>CAUYUJ010019737.1:100000-118407 GCA_963575745.1 Prorocentrum cordatum
GCTGTCCGAATCCCACAAAACCAATGGTTTTTCAACATTTATGTTACATGAGCTCGCGCGAGCTACTTTTTCTTGTTCTAACATAATCAAATTTCAATAATCCCTTGCAAAAAATAAGGTAAAGTGGACATTCGCGCGCGCAAGACGAAATCCTTCCAGAACCTTAGGTTTCGTAACGATTTCAACATAAAAACATCAAAAACCCAATGGTTTTTCAAAAAAAAATGTCCAAATTTCATCCCGCGCGCGCTGTCCGACTCCCACAAAACCAATGGTTTTTCAACATTTATGTTACATGAGCTCGCGCGAGCTACTTTTTCTTGTTCTAACATAATCAAATTTCAATACTCCCTTGCAAAAAAAAGTAAAGTGGACATTCGCGCGCGCAAGACCAACAAAAAACACGACGATCTCAGGAACTTGCCCCAAAAATGTGACCAACTCCGCTCTCTCTGTCTCTCTCTCTGTCTGCTCTCTGTCTCTCTCTCTGTCTGTCTGTGTCATGTATTGTATGTCACAATTGCAGGATGCTGGGCACACGCGCGCCCCGAATAAGTGACCAAGTTCTGTGGGTGTGTACCCCACGCCAGTGTAGTAGCCACGGTCGTCCGCACGCCACGAAGTGAAGTGTCCCAACGTCATAGGGCGGGAAGCTGGGTTTGGGTGGTCGCGAAGAGTCGTTTGGATATTTGGTAGAGCTTGAACTGCCCCCCCACGAAGTGGGGGTATTGTCTCGCGTCGCATGAAAACCCTGGCACTGGTGAGAACACTGAGCGTTCGGGTAAAATGAATGTTGTTGTTGTTGTTGTTGTTGTTGTTGTTGTGTGTGTGTGTTTTGTGTGACATCGTCATTCCCTATCCTCCTCGCCCTCCTACCCTTGCTGTGCCTCATTGTTCCTTGTTCGTTAGGCATAATTCTCCCCAGTCGCGCCCACAGACGTGTCGCTAGCGTGGGCCAGGCGCTTCGCCTGAGGCGTCCCTGCTGTTTACGATCATGACGCTTCAAACCTTTAACAGTGACACGGATATATAGAGAGCCTTCTTGTCACAATGGGGTTTTTATTTCGGCGGCACGCACACTCGATTCACACAGTTACGCGCACGACTGGATGGCGGGCAGTTTTCGAAATGGGGCTCTCTGCGCCATACAACAAATCAAGCAGTTACACCTAAGGACGAGGATCGGTCCGTTCTGGAGCGCTCCGGGACGCTCTCAGAGTGTGCCCGAGAACGCTCCGAGATGGCCGCGGCCCCCCATACATTCTCCTCCAGAGCCGCGGGATCTCGGAGGTTCCCGACTGTATCCTCGTCCTGGCTGCGTCTTCAGCTTCTTCCCCCGAGCGGAGCTTCCGCCCGAATTGCGGGCGCCGTGGGGCGCGCGGTTCCGCGCCGGGCGGGCGACTCGCGCCGTGGAGAAGCGTGTGCCCGCGGGGAGCGGCGACGGAGGGGACTCTCGGGACGGGAGGGTGAGCAGTTCTGCAGCATCGTGGTCGCGTCTCGGGTTAGCCCTGGTGCTCATCCCCCTTCCAGATCCTCCTTCCCCCCTCTCGTGCCCCATCCTCCCTCCTCCTCCTCCTTCTCCTCCTCCTCCTCCTCCTCCTCCTCCTCCTCCTCTTCTCTTGTCCTCCTCCTCCTCCTGCTCCTGCTCCTCTATTCTCCTCCTCCTCCTCCTCCTCCTCCTGCTCCTGCTCCTGCTCCTGCTCCTGCTCCTCCTCCTCCTCCTCCTCCTCCCCTCCTCCTCCTCTTCCTCCTTTCTCTTCTCCTCCTCCTCCTCCTCCTCCTTCTCCTCCTCGTCCTCCTCCTCCTCCTCCTCCCTCTCCTCCTCCTCTCCTCCTCCCCTCCTCTCTCCCTCCTCCTCCTCTTCTCTCCCCCCCTCCTCCTCCTCCTCCTCCTCCTCCTCCTCCTCCTCCTCCTCCTCCTCCTCCTCCTGCACCCTTCTGATCTCCTTGCTCCCGCCACTCTTCCTCCCGTCCCTTCCTTCCCCCTTCCCTCGCGTTCTCTCCTATTCCCCTCCCCCCTTTTGGGAAGACAGTTTTCGGCTTGGGAAAGTGGGGTTTGGACAGATCGGGATATCATTACCCGTAGGTGGTCGAAGGTATCGTGCACTGCATCCAGATGCTATTGCTCATTACCTTCATCCTCCCAACCCCTTCCTCCCAACACGATAATTGTTCTCCCCCCCCTTCTTCCTCCCCGTGGCACGCCCTGCGGTCCGACGCGTCGAGCACAGGCCGGCGCTTTCGTGCCGCGGCCGCTTTGCAGCTTAGTGCTCCGCGGTGCGCGTGCGTCGTGGGCCTGATGCCCTCGATAAAAGAAAACAGGAGCGAGGAGGAGGAGGAAGAGGAGGAGGAGGAGGAGGACCAGTGTAAACCCAAGAGTCATCAACGATGTTGGAATAAACCCTCCCTCCAAGCTCCCTCTTCAATCATAGGCCCCTACAGTGGTCATCCCCATTGAGAGAACTGCCTCGTTGGAAGACAACCGTTTGAAGACCCTGAAGCATGCCGAAACAGGATTTCAACGCCACGGATCAGACTGACTGCTGCGTCTTGACGATCCTGAATCGCGCCAGAACGCCATTCTTGGAACTTCAACACCGCGAGCCAATTCAATTCTTGCACCCGCATAATCCTGAGTCCTTTCAAAACACAATGTCTAGTACGTCGATCATGGGAACCCGTGAAGCTCTTGCACATGTTATGAACGAATATGCGCGGCGCTAAGGCGAGAGCCACATTTCGAAATTGAGCCGCACGCAACCCGTATAACTCGTGCAAACTGTTAGAACGAATGTGCACGGCGCTAAAGGGAGAGCCACACTTTGGAAAAAACCGCCTTCAACCCGTGAAATGTTTGCAAATGTTTCAAACGAATGTGCGCAGCGCTAATGCGACAGCCACATGTTGAAAACCACCCGCCCTCAATCCGTGAAGTTCTTGTATTTAAATAAAAAGAGAATGTGCGCGGCGCTAAGGCGAGAGCCACATTTCAAAACGGCCCACCTTCAATCCGTGAAACCCTTATAAATGTTAAACGGATTTGCGCGGCGCTAAGGCGAGAACCACATTTTGAAAACGGCCCGCCTTCAATCCGTGCAAATCTTGCATTCGTTAAGATGAATGTGCGCGGCGCTGAGGCGAGAGCCACATTTTGAAAACCACCCGCCTACATCTGTGAAGTTGTTGCCACTGTTTAAGCTTCAGAGTCATACATGGTGAGGAAGTCTCAGGCGAAACGCTGGGCCCGCCCTAAAAACCAGCGTCGGGGTGCGACGGGGAGAAGTTATTCCCTACCGCGGCGCTGCCAAGAGGGTTCTTACTCTCTTAACTTAAAGGGGCCGGGCAGTGTAATGCGCCCCGGGCGGTTCCCCCAGGATCCGCCCCGCGGTTCCCCCAGTTGCGTCCCCTTAGCTTAGCTTTGCTTTTTCTCATTTTAGCTTAGCCTAGTTTCGCTTAACTTAGCTTAGCCTAGCCTAGCTTAGCTTAACTTAGCTTAGCTGAGCTTAGCTTAACCTAGCCTAGCTTAGCTTAGCTCAGCTTAGCGCAGCGCACCATTACCATAGCATAGCATAGCATAGCATAGCATAGCATAGCATAGCGCAGCATAGCATAGCGCAGCATAGCATAGCATAGCATAGCATAACATAGCGCAGCATCGCATAGTATAGCATAGCATAGCCTAGCATAGCATAGCATGGCGCAGCAAAGCACAGCATAGTATAGCATAACATAGCATAGCATAGCATAGCGCAGCATAGCATAGCATAGTATAGCGCCGCACATCATATCATAGCATAGTCTAGCATAGCATGGCATAGCGCAGCATAGCATAACATATCATAGCGCAGCATAGCATATCATAGCATAGCATCGCGCAGCATAGCCTAACATATTATAGCCTAGCATAACATAGCGCAGCCTAGCATACCCTAGCATAGCATAGCATAACATAGCGCAGCATAGCGCAGCATAGCGCAGTATATCATATCATATTATACCATAGCATATCATATCATAGCGTAACATATCATAGCATATAATAGCATAGCATCAAAGCCAAGTCAAAGCAACAGCAACAACAGCAAAGCAAAGCAGAAGCAACGCGAAAGTAAAGCACACTCAACAGCAACAACAACAGCAAACGCAAAAGCAAAGGCAAACGCAAAGGCAAGAGCAATAACAAAGGCAACGCACAGCAACAGCAAACTCAATGCGGCAGTGTATATGTAGATTGTGATGTAGGTGTAGGTGTAGATGTGGATGTAGGTGTAGATGTAGATGTAGATGTACATGTAGGTGTAGATGTAGGTGTAGATGTAGATGTATATGTGAGTGCAGTTGTAGATGTAGATGCAGATGTAGATGTATATGCATGTGTACATGTAGATGTAGCTGTAGGTGCAGATGCCGATGTAGGTCTAGATGCCGATGTAGGTATTCAGCTGTACTACTACTACTACTACTACTACTACTACTACTACTACTACTACTACTACTACTACTACTACTACTACTACTACTGCTGCTGTTGCTGCTGCTGCTGCTGCTGCTGCTGCTGCTGCTGCGGCTGCTGCTGCTGCTGCTGCTGCTGCTACTACTACTACTACTACTACTACTACTACTACTACTACTACTACTACTACTACTACTACTACTACTACTACTACTACTACTACTACTACTACTACTACTACTACTACTACTACTACTACTACTACTACTACTACTACTACTACTACTACTGCGACGGCTACTGCTACTACGACTGCTAATAATAACAATAATACGAATACTAATTCTGCAGCTACTGCTACAACTGCGACGGTGAGGAGAAGGAGGAGGACGGCGTTTACCGTTACTACTAAGATTGCTCTCCTCGCAGCTCCAACTCCTAGGTAGGGTCCGCTCTGGGATCATTTGTAAGGATGGAGGAGGAGGAGGAGGAGGAGGAGCAGCAGCAGTAGCAGGAGGAGGAGGAGGAAGAAGAGGAGGAGGAGGAGGAGGGAGCAGGAGGAGGAGGAGGAGGAGGAGGAGGAGGAGGAGGCGGAGGAGGAGGCGGAGGAGGAGCAGGAAAGGGGAAGGAGCGAAGAGGAGGAGGTAGAGGAGGGGGAGGAGGAGGAGCAGGAGGAGGAGGAGGAGGCGGAGGAGGAGGAGGAGGAGGAGGAGGAGAAGGAGGACGAGGAGGAGCGCGGAGTGATCTGACGGTTTCACGTGGGCCTCTCCAGGACGGGGGCCCCGCCCTCGAGGATCGAAGGAGTTTTGGCCTGGCGGCGAGCCCTGGACGGGGAAAGCGAGGAGGGGAGGACCTTCTCAAAAGGCTCAGATGTTCCCCGGCCTTCTGAGAAGTCTTCTAAGCCCCTCGAAGACAACGAAAACTTCTCGGGAGGCGCGAGGGGGCTTCTGAAAAGTCCCCGCCGCCTTCTGAGAAGGCCTTCTCATTCTCATTTGCCCCCCTCGCTCGCTACAGAATTTGGTTTTCCGGTAATCACTCTGGTCTCCAGCGGGCGTTCGGGACGATCTGGGCACTCCCGAAACCCCCGACCCCGAAGGCGCAGAATAACTTCTCAGAAGGCGCGAGGGCGCCGTCGATGCAGTGAGACCTCGGCACGGTCAGCCTCGATCGGACATCGCTGGGAATCGGCGAGGGGGGGCTCGTGCAGGGGGGCTATCCCAAGGTGGGGTTAGAGAGCATGCCCAGCTGAATACCAACATGTACTTCTTACAACGACCGTTTTGACCGATGTTCCTTTAACCTTGTGGAGGACGATCAATGGAGAGGAGAGGAAGCATGTTGCCAAAAAATTCCCAGATGTCTAAAACATGTGTTAAATATGTCTAAAACATGCTGCAAACATGTCAACACATGTGTTTAAACACGTTTGGAACATGTTCTTCCTATATTGTAAACACCTTCTAAACTCAATGATAGGACTGTTAGGGTGTCCATTGTCGTGGCATCCACAACTCTAACCCCACCCCTGCCCATACTCCACCCTTGCGTCGCCCTGAGGTTTGTGTGTGGGGGGGTCACGCCGAAACAGGGCTACGACGGCGACGAGCACGACAAATGCGGCCACGACGGCGGCAGCGCACGCGAAGCATGCGACCACGGCGGCAGCGAGCAGGACGATCCCAAGAGCTCACTCGGTGAAGGCGGCGCCTTTTCCGCAGTGTGCAAGAAGTACTTGCCCGCGAAGTACATTCGGACCTACAACCCTCGTCGAAATTGAACGCAAGTTTCTTCCACCCCCGTCGCCCCCAAATTTCAATGTTCATCGACGGGCGCGTCGCGGCCGGCGGGGTCCGAAGAAAATCTCGAAGTCGCCGGCGTCGGCGTGAACATTGAAATTGGGGGTCGGGGGGCCCCGCCAGGTCGCGGCTAAAACTTGCGTTCAATTTCGACGAGGGATGTTCACATTTTTCTTGCGACGTGTGTGTGTGTGTGCGCGCGCGCGCGTGTGTGCGTGCGTGTGTGCGTGTGTGTGTGTGTGTGTGTGTGCGTGTGTGTGTGTGTGTGTCTGTGTGTGTGTCTGTGTGTGTGTCTGTGTGTGTTTGTGTGTGTGTGTGTGTGTGTGTCTGTGTGTATGTCTGTGTGTGTGTGTCTGTGTGTGGTGGGTGGGTGTGGGTGGGTGGGGTGGGGCGTGGGGTTGGGGTAGTGTGGGGGGGGGGGGGGGCTCGCTTGGTGGCGTGACCCACCTTGCCGATCCGCCCGGAGATTTCCTGCCCTACCGTAGTTGCTCACTCTGGCTCGCAGATCCGCGGCCGCGCGGCCCCCATGCGCATCGCGCTCGCCCGCGGGCCCGCCTGCTGGACATGGCCCCGAAACTCAGCCCGAAGCGCGCTCAGAAGCTGGCCGTGAAAGCCAAGTACCAGCAGGGCCCATCGAGTTTCCTAGAGGGCCCAAATGCCGCTCTGGAGCCTTGTTCCTTTCTCGGGCTATCTGGGCTTGTCTGGGATATCCCTGCCCGCGTAGCGTTATCTCCCATAGGCTAAGTAGAGGCTAGTTAGAGGCTAATTAGAGGCTATTCCATAGGCGATATGTATTTTACCATAGGCTATTCCATTTTCACGATTTAAAAGAGTACCTGAGCATTGCTGAGGCCACTTCTGCCCACGTCCGACTAGCCCAGCGCAGATCAAGTACGCAAGTCAAGGAACTACCGGCAACAGGGTAAAACATGATGTCGGCCGAGAGCCGGCGTCTCTCGTTTCCTCGTGTCTCCCTCGCCTTGAAGGGCATTCGAACGCTCGTCCGTCGGCCGAGTCCTTGGCCGGGGCCAGTCCGAGCCGCGCCAGGCGCCGTCGCCTTTCCCCGCGCGGAAATGACCCGCGGGGCCGTCGTCGCCCTCTCCCTCCCTGCTCTGCGCCCGCCCTCCGGCCCTTCAACCCTCGTCGAAATTGAACGCAAGTTTTTTCCACCCCCGTCGCCCCCAAATTTCAATGTTCATCGACGGGCGCGTCGCGGCCGGCGGGGTCCGAAGAAAATCTCGAAGTCGCCGGCGTCGGCGTGAACATTGAAATTGGGGGTCGGGGGGCCCCGCCAGGTCGCGGCTAAAACTTGCGTTCAATTTCGACGAGGGATGTAGGCTTGTGGATGCCACGACAATGGACACCCTAGCAGTCCTATCAGTGAATTTAAAAATTGTTTAAATGTCGGGAACATGTTCTAAACATGCTTTAAACCTATTGTTTTTAATATTTAAATTCATTGATCGTCCTCCACAAACCTAGGCTGGAATCATATCCGTCAAAAACATGAGACCTTCGGTTGGCCAAAACGAACAGAACATCCATGGGTACCCTCCCGAGGATCAAGAAGAAGATCCAACAACCACGAATAACACGAGGGTGCGCTCCCCGAGCCGACTGTATGCCAAAGCCAGGCTGGCCGCGGGGCGAACCGCCCACGGGGGGGCAGGGGGAGAGGGGCAGGACGCGGGGGCGAAGTCGGGGCGGAGCAAGGGAAGGCTTCCGAGACCTCAGCGATGCAGATGCGGGCGGGGACTCTTGGACATCTTGTCGCGCCAAGTCGAATCCAAGCGGAACCAGAATCCATCGGAATCGAGTCGAAGCGAACCAGAGGGATCCCGACGAGCCCTGCCCCCCGCCCTCCAGTAGCCCCGCCCCCCCCCCCCGGGGCCCACGGAGGAGGCTGCGGTCGCCGTGGTGGCCCCGGCGCCACGCCGTGCCCTGCCGAGTGGGCAGCGTAGCGCCCCGCTCCGCGGGGCAGGAGGCCGGGACACGCTCGGGGTGTGGACGCCTCGGGGCCGGGAGGCGGACAGCGTGCCGCGCCGCGGCGCGGTGGGCAAGAGCAGGCGGGAGATTCCGACCCACGTCAATCGCCGACCCGATGAGAATCTAGATGCGATGCGGTGCGGGGCTCCCCAGGGGAGGGGCGGCGGGGCTGCCTGGCAGGATCCGCTCCCGGCGCCGCCTGGCTCGGGGGCCGCCTGCGGCCCTCCCGCCCCGCAGGGGTGCGGCCCCAGGCAGGAGGCCCTGCCCCCGAAGGTTCTTCTGGGAGCTCGCCCCCTCGGGCACGGCAGAGATTCGGTCGGGCGTGTCCCCCCTCAGGAGGAACGCTCCCGAAACGTAGAGCAGCCCGGGGACGTACCCGACCCTCGAAGGCACGTGGTGAGTATACACCGGGTCGCTACATACAAAAGCAGTCATTGAATGATCCACAATGCCCGTGAACACTTCGCCAAAGAACGTCGGGCCAGAGTCAGATGTTGCACATTTCGGCGAGCGACCACGAGGGGGCGTGGAAACATGTGGAGGAGTAACGATTCGAGACACGATTCGTGGGATTAGCAGCGCCTTGTGCTCTATTCGCATTGCAGGACAGCGCTTTGCGAGGGTGCCGAACAACCTACGGACGCAATGGTGCCCTTGGGAAGGTTATCCGTCCCGAGTTCGTCCACGGGGCGATTATGAGCAGGGCTGGGATCACACCTGCTTGTGCCTCATGTATTCAGCCTTGTGCCTGACTGCCGCCGGGTTTCTATGCATGGCCGCCCATGCCTCATGGGACTGGTGGCGACAGTTTCATGGATCGCAGGACCCCAGGGGACGGCGAGCTATAGTTGTGATGTGCGTAAGACGCCACTCCGCGGGCTCTCCAAGGAGCCCACGAAAGTGGCGACAGTTTCGCAGATCGTAGCCTCCCAGGAGACGGCAAGCTGTGGTATCCTGGTCAAAGTTTAGGATTTTCCAGTGGTTGTTTTCCAACGGGGTGCTTCCTTCAGTGAATATGAAGCCTCGCAGGGGCCTAAGACGAGTTAACTTGGAGGGTTCGTTTTGCAATATCGTTGATGAGTCTTGGGTTTGCACTGTTGCTCCTTCTCCTCGTCCTCCTCATTTCCATCCCTTCCCTCCCCTCCTTCCACCCCCTCCTCATCGTCGTCGTCCTCATCCTCCACCTCCTCTTCATCCTCCTCCTCCCCCCCCCCCGCCTTGTACACTCATTGTCTTGTACAGGCAGACGCTGACAAGTTGGGCCTCGAAGTGATATTTACAGAGACCGTCCGAGCTATCGCCCGAATCGCAAAATCGGTTACCGAGCCGATCTGGTCCTGGGGTCGGTGGTCCTTGATTGATCATCTCATGACACTGTGTCTCCCCCCTTCCTATTTCTTCTCTCCCTCCTCCTCCTCCTCCTCCTCGTCCTTCTCCTCCTCGTCCTCCTCCCCTCTGGCTCGAGCACCGTGCGGTTCTGCGGGGGCCCCAGACCAGACCTCGCCTCCCTGGGTGCTGCCGCGCCTGCAACTGTCGCCACTGTTTCTTTTCTGCGCCCCTGTGGGAGCCAGCGGAGAGCTCCGGCACGCAGATCCTAAGTAAACTTGATGACAAGTGTCTATGGTGACGGGGGCGCGTCCCAGTCGTTCCGAAGCGATTGCATCAGACGGCTCTCTTCAACATCGTCCCTTTTTGCTCCTGTAGCCTGCCGGTCCGTAGCCATTTTGACCCGCGTGGCTCGGCTCAGACACGCGTCGTTGACTCCAGATGCGGACGTCACCGCAGCCGCCTCCCGTGCGATGCACCTGGGGCCCCCGCCGCTCCCGACGCCGTTCCAGAGGGCAGCATGCTCGAGACGATCCTCACGCGAATCATCCTCCGCTTCGCGCGCAAGTACATCTGCGACACGTTCAAGACGGACACCTTCTCCTTGTGGGGCGGAGACCTCGTCGTGCAGAACTTCGAGCTCCGCGCGGACGAGCTCGCCCGCGTCCTCGGACCCGCGCTGCCGGGCCTGCGGCTCGCGCGCGGGTTCGTCCGCGAGCTGCGGGTGCACGTGCCTTGGAGCCCAGGGGAGGAAAACGTAACGATGTCGACGATGCCATTGCCTCTCGCCTGAGGCCCTCGTCGCCACGGCCGGATTCGCCTGGAAATTCTAGTCCGAACGCATTTTTGGAGAGGTCTGGGAGCAGCGGTTTCGGTATCTTTTGGTTCCCCCAGGAACGCCATCCGCTCGCAGTCCCTGCGGGTCGAGGTCGACGCAGTCGAGATCATCTTCGAGAAGCGCGGGCTGCACTGTGACGGTGCCGACGGCTCCGAGTCCGTCGCCGAGGATTTGCGCCCCGCGCAAACGGCGCAGACGACGCCGCCGTCCAGGCGACCCGCTGCACAGCCCAGCGGCCCCAAGGAGTCGCAGGAGGGTCTCGACGAGGCAGGGGAAACGTGGCTCCAGCCTCTTCTGAGGACGATCTTTGGAAATGCTGCCATCATTGCTGACAACCTTGTTGCCAAGATGCTCCGCAGTGGCACCACAGGCTGTGTCACCGTTGGGAGGCTCGATTGCCGGCCACACTCTCCAAGCTGGGAGGGCGGCTTCATGCCGATTGCATCATCACAGCCGATGCTCTACCGAGTCGTGTCCGTGCGCGATATCTCTGTGCTCTTGGACCAGGCAGTTGCAGCCCAGAAGCCTTCGTCGAGCCTTTTGCGGCGTGGTGCGCGCAGTAGGGGCAGGCACTCGTCACTGCCTGTGCTGCACCGCCTATCTACCGAGGTCTTCGTGGAATGGCCATGGTTGCCCTGGACGGGGCCAGTGAGCCCGACGCCAACATGTCGCATTGACGTGCACCTGAGCCCCATACGGACTCGCCTCAGCAACGATCATGTGTTGCTCATCACCCAGCTTCTCAGACCGAGCGACGTCTGTAGGACGTCCTCCTCCATTGGCATCGACAGGCAATCCTCGGGTGCCGGGCACGATTACGAAAGCGAGACCAACAGTGATGTGTTCTCCGTGACAGGTGGCAGGAACCCAACACCCATAGATCTAACGGCTCCTCTGGGCGAGGACTCTGAGCACCGTGTCAAGAGCCCGGTCGCAGCGCACTGTCCAGAAGCAGGCGATGAGCAGCCCCGCTTCTTCAGGGCCTCGTCGGGAAGCCTGGACGCCACCAGCTCCGTCTACCACGGAGCAGGCATCGCAGAGGAGGACGAGGATGTCGTAGAGGATTCGGCGGCACCCAAACATACTGATATTATGTGTGCATCGCCCCCCCCAGGGGCGACGTGCGTACCGAGAAATCTGATAATATATGCGTCGTGGCGGGCGCTTTCTGGCCGTACCGCTCGGGTGTAGATATGCTACAAGGTGGTTCTACCAGATGTTCGGGTCGGACGCACGCCTCCGAGGAGGGCGCATCGTACTAGTATGTCCTTGTGCGTCCCGAGGATGCCGAAGCCAAGCCCGAGGGAGCAGGGGGCCTGCGGGGCCTCATCTCCGACGTCCTGTTCGGGGACGACGACGAGGAGGACGACGCCGAGGAGGCGGAGGAGGGCGAGGCGGCACCCGCCGCACCGCGGGAGGTCCGCCGCTCTTGGTGCGTGGCGGTCTTCATGCCCCTCCTCACTTTCAGCGTGGAGCAGACCCGGGACGCGGAGGCTCCCCGAGCGCGCTCCACAACTTGCAGAAAGTGCCTCCTTTCGCCAACGCCAGACACCAAGAGCTGCCTGCTCGCGTCGACGCCATGGATTGTATAGATCCCCCGCGGCGGATACGGGCCACTTGCGAGCAGGCACTTTGGTGAGTAGTGGGACGCGCTTGTCTAGCAAGTCGTGGGAGCCTGGTATACCTCTCAAGTCCGCCTTTAGCGTCGACTCGCGTCCATCAGCGCCTGGGAGCCGATGAGACAGCGCCGACTTAGCGTCGGCTGGCGTCGATGGGCGATTTAGCGCCGATGAGCGTCGAGTCAGCGTGGACTCAGCGTCGATCCGCAAGAGCCGACAAGATGGTATGGGACTCTCCCACGAGTTGCCGCTGAAACGTGGAGGCGGGCAGGGTCGTGAGCCTCACCGCCGCCGGGGGGCCATCGCCCTCGCCGAGCGGGGCAGGCCTCTCGCGCGACGCCGCCTGGGTGTGCACGGCGTACCTCGTCGGCCTCGCGGCCTTCGCGGCCGCCCCCGCCGCGGCGGAGGCGCGGCCCCTGGAGGCCTCCGTGGAGCTGCAGCACGCGGGGCTGCTGGCGCCCGGGCCGCCTGGGGGCCCCCCGGAGGAGCCCGCGGCCGTCCTGGCCTGGGGCGCGCCGCTGGCGAGCTCCCCCTTGGACGTCAGGGGAGGAAAGGATGCACTCGGACGCAGTTCCCGGGCGGTTTTCGAGCGGTGTCGCAATTTCCTGGCGACTTTTCCGCCCTCGGAACGCGTTCCAGAGGCCGCGCCTCGTCGAGGGCGTTCCAGGGGTGCCCGGATCGTTCCGAACGGCCTCCAGAGAGCCGCGTTATGACCCAAAAGCCGAGTTCGGCGGCGCGCTGGGGGGTACGGCCGGGCCGAGGTAAAAGATCGAGGTCGGTTCGGGGAGGGTACCTTAGCGGTCTTCGTGCTTGTTGGATGGTCTTGTGCACCTTGTGGAGGGGGGGTACCCTTGGATGTTCTGTGCGTTTTGGCCGGCGTGTTCTTGAGGGGTGCTTTTCTGCCCCATCTTCGACTGTACCGACACCGCTGCTCGTCCTGGAGAGCCCTCGTCGCCACGGCTGGATTCTCCCCGAATTCCAGGCAGAACGCGACCTTGGAGAGGTCCAGGGAGTAGCGGTATCGGCTTCCTGGTCGCCCTCAGGATCCGGACGAGGTGCTGAGTTCGGGAGTAGGGAGCCTGAGCCGCGCCCAGGCCTGGACCTGCGTGGCCAAGCGCATCCTCGGAGGCGGCCTGGACTGCCTGCACACCTCTCATTGTATCCTGGGCGAAGAGGTGCTGAACGACGAGCAGGTCACCAGGGCCAACCAGGCCGCGATCAGAGCCGGCGTGCTCGTTGTGCCGCCTGCGGAGGGGCCCCTGACCGAGGTGGGTCCCGTGGAGCCTGCGGTACCCAGCCAGCAGCAGGAGGTGCGCCGCGTGTCCATGCAGCTCTCGGAACTGGTGCTGCGGCTGGAGATTTCTTTGATCGCAGCTGTGCAGGAGGTGTTCGCCCCGCTGGCTTCCTTGGGCGGCAGTCGCCGGCAGGATCATCCTTCGGCCGTGGTTGTCGCGGACGTGCCACCAGGTCTTGCCGTGGACGAAGACGATGCCTCAGTCGTGAAGGTTCACCAGGCCGTTGTTTGTTGGGCAGGGGCAAACGTATCGGTGGGCCCTTTTGCGGTTGAGCTTGGCTCCACCCGATGGGATTTCTGCACATGTCCGCATGGCTTGGACGAGGTCTACCTGGCAGGGTCACTGCGAGAGACGGCAGTCTTTATCTCCAGTGCTTTCGACCGAAGGAGCGTCCCTGGAACTTCTGCAGGCGTGCTGGGGTCCTCTACTCTGCACGGGGCCTCGGCGCTTGTGCGATTATCAGCGCTGCTGATCACTCACCGACGGTCGCCTCGAGCTTCGCCAGGGGCCGAGCGGAGCAGCGGAGCAGTGCAGCTGGCCTCGCTGAGGGAGCTGACCTGCGCGCTCGCCATGCCCTGCGAGGCCTCCCCGCCCTCCCGCGCCCACGGCCCCGCGCACCTGGAGGTGAGGCTGGCGAGCGGGGCGTGCTCGGCTGGGCTGCCCGCGCTGTCTGACCTGCTGGCCCTGGCGGCGAGCGCCTCGCGCGGCGCCCAGGCCCCCAGCGCGGAGGAGGGCGCGCGGTCGAATGGCGAGCCGAGGTCCGACGAGGAAGCCTTCGGCGTGGACCTGAACGACGTGCACTTCCTGGTCCGCTGCTTCCAGCACGAGGCGCAGGAGCCCGCAGGCCTCGCGGGGAGCCCCGTGCCGTCGGTGCCGGCGCGTGGCGCCGAGGCCAGGCGACCTGTCCGCGAGGAGGTCTTTGCGGCCTCCAGCGAGGACTCGGAGACGGACGGCGCCTCGCAGCCTCAGCGTGCACCCGACGATGGTTTGCCGGTCACGTTGCGCTCTTGGCAGATTCTGCTGTTCGTGCGCTGCGTGTGGGTCGCGTACCTCGATGGCACTGGTGGCGGCTCCACGGTCTGCGCCCCGTACGACCTCGAAGGTCAGCCAGACTTCCTGCGAAGCCTGTCCAGCGGGCTCGGTCCGCTCGGTTTGTCCAACGGCGTGGTCTCGTTTCTGTGCCAGCTCTGCCCGGCCGCGCTCCCCGACGGGCAGCGCACGCACGTGCCGCCGCTCGAGCTCCTGCTGCCACCGTCAGAGGGCGAATTCCGCCCCGAGTCGCTCCGTGGACGGCGGCAGTGCTGCTTCCTCTCCCTGCACTCGATGCACCTGGCACTGGACCCGAGCTGGCTGGGCTTCGCCCTGCAGCTCCTCGGCGCCCTCGGCCCGCCGGGCGCGGCCCCCCCGCAGCCGGCGCGGGCCGCCCCGGAGCGCGCCGCCGCGGGCTCTGGGGAGCAGCAGGCCACGGCCGCGCTGTGCCACGTGACTGCCGTGGTGCTCCCGTCGTTCCTCTGGCTCCCAGACTAGGAAGGGTCGGATACAGTCAACGCGCCCAGCAAGGACGCGCGCCTCCATCCAGGGCGCCCCTGTGTCCTTGGCTCGGCGGCCCGTCCTGTGCCGTGTTCTCACTGGCCTCTCGCTGGAGGAGCGTACCCTTCCGTCCCTGGGTTCTGCGTCCTTGCCACACGTCCTTGATACACGTTTCGGCTGTAGCCAGGACCCCAGTTCAGGGGAGCTGGTTAGAGATTGGGCCCTGAAGCTCAAACTATGGACTGGAGACACTCAGCCATGTTCGCTGTAGCTGGTGTGTCGTCGTGTGACGACAGCAGTTCCATTTAGTGTTGAGTCGGGCCTGTCCCTGTACAGGACGAATACTCAAAAATAGTCAAAACATAGTCTGGGGACGATTTGGTTTAAAGTATTGGTTTGATTTGTTTCATATATTGCAAAACTAAAATTCTTTACGCTTCGCGTATCCCCACCAGCCCATCTCAAAACAGCAACTCTTGCGAAGCATGCCGACAGTCGTGTTTTTCAGGCGTGTTTCCGCCTGCCCCCGCATATCTCCCCTGTTCCTCCTTCCTCCCGCCTCCTTGTACATCCTCCTTGTGGTGGGAGCGGGAGAAGGACGAGGCGGAGGAGGAGGGAGAGAAAGCGCTCCTCGTGGTTTGAGTCGTTTGGGGTTTCTCGTCCTGGTGTGAGTCGTTCGGGCTTCTCGTGGTGTGAGTCGTTCGGGCCCCTCGTGGTGTGAGTCGTTCGGGCCCCTCCTCCTGGTGTGAGTCGTTCGGGCTCCTCGTGGTGTGAGTCGTTCGGGGCCCTCGTCGTGGTGTGAGTCGTTCGGGCTCCTCGTGTGTGAGTCGTTCGGGCGCCTCGTCCTGGTGTGAGTCGTTCGGGCCCCTCCTTCTGGTGTGAGTCGTTCGGGCTCTTGGTGGTGTGAGTCGTTCGGGCCTCTTGGAGGCCTTTTGGGGCGTCTTGGGGGCCTCTTGGCGGCCCCAGGGGCTTCTAGGAGCGTCTTGGGTGCCTTGGGAGGCCTCTTGGGAGCCTCTTGGATGCCGTTTGGGGCGTCTTGGGGGCCTCTTGGCGGCTCCAGGGGCTTCCAGGAGCGTCGTGGGTGCCTCGGGGGAGCCTCTTGGGGCCTCTTGGGGGCCTCTTGGGGGCATCTTGGGGGCCTCTTGGAGGCCTCTTGGGGCCTCGTGGGGCTCTCTGGGAGGGGTCTGGGAGGAATCTTGGGGCCATCTGTCGGGCGATCGATCACAGATGAGGCGAGCATTTTTCTGCCTCCCCCCGTCGGGGCCAGAATCCTCGTGAGGGGTGTCGAATTTTAGCCCTCCCAGGAGTCGAAAAAGACCCCTCCAACCACCCGCGGGGCGCCCTCTCCAGGCCCAGGGGGAGGGGGTAGGGGGAGGGGTAAACCCCTCCCCGAAGGGGAAGAAGGGGGTTGAGAACAGAGCGGGCTCTCTAAACCACTCACGCCCAAAGGGCTGGTGGGAGTGGTAGTGGTAGTGGTAGTGGTAGTGGTAGTGGTAGTGGTAGTGGTGGTAGTAGTAGTAGTAGTAGTAGTAGTAGTAGTAGTAGTAGTAGTAGTAGTAGTAGTAGTAGTAGTAGTAGTAGTAGCAGTAGCAGTAATATTATTATTAGTAGTAGTAGTAGTAGCAGTAGTAGCAGTAGTAGTAGTAGTAGTAGTAGTAACAGTAGTAGTAGTAGTAGTAGTAGTAGTAGTAGTAGTAGTAATAGTTAGTAGTAGTAGTAGCAGTAGTAGTAGTAGTAGTAGTAGTAGTAGTAGTAGTACCAGTAGGAGCAGTAGTAGTAGTAGTAGTAGTAGTAGTAGTAGTAGTAGTAGTAGTAGTGGTGGTGGTGGTATTACCAGTATCAGCGGTAGTCGCAAACGTAGTCGTCAACGTCGTCGTCGCAGTAGTTGTCTCAGTAGCAGTCGCAGTCACTAGAGCAGTGGTCTATATAGTAGTAGTAGTAGTAGTAGTAGTAGTAGTAGTAGTAGTAGTAGCAGTAGTAGTAGTAGTAGTAGTAGTAGTAGTAGTAGTAGTAGTAGTAGTAGTATAGTAGTAGTAGTAGTAGTAGTAGTAGTAGTAGTAGTAGTAGTAGTAGTAGTAGTAGTAGTAGTAGTAGTAGTAGTCGTAGTAGTAGTAGTAGTAGTAGTAGTAGTAGTAGTAGTGCCGTAGCACCATCAGTTAGAAGTAGTACTAGAATCAGTAGAGTTAGTCGTAGTAGTAGTAGTAGTAGTAGAGTAGTAAGTAAGTAGTAGTAGTTCGTAGTAGTCGTAGTAGTAGTAGTAGTAGTAGTAGTCGTAGTAGTAGTACTAGTACTAGTACTAGTAGTAGTACTAGTACTAATAGTAGCAGTAGTAGTGATGGTAGTCTTAGCAGTCGTGGTAGTAGTCGTGGTGGTAGCAGTAATAGGACTAGTAGTAGTAGTAGTAGTAGGAGTAGTAGTAGTAGTAGTAGTAGTAGTAGTAGTAGTAGAAGTAGTAGTAGTCTTAATACTAGTAGCAGCAGTAGTAGTAGACCCAGTAGTAATAGTAACAGCAGTACTAGTGGCAGTGGTAGTGGTAGTGCTAGTAGTAGTAGCAGTAGTAGTAGTAGTATAGTAGTAGTAGTAGTAGTAGTAGTAGTAGTAGTAGTAGTAGTAGTAGTAGTAGTAGTAGTAGTAGTAGTAGTAGTATAGTAGTAGTAGTAGTAGTAGTAGTAGTAGTAGTAGTAGTAGTAGTAGTAGTAGTAGTAGTAGTAGTAGTAGTAGTAGTAGTAACTAGTAGTAGTAGTAGTAGTAGTAGTAGTCGTAGTAGTAGTAGTAGTAGTAGTAGTAGTAGTAGTAGTAGTAGTAGTAGTAGTAGTAGCGTAGTAGTAGTAGTAGTAGTAGTAGTAGTAGTAGTAGTAGTAGTAATAGTAGTAGTAGTAGTAGTAGTAGTAGTAGTAGTAGTAGTAGTAGTAGTAGTAGTAGTAGTAGTAGTAGTAGTAGTAGTAGTAGTAGTAGTAGTAGTAGTAGTAGTAGTAGTAGTCGTAGTAGTAGTAGTAGTAGTAGCAGTAGTAGCAGCAGTAGTAGTAGTAGTAGTAGTAGTAGTAGTAGTAGTAGTAGTAGTAGTAGTTGTAGTAGATGTCGTTTGGGAGCCTCTTGGAGGCCTTTTGGGGCGTCGTGGGGGCCTCTGGGCGGTCCCACGGGCTTCTAGGAGCGTCTTGGGTGCCTTGGGGGAGCCTCTTCGGGCCTCTTGGGAGCCTCTTGGGGGCCGTTTGGGGCGTCTTGGGGGCCTCTTGGCGGGTCCAGGGGCTTCCAGGAGCGTCTTGGGTGCATGGGGGGAGCCTCTTGGGGCCTCTTGGGGGCCTCGTGGGGGCATCTTGGGGGCCTCTTGGAGGCCTCTTGGGGCCTCTTGGGGCTCTTTGGGAGGGGTCTGGTAGTAGTCGTAGTAGTAGTAGTAGTAGTAGTAGTAGTAGTAGTAGTAGTAGTAGTAGTAGTAGTAGTAGTAGTAGTAGTAGTAGTAGTAGTAGTAGTAGTCGTAGTGTAGTAGTAGTAGTAGTAGTAGTAGTAGTAGTAGTAGTAGTAGTAGTAGTAGTAGTAGTAGTAGTAGTAGTAGTAGTAGTAGTAGTAG
>CAUYUJ010019737.1:118507-121007 GCA_963575745.1 Prorocentrum cordatum
TATAAAATGAAAATTCTTGTTCTTACTTGATCAAATTGCAAGAATTCCTTGCAAAAAATAAGGTAAAGTGGGCATTCGTGCGCGCAAGACGAAATCCTTCCAAAACCTTAGGTTTCGTAACGATTTTAACATAAAAACATCAAAAACCCTATGGTTTTTTAAGAAAAAAATGTCAAAATGTCCTTCCGCGCGCGCTGTCCGAATCCCACAAAACCAATGGTTTTTCAACATTTATGTTACATGAGCTCGCGCGAGATACTTTTTCTTGTTCTAACATAATCAAATTTCAATAATCCCTTGCAAAAAATAAGGTAAAGTGGACATTCGCGCGCGCAAGACGAAATCCTTCCAGAACCTTAGGTTTCGTAACGATTTCAACATAAAAACATCAAAAACCCAATGGTTTTTTCAAAAAAAATGTCCAAATTTCATCCTGCGCGCGCTGTCCGACTCCCACAAAATCAATGGTTTTTCAACATTTGTGTTACATGAGCTCGCGCGAGCTACTTTTTCTTGTTCTTAAAATATCAAAATTTCAATACTCCCTTGCAAAAAAAAGTAAAGTGGGAATCTCGCGCGCGCCAGTACCAACCGAACGGCACCCAATCCAGGGAAACTGCCCCAAGCACGGCAGCAACTCCGCTCCTCTCTGCTCTCTCTCTGTCTGCTCTCTGTCTCTCTCTCTTGTTCTGTTGTCTCTCGTATTGTTATGTTCACAATTGCAGGATGCTGGGAGACCACGCGACGCCCCGAATATAAGTGACCAAGTTCTTGTGGGTGGTACCCCACGCCAGTTGTAGTAGCCACCCCGGTCGTCCGCACGCCACGAAGTGAAGTGTCCCAACGTCATAGGGCGGGAAGCTGGGTTTGGGTGGTCGCGAAGAGTCGTTTGGATATTTGGTAGAGCTTGAACTGCCCCCCCACGAAGTGGGGGTATTGTCTCGCGTCGCATGAAAACCCTGGCACTGGTGAGAACACTGAGCGTTCGGGTAAAATGAATGTTGTTGTTGTTGTTGTTGTTGTTGTTGTTGTGTGTGTGTGTTTTGTGTGACATCGTCATTCCCTATCCTCCTCGCCCTCCTACCCTTGCTGTGCCTCATTGTTCCTTGTTCGTTAGGCATAATTCTCCCCAGTCGCGCCCACAGACGTGTCGCTAGCGTGGGCCAGGCGCTTCGCCTGAGGCGTCCCTGCTGTTTACGATCATGACGCTTCAAACCTTTAACAGTGACACGGATATATAGAGAGCCTTCTTGTCACAATGGGGTTTTTATTTCGGCGGCACGCACACTCGATTCACACAGTTACGCGCACGACTGGATGGCGGGCAGTTTTCGAAATGGGGCTCTCTGCGCCATACAACAAATCAAGCAGTTACACCTAAGGACGAGGATCGGTCCGTTCTGGAGCGCTCCGGGACGCTCTCAGAGTGTGCCCGAGAACGCTCCGAGATGGCCGCGGCCCCCCATACATTCTCCTCCAGAGCCGCGGGATCTCGGAGGTTCCCGACTGTATCCTCGTCCTGGCTGCGTCTTCAGCTTCTTCCCCCGAGCGGAGCTTCCGCCCGAATTGCGGGCGCCGTGGGGCGCGCGGTTCCGCGCCGGGCGGGCGACTCGCGCCGTGGAGAAGCGTGTGCCCGCGGGGAGCGGCGACGGAGGGGACTCTCGGGACGGGAGGGTGAGCAGTTCTGCAGCATCGTGGTCGCGTCTCGGGTTAGCCCTGGTGCTCATCCCCCTTCCAGATCCTCCTTCCCCCCTCTCGTGCCCCATCCTCCCTCCTCCTCCTCCTTCTCCTCCTCCTCCTCCTCCTCCTCCTCCTCCTCCTCTTCTCTTGTCCTCCTCCTCCTCCTGCTCCTGCTCCTCTATTCTCCTCCTCCTCCTCCTCCTCCTCCTGCTCCTGCTCCTGCTCCTGCTCCTGCTCCTCCTCCTCCTCCTCCTCCTCCTCCTCCTCCCCCTCTCCCCTTTTTCTTGTCTTCTCCTCCTCCTCATCCTCCGCTCCATCATCGTACTCCTCCTCATCCTTCCTCGCTTCTCCTCCCCCTCCCCCTCCTCCTCCTTCCTCCGCCCTCGTTCCTCCTCCTTCTCCCTCTCCTCCCCCTCCTCTCCTCCTCATCCTCCTCCTCCTCCTCCTCCTCCTCCTCCTCCTCCTCCTGCACCCTTCTGATCTCCTTGCTCCCGCCACTCTTCCTCCCGTCCCTTCCTTCCCCCTTCCCTCGCGTTCTCTCCTATTCCCCTCCCCCCTTTTGGGAAGACAGTTTTCGGCTTGGGAAAGTGGGGTTTGGACAGATCGGGATATCATTACCCGTAGGTGGTCGAAGGTATCGTGCACTGCATCCAGATGCTATTGCTCATTACCTTCATCCTCCCAACCCCTTCCTCCCAACACGATAATTGTTCTCCCCCCCCTTCTTCCTCCCCGTGGCACGCCCTGCGGTCCGACGCGTCGAGCACAGGCCGGCGCTTTCGTGCCGCGGCCGCTTTGCAGCTTAGTGCTCCGCGGTGCG
>CAUYUJ010019737.1:126007-133507 GCA_963575745.1 Prorocentrum cordatum
GCCGGCGTCTCTCGTTTCCTCGTGTCTCCCTCGCATTTTTTTTTATTTTTTTTTTTTTTTTGTTTTTGTTTTTGATTTGTCTTTTTTTTTTTGTTTTTTTGAACTTTTTTTTTTGGTTGTTTTATTGTTTTTTTTGTCTTTTTTTTTTTTTTTTTATTTTGTTTTTATTTTTTTTTTGTGTTGTTTTTTTTTTTTTTTCTTTTTTTTATTGTTTTGTTCTTTGTTTTTGTTTTTTTTTTTTTTCTTTGTGTTTTATTTTTTTTCTTATTTTTTCTTATTCTTGTTATTTTTTTTTTTTTTTTTTTTCTATTTTTTGTTTTTTTTTCTCGTGTTTATTTTTTTTTTGTGTTTTTTTTTTTTTCTCTTTTTTTTCTTTGTTTTTCTTTGTTTTTTTTTTGTTTTTTTGACTTTTTTTTTTTTTTTTTTTCTTCTTGTTTTTTCTTTTTTTTTTTTTTTTTGTTTTTATTTTTTCTTTTAATTTTTTGTCTTTTGTATTTTTCGTTTTTTCTTATTCGCCTTGAAGGGCATTCGAACGCTCGTCCGTCGGCCGAGTCCTTGGCCGGGGCCAGTCCGAGCCGCGCCAGGCGCCGTCGCCTTTCCCCGCGCGGAAATGACCCGCGGGGCCGTCGTCGCCCTCTCCCTCCCTGCTCTGCGCCCGCCCTCCGGCCCTTCAACCCTCGTCGAAATTGAACGCAAGTTTTTTCCACCCCCGTCGCCCCCAAATTTCAATGTTCATCGACGGGCGCGTCGCGGCCGGCGGGGTCCGAAGAAAATCTCGAAGTCGCCGGCGTCGGCGTGAACATTGAAATTGGGGGTCGGGGGGCCCCGCCAGGTCGCGGCTAAAACTTGCGTTCAATTTCGACGAGGGATGTAGGCTTGTGGATGCCACGACAATGGACACCCTAGCAGTCCTATCAGTGAATTTAAAAATTGTTTAAATGTCGGGAACATGTTCTAAACATGCTTTAAACCTATTGTTTTTAATATTTAAATTCATTGATCGTCCTCCACAAACCTAGGCTGGAATCATATCCGTCAAAAACATGAGACCTTCGGTTGGCCAAAACGAACAGAACATCCATGGGTACCCTCCCGAGGATCAAGAAGAAGATCCAACAACCACGAATAACACGAGGGTGCGCTCCCCGAGCCGACTGTATGCCAAAGCCAGGCTGGCCGCGGGGCGAACCGCCCACGGGGGGGCAGGGGGAGAGGGGCAGGACGCGGGGGCGAAGTCGGGGCGGAGCAAGGGAAGGCTTCCGAGACCTCAGCGATGCAGATGCGGGCGGGGACTCTTGGACATCTTGTCGCGCCAAGTCGAATCCAAGCGGAACCAGAATCCATCGGAATCGAGTCGAAGCGAACCAGAGGGATCCCGACGAGCCCTGCCCCCCGCCCTCCAGTAGCCCCGCCCCCCCCCCCCGGGGCCCACGGAGGAGGCTGCGGTCGCCGTGGTGGCCCCGGCGCCACGCCGTGCCCTGCCGAGTGGGCAGCGTAGCGCCCCGCTCCGCGGGGCAGGAGGCCGGGACACGCTCGGGGTGTGGACGCCTCGGGGCCGGGAGGCGGACAGCGTGCCGCGCCGCGGCGCGGTGGGCAAGAGCAGGCGGGAGATTCCGACCCACGTCAATCGCCGACCCGATGAGAATCTAGATGCGATGCGGTGCGGGGCTCCCCAGGGGAGGGGCGGCGGGGCTGCCTGGCAGGATCCGCTCCCGGCGCCGCCTGGCTCGGGGGCCGCCTGCGGCCCTCCCGCCCCGCAGGGGTGCGGCCCCAGGCAGGAGGCCCTGCCCCCGAAGGTTCTTCTGGGAGCTCGCCCCCTCGGGCACGGCAGAGATTCGGTCGGGCGTGTCCCCCCTCAGGAGGAACGCTCCCGAAACGTAGAGCAGCCCGGGGACGTACCCGACCCTCGAAGGCACGTGGTGAGTATACACCGGGTCGCTACATACAAAAGCAGTCATTGAATGATCCACAATGCCCGTGAACACTTCGCCAAAGAACGTCGGGCCAGAGTCAGATGTTGCACATTTCGGCGAGCGACCACGAGGGGGCGTGGAAACATGTGGAGGAGTAACGATTCGAGACACGATTCGTGGGATTAGCAGCGCCTTGTGCTCTATTCGCATTGCAGGACAGCGCTTTGCGAGGGTGCCGAACAACCTACGGACGCAATGGTGCCCTTGGGAAGGTTATCCGTCCCGAGTTCGTCCACGGGGCGATTATGAGCAGGGCTGGGATCACACCTGCTTGTGCCTCATGTATTCAGCCTTGTGCCTGACTGCCGCCGGGTTTCTATGCATGGCCGCCCATGCCTCATGGGACTGGTGGCGACAGTTTCATGGATCGCAGGACCCCAGGGGACGGCGAGCTATAGTTGTGATGTGCGTAAGACGCCACTCCGCGGGCTCTCCAAGGAGCCCACGAAAGTGGCGACAGTTTCGCAGATCGTAGCCTCCCAGGAGACGGCAAGCTGTGGTATCCTGGTCAAAGTTTAGGATTTTCCAGTGGTTGTTTTCCAACGGGGTGCTTCCTTCAGTGAATATGAAGCCTCGCAGGGGCCTAAGACGAGTTAACTTGGAGGGTTCGTTTTGCAATATCGTTGATGAGTCTTGGGTTTGCACTGTTGCTCCTTCTCCTCGTCCTCCTCATTTCCATCCCTTCCCTCCCCTCCTTCCACCCCCTCCTCATCGTCGTCGTCCTCATCCTCCACCTCCTCTTCATCCTCCTCCTCCCCCCCCCCCGCCTTGTACACTCATTGTCTTGTACAGGCAGACGCTGACAAGTTGGGCCTCGAAGTGATATTTACAGAGACCGTCCGAGCTATCGCCCGAATCGCAAAATCGGTTACCGAGCCGATCTGGTCCTGGGGTCGGTGGTCCTTGATTGATCATCTCATGACACTGTGTCTCCCCCCTTCCTATTTCTTCTCTCCCTCCTCCTCCTCCTCCTCCTCGTCCTTCTCCTCCTCGTCCTCCTCCCCTCTGGCTCGAGCACCGTGCGGTTCTGCGGGGGCCCCAGACCAGACCTCGCCTCCCTGGGTGCTGCCGCGCCTGCAACTGTCGCCACTGTTTCTTTTCTGCGCCCCTGTGGGAGCCAGCGGAGAGCTCCGGCACGCAGATCCTAAGTAAACTTGATGACAAGTGTCTATGGTGACGGGGGCGCGTCCCAGTCGTTCCGAAGCGATTGCATCAGACGGCTCTCTTCAACATCGTCCCTTTTTGCTCCTGTAGCCTGCCGGTCCGTAGCCATTTTGACCCGCGTGGCTCGGCTCAGACACGCGTCGTTGACTCCAGATGCGGACGTCACCGCAGCCGCCTCCCGTGCGATGCACCTGGGGCCCCCGCCGCTCCCGACGCCGTTCCAGAGGGCAGCATGCTCGAGACGATCCTCACGCGAATCATCCTCCGCTTCGCGCGCAAGTACATCTGCGACACGTTCAAGACGGACACCTTCTCCTTGTGGGGCGGAGACCTCGTCGTGCAGAACTTCGAGCTCCGCGCGGACGAGCTCGCCCGCGTCCTCGGACCCGCGCTGCCGGGCCTGCGGCTCGCGCGCGGGTTCGTCCGCGAGCTGCGGGTGCACGTGCCTTGGAGCCCAGGGGAGGAAAACGTAACGATGTCGACGATGCCATTGCCTCTCGCCTGAGGCCCTCGTCGCCACGGCCGGATTCGCCTGGAAATTCTAGTCCGAACGCATTTTTGGAGAGGTCTGGGAGCAGCGGTTTCGGTATCTTTTGGTTCCCCCAGGAACGCCATCCGCTCGCAGTCCCTGCGGGTCGAGGTCGACGCAGTCGAGATCATCTTCGAGAAGCGCGGGCTGCACTGTGACGGTGCCGACGGCTCCGAGTCCGTCGCCGAGGATTTGCGCCCCGCGCAAACGGCGCAGACGACGCCGCCGTCCAGGCGACCCGCTGCACAGCCCAGCGGCCCCAAGGAGTCGCAGGAGGGTCTCGACGAGGCAGGGGAAACGTGGCTCCAGCCTCTTCTGAGGACGATCTTTGGAAATGCTGCCATCATTGCTGACAACCTTGTTGCCAAGATGCTCCGCAGTGGCACCACAGGCTGTGTCACCGTTGGGAGGCTCGATTGCCGGCCACACTCTCCAAGCTGGGAGGGCGGCTTCATGCCGATTGCATCATCACAGCCGATGCTCTACCGAGTCGTGTCCGTGCGCGATATCTCTGTGCTCTTGGACCAGGCAGTTGCAGCCCAGAAGCCTTCGTCGAGCCTTTTGCGGCGTGGTGCGCGCAGTAGGGGCAGGCACTCGTCACTGCCTGTGCTGCACCGCCTATCTACCGAGGTCTTCGTGGAATGGCCATGGTTGCCCTGGACGGGGCCAGTGAGCCCGACGCCAACATGTCGCATTGACGTGCACCTGAGCCCCATACGGACTCGCCTCAGCAACGATCATGTGTTGCTCATCACCCAGCTTCTCAGACCGAGCGACGTCTGTAGGACGTCCTCCTCCATTGGCATCGACAGGCAATCCTCGGGTGCCGGGCACGATTACGAAAGCGAGACCAACAGTGATGTGTTCTCCGTGACAGGTGGCAGGAACCCAACACCCATAGATCTAACGGCTCCTCTGGGCGAGGACTCTGAGCACCGTGTCAAGAGCCCGGTCGCAGCGCACTGTCCAGAAGCAGGCGATGAGCAGCCCCGCTTCTTCAGGGCCTCGTCGGGAAGCCTGGACGCCACCAGCTCCGTCTACCACGGAGCAGGCATCGCAGAGGAGGACGAGGATGTCGTAGAGGATTCGGCGGCACCCAAACATACTGATATTATGTGTGCATCGCCCCCCCCAGGGGCGACGTGCGTACCGAGAAATCTGATAATATATGCGTCGTGGCGGGCGCTTTCTGGCCGTACCGCTCGGGTGTAGATATGCTACAAGGTGGTTCTACCAGATGTTCGGGTCGGACGCACGCCTCCGAGGAGGGCGCATCGTACTAGTATGTCCTTGTGCGTCCCGAGGATGCCGAAGCCAAGCCCGAGGGAGCAGGGGGCCTGCGGGGCCTCATCTCCGACGTCCTGTTCGGGGACGACGACGAGGAGGACGACGCCGAGGAGGCGGAGGAGGGCGAGGCGGCACCCGCCGCACCGCGGGAGGTCCGCCGCTCTTGGTGCGTGGCGGTCTTCATGCCCCTCCTCACTTTCAGCGTGGAGCAGACCCGGGACGCGGAGGCTCCCCGAGCGCGCTCCACAACTTGCAGAAAGTGCCTCCTTTCGCCAACGCCAGACACCAAGAGCTGCCTGCTCGCGTCGACGCCATGGATTGTATAGATCCCCCGCGGCGGATACGGGCCACTTGCGAGCAGGCACTTTGGTGAGTAGTGGGACGCGCTTGTCTAGCAAGTCGTGGGAGCCTGGTATACCTCTCAAGTCCGCCTTTAGCGTCGACTCGCGTCCATCAGCGCCTGGGAGCCGATGAGACAGCGCCGACTTAGCGTCGGCTGGCGTCGATGGGCGATTTAGCGCCGATGAGCGTCGAGTCAGCGTGGACTCAGCGTCGATCCGCAAGAGCCGACAAGATGGTATGGGACTCTCCCACGAGTTGCCGCTGAAACGTGGAGGCGGGCAGGGTCGTGAGCCTCACCGCCGCCGGGGGGCCATCGCCCTCGCCGAGCGGGGCAGGCCTCTCGCGCGACGCCGCCTGGGTGTGCACGGCGTACCTCGTCGGCCTCGCGGCCTTCGCGGCCGCCCCCGCCGCGGCGGAGGCGCGGCCCCTGGAGGCCTCCGTGGAGCTGCAGCACGCGGGGCTGCTGGCGCCCGGGCCGCCTGGGGGCCCCCCGGAGGAGCCCGCGGCCGTCCTGGCCTGGGGCGCGCCGCTGGCGAGCTCCCCCTTGGACGTCAGGGGAGGAAAGGATGCACTCGGACGCAGTTCCCGGGCGGTTTTCGAGCGGTGTCGCAATTTCCTGGCGACTTTTCCGCCCTCGGAACGCGTTCCAGAGGCCGCGCCTCGTCGAGGGCGTTCCAGGGGTGCCCGGATCGTTCCGAACGGCCTCCAGAGAGCCGCGTTATGACCCAAAAGCCGAGTTCGGCGGCGCGCTGGGGGGTACGGCCGGGCCGAGGTAAAAGATCGAGGTCGGTTCGGGGAGGGTACCTTAGCGGTCTTCGTGCTTGTTGGATGGTCTTGTGCACCTTGTGGAGGGGGGGTACCCTTGGATGTTCTGTGCGTTTTGGCCGGCGTGTTCTTGAGGGGTGCTTTTCTGCCCCATCTTCGACTGTACCGACACCGCTGCTCGTCCTGGAGAGCCCTCGTCGCCACGGCTGGATTCTCCCCGAATTCCAGGCAGAACGCGACCTTGGAGAGGTCCAGGGAGTAGCGGTATCGGCTTCCTGGTCGCCCTCAGGATCCGGACGAGGTGCTGAGTTCGGGAGTAGGGAGCCTGAGCCGCGCCCAGGCCTGGACCTGCGTGGCCAAGCGCATCCTCGGAGGCGGCCTGGACTGCCTGCACACCTCTCATTGTATCCTGGGCGAAGAGGTGCTGAACGACGAGCAGGTCACCAGGGCCAACCAGGCCGCGATCAGAGCCGGCGTGCTCGTTGTGCCGCCTGCGGAGGGGCCCCTGACCGAGGTGGGTCCCGTGGAGCCTGCGGTACCCAGCCAGCAGCAGGAGGTGCGCCGCGTGTCCATGCAGCTCTCGGAACTGGTGCTGCGGCTGGAGATTTCTTTGATCGCAGCTGTGCAGGAGGTGTTCGCCCCGCTGGCTTCCTTGGGCGGCAGTCGCCGGCAGGATCATCCTTCGGCCGTGGTTGTCGCGGACGTGCCACCAGGTCTTGCCGTGGACGAAGACGATGCCTCAGTCGTGAAGGTTCACCAGGCCGTTGTTTGTTGGGCAGGGGCAAACGTATCGGTGGGCCCTTTTGCGGTTGAGCTTGGCTCCACCCGATGGGATTTCTGCACATGTCCGCATGGCTTGGACGAGGTCTACCTGGCAGGGTCACTGCGAGAGACGGCAGTCTTTATCTCCAGTGCTTTCGACCGAAGGAGCGTCCCTGGAACTTCTGCAGGCGTGCTGGGGTCCTCTACTCTGCACGGGGCCTCGGCGCTTGTGCGATTATCAGCGCTGCTGATCACTCACCGACGGTCGCCTCGAGCTTCGCCAGGGGCCGAGCGGAGCAGCGGAGCAGTGCAGCTGGCCTCGCTGAGGGAGCTGACCTGCGCGCTCGCCATGCCCTGCGAGGCCTCCCCGCCCTCCCGCGCCCACGGCCCCGCGCACCTGGAGGTGAGGCTGGCGAGCGGGGCGTGCTCGGCTGGGCTGCCCGCGCTGTCTGACCTGCTGGCCCTGGCGGCGAGCGCCTCGCGCGGCGCCCAGGCCCCCAGCGCGGAGGAGGGCGCGCGGTCGAATGGCGAGCCGAGGTCCGACGAGGAAGCCTTCGGCGTGGACCTGAACGACGTGCACTTCCTGGTCCGCTGCTTCCAGCACGAGGCGCAGGAGCCCGCAGGCCTCGCGGGGAGCCCCGTGCCGTCGGTGCCGGCGCGTGGCGCCGAGGCCAGGCG
>CAUYUJ010019737.1:141007-172398 GCA_963575745.1 Prorocentrum cordatum
TCTCGGACTCGTGGCGTCCCAGGGCACGTATGACGCTGAGGGTGTCTCGCCCGCACGCCACGCTGAGCATGGCGGCGGCGCCGCCACTCGAAATGGTCGAGTGGTGCGAGGAGAAGGTCCACGGCGACGATGCCACCTTCCAGATGCGCTCAGCGTGCTGGCTGTCCGTCAGCGCGCGATGGCGCAGAGGGCAGCCCACGGAGATAGCCGTGGCCTCGCTGCCGCTCGGCCTCTGCCTGGCGCTCCGGCCCTTCCTGAGGTTTGTCTCGGCCTTCTCCCTGCCCGACGCGCCCGCAGCCCCAGGCGTGGCCCACGACGCGGCGCGGGCGCAGCGCAGCTCCTCTGCGCGCGGCGGCCCCGCGGCGGCAGCGACGGGCTGCGGCCAGAGCGGGGACGCCGGACGGCGGTCGGGCGAGCAGGAGGCGCGCCCGAGGCAGGCGGGGCTCTCCGCGCAGGCGTCCCTCAGCACGGTGTCGCTGCGGGTGTTCGCCGCGGGCCCGTCCACCGAGGTCTCGCCGCACCTGGCCGTGTGCGTGGAGGAGGCGTCGGCCCACGTCCCCTCGGGGGGGCCGCCGCGGGCGTCGGCGGTGCTCTCGGTGCTGCTCTTCGGGCCGGAGCAGGCAGGAACGGCCACGCCCTCGGACGCGCCCGCCCGGATGCCCTCGGACGCCGGCGCGCTGAGCTCGGAGTGCCACCTCGACGACCTCCTCGGGCCCTGCACCCTGAGCTTCTCGGAGAGGCCCGCAGAGCCGGGCGCCCGGGGCGTCAGGACCCTCTGCGCGGAGGTGGACGGCCTGGTGCTCGGGCTGACGGAGCGCTCGCACCTGATCGCCCTCCTGCAGCTCGGGAGCCAGTACCTGAGCTGCCTGGACGAGCTCGCCCGGCCCTCGCAGGACGCGGGCGGGGCGCCCGAGCCAGCTCGGCGCACAGGCGAGGCGCGGCCGCCGGGCGAGCCCGTGTGCCTCAGCGTGCTGGTCCGCTCCGCCTCGGTGCAGCTGCCTGGGCAGCTCGTGGATGGCCAGACCCCTTCGTACCGCCTGGCGGTGGGCAGTGCTTCTTGGACGTCGACGCCGCAGGATGCCACAACGCAGCAGCTGCTGCAGTGCAGCAACCTCAGCGCTGCTCTCGAGGACAGCCAGCAGTCGCTCCACCTGACTCGTCTTACGCTTACCGTCCTTCACAGCTCACCGCCCGCCGGTGGCGGCAACAGCGCGTTGGACATCACGGCCAACATCGACGGGGATGTGTCGCTAGATGTTTGCACTGGGTGCATCTTCGCTGACATTCAGCGCTTATTACCATCTGCAACAGAGAGGCAGCTGATAGGCGCTCTGGATCAGCACTCCGTCACTGTCTTGGCCACTGCGGACGAGCGAGACGAACATACACCGGCCGCTGGCAGCACCACCTCGACACCAATTTCTCCTACGCTGATAGAAGGCCAGGCCAGTAGCGCCGATGAAGAAAGGCTCCGCGGAAGGCTTGTGCACACCACCATGCTCGGACCATGGTCATCTTGGGCCTCAGGATGGTGCACGGAGCCTCCTGGCCACCGCGGAGAGGGCGTTTGCCCCGTACCAGGGCCCAGGACGGCCCTGGCCACGGTGGTGGTGCACGGGTCCCTTCTGCGCAGAGGCTTCACTCCACAGCCGCCGCATCGACACCGCCGGCTCAGGAGCCAGCCGTTGTGAAGTGGCGCGTGCTGGTGGCGAACTTCAGCTCCAGGCTGTCGGCGGGCCCCGCGGAGTCGAGCCGCGTGGCGCTCCGGCTCCGTGACTTCTCCGTGTTCTCCTGGCCTCCGACTCTCACGGCGCCGCCGGCAGCATCGCACAGGCTGCCTGGCATGCACCGCAAGCGCATCGACGTGTCCGTCGAGGCCATGTCGGCGGACGCGAGCTGGGCAAGCGCTTTGGCCGCCCCGCTCCTGTCGCCAATGTCGCTGCACGGCTCGGTCACCACCCAGAGCGCCTGCGACTTGGAGTGCCCACAGCTGCCTGCAGCGCGGACAGACGTTCAGTTCCACTTGTCGCCGATGGTCGTCGCCCTTGGGGCGTGGCAGATCCAGGCACTGCAGGAGATTCTGTCTTTCTCAGATCCTGGTGGTGCGCCATCACAGGACGTGCAGGAGTCAGGAGGGAAAACCAGACACAGAAGCACATACACACTGATTTGTCATGAGCATGTGGGGGAAATGTTGGACAAGGAGGGGGAGACTAAAACCCGTACAATGTTCAAACATGCGAGGAATTCTAGCACTTTGTGTGTTTCTATGTGTGTCTCCATGGGCGCCTTTCAGGAGCCTGTCGACAGTGGCAGGGACGATGGTGGCGAGAGGGCCTCGAGAGCGGTCCCGCCAGTTCCTGTGTCCTTTGACGACCTGGTTTTGCAGCTCTGGGTGCAGGACGGCCACGATGCAAAGCGCGACGAGGGCGACGATCCATGCGACTGTCGTGACACCCGCTGATCCCTTTCAGGTAGTGGCTAAGCGGTCTGACCGGCATACAGTCCCACCGGAGCCTGTTACAACAACAACCTTTCGTGGTTCGCACTACATGTTTTTAGAACATTTTTGGTTGAGGCCTTCTTCTGTCAATACGCCGGCACCGCGTCTTTGTTGTAAGAACATGTCGTGGTAGGCCTATAAGAATACCGGGACGGCTGGTCCCTGCTCAACCATTGGTTCTCTTGTCAGTACGGTTCGCATTGCACGCATTGATATACAGGACCTGTACAGCAGGGGAGGAGAACAGAAGGGGGGGAGGAGGAGATGGAGGAGAAAGAGTGGGGAGGGGGAGGTTCTGCAATGAATATTTTGACTCCGTGGAGGCCCTCTTTGGCTTGGGCTGCCTGAGAGCTCTTTTGGACCCCCATTCATGAGGGTGTTATTTTCCTGGGGCCCCCCTGAGAGCTTCGAGGGCCGTTCCGGGAAGTGCTTGGACCAGTCTGTGACCTTCACTGGGTCTTTATCTAGCATTCCTGCGATAATGTAGGACTAGGCACGTCAAAAATACTGTCAGCGTGGTTGTGTGTATGTGTGTATGTGTGTATGTGTTCGTGGCTGTCCGAGGCCTCTCTCGGGGCCTATCTCGGGCCTCTTGGAGTCATGGGTCTTCTTGGACGCCTGCGTGGACGTCGGTACCCCTCTGTGCCATCTGGGCAAATTCTTGGGAGTCTTCATGCTCGCAAGACCGAGTCTCTGGGTGGGCGTGGGGGATTCTGCTATCACTTGTGAGCGCTACCCCTGGGGTCCGGTCGACGCGTGGGTACAGGACACCCCCACTGTGTTCATCTGGCTGCAGACATCCTTCAAGTTTTGACTTCCCGCCCGTGATTGAGAAGATTAACCTGCATGGGGCAGGCCTCGCGTGTGGCTGCCTATGCCGGGAGGGAGGGGGACGCCTTTCCCTCTGGTGGCCCCCAGGGGTCGGGCGGATTCTCTTCTTGAGTCGGGGCTGCCCGTCACCGTGGTCTGCAGGGTGTCCCTGGAGGATCGGGCCGAACGAGACGGGGGGATGGGGAAAGGGGGGGTTACGAAATCTGCTGCATGCAGCTGGCTTCGGCCCCGCCGCCGGGCGCACTCCTCCATACGTGGGCGCCTCCCGGCGCCTGGAGGCGCTGGGAGAATAAGCTACGTGAGCTGAGTATCTACCCTGCCCTTTGCCATCTCCCCCCGTTCGTTCCCCCCGAGAGGAGCTGGAGCCCTGGCAGGCCGTGAGCCTTGGCGACGGGGGCGGCTGCCCAGCCTACGCCGTGCGCCTGGACCGCCCCGCGAGGGTCTCCTCCGTCGCGGTGCGCGCCCTCGGCACCATGGGCACGCCGGGCATCCTCATCGACGAGGGCCTGCCGAACGACGCGGTGGGCCCTGGGCCCGTGCCGACGGGGTTCTCGCGCCTCACCGGCGGGGTGCACTACAGAGCCGAGGCCTGGGACGACGCGCAGGCGACATTTGTGGACGTGACGGGCTCCTCCGACAGCGAGGCCGCGTTCTCACGTCTCGTGGCCGTGCGCCTCAGCGCGCTCGCTGGGCTGACGCACTTCAGCCTCGCCGTGCTCGTGCAGGCCCCGGTGTTTGAGGACTCGGCGGTCGCGGGCTCTGATCTCTCGGTGTCCGTTTCGGTACCTCAGATCACGTGGTCCGTCTTGCACTCTCCTCTGTGCTGCCGCACAGGCCTGCTGCACTCCCACGGGACATCCGGGCTGGCATTCGAGGAGTCGTTCGGCGACATCACCTTCTCTGGTGTGCAGTTCTCGCTCTGGCAGGCTTCTGCGGAAGGCATGGGCCTCAGCGTGTCGGTAAGCAGGGCCGGGCTTAATCTGTACGACATGTCCACGCTTTCCCTGGTGCAGGTAATCCCGCTGGAAGGTAATGGTGCCAAGTTCCATATGATCACGAGGTCGTCGAAGCAGCCAAGCTCAGTGTGCCTGCGACTGCCCTCATCATGCCGAGCGCCTCAGAGCACGCGAGTGCCTGTGATTGACCTGAGCTTTGGAACGTGGCGTGCGATGCTACCGCCATGGGCTCCATCGCGGATAGCCCACCTAGGGCAGAGCTTGGCCAGAGCCGGCAGCATTGACATGAGCGGCATGGGCGGCATAGCAACAGGCGCCCTGCGGCCGCCCCGGCGCCTCCCCGTGGTCGTGGAGAACGCCCTGCCAGTGCCGGTGGTCTTCAGGCAGCACGGTGCCGCAGCCGACGAGGCGCTGGTGGTGCAGCCGGGGGCAGAGCGAGGGCACTCCAGGCTTCTCTGACGGGGTCCGAGCAGAAGGGGTCGGAGGAACGCGCCGCACCGCAGATGCATCGGCGATGCGGCTCGATGTGGAGCCCGAGCGTCTCAACACCCACGTCGCCGATACTCCGCCGACGTCGCTGGTGCGTCGCCGATGCATCGGCGATGCGGCACGATCCTCCGACCTCATCTGCTCCGACCCTATCAGGGAGGCCTCTAGGTATGCGTGGAGGCACCTCGGCGAGGCCGCGCGCGCGCTGACGTTCAGGCTGGGCGGAGGCGTGGCGTGGTCAGACCCCCTCGCCCTGGAAGGGCCAGCGGTGGACGGCGAGCCCCTCTGGGCGGGCCTGGACCTCTGCGAGCCGCGCCCCGACGGCGGCGGCGCCGCCAGGCGAGTGCACGTCTGCGTCCAACGGCCCTCCAGGGCGCAGTTCACCGTCACCCTGCTGCCCCCGCTGATGCTCATCTCTCACCTGGACCGGGCCGTGGAGTTCGCCGCCGCCGGGGTGGAGAGCAGCTCGAACGGCGTGCTGAGGTCGCGGCGCTTCCTAGAGGGCCTCCCTGCTGGTGAGCGCTTCCGCCAGCAGCCTTGTCAGCAGGCGTTCACGAGCGGCGAACCTGTCCGTATCCGCGCCCTCGCAGTCTGGATTTCGGGGCGCGATCCCGCGGATTCGCAGAGGCACGGATGCGTTCCGCGTGGAGCATCCGCGAAACATCAAGGGCAGAAAAGACGCCCCTACCCTGGTTTACGAGGCGCTGTGCTCTGAAACTCCTGTGGGCTGACAGGGTAAACCCTGCGTGATGTGCCGCGCCCTGGCGGCTCTGGGCTCTGGGGGGTCCCAGGAGGTTTACAGACCACGCACTTGTCACCCAGGGCAGGGCCGTTATTTCATCCCTCAAAGACAAGCGACCCGTATCCGAGGGTTCGCGGCCCAGGGGCCCGGCCCGCGAGGCCGCGGACGCGCCTGCGTTCTTCGCCTCGCGAGGAGCGCTGCACTGCCCGGCTGGGCGCAGAGCGCCCGGCGCCGCCGGACGGGGCACCGCCCACGGCGCTGCAGCCGGGGGAGCTCGTGGGGCTGCTGCCGGCCGCGGGCGCCGGGAGCTGTGCGGTGAGCGTCCGCGCGCCAGGGGAGCCCTTCGGCCCGCAGCTGCCCCTGGGCATCGGCGAGGCTCGCTGAGCATACACTGCAACTCCTTACGTCACAATAGTAACCCAATGACTTGGTGGCCTAACTTGGGTCCACAGTCTTTTTAGGGATGTTCCTGATCATGTGTGTGGTCTCGTCTGGTACATCTGCTGAACAGACCCCTCCCAACTTAGGTCCGTTCCCAAAGGTTTAGGGGCACCTTTATTGCTCAATAGAGGCGGAGCCGTTCGCCACGGTCGTTCCACTGCCGGGCGAACCTCGGTGCAACATCTCGGAGGGAAACACAAACGCCACAAGCATAAGCTCTCGGAGCTCCGCGCGGATCTCTCGGATCGGCGCTGGACCCCCCCCCCCAATGGCGGCGCCTCCGGTGCCGCATCTGCAGGCGCGCCCCGCGCGCCGGGGAGAGGGGCCCAGCGCCGATCGAAGAAAGCCGCGCGGACCTCGGACAGCTTCTGCTCCTGCCGTTTTCGCTCCCTCCGGCATCGTGGCGACGTTCCAGGACCTGGGCGCCGTGGCCCGCAGGGAGGAGCGCGGCGCCGGTGCCGCGGGCGCGGCGCGGCTCGAGGGCGGCCTGCGGGGCACCCCGCGGCCGGCCTCGGAGGCCGGCCTCCCGGGCGTGCTGCACCTGTGGCCGCTGCTGGTCTTCCAGAACTCCTGCGGCTTTGCCTGCATGCTGGCCGTGGCGCCGCTCGGCACCGTGAGCGCGGGGCCCGGGGAGGAGCTCCGGGGAGGGCGAGGCCGGGCAACGGGAGTGATGACACCTGGCCTTCGGGCAGCCCCCGAGTCGCCGGGGCTGGGCGCAGCTCGGAGAATTTGCGCGCTTGGACCCCGGGAGGGGTCTGGGGACCGATGTTGAGCTGCCGTTGTCTCAAATCGCCCTGCTCTGAGGAGCGCGTGCTGGAGACTGCCGGGGACCCGCGGCAGATGAAGGGGCTGGAGCTCTACGCGCTCCCTGGTGGACATGGGGCGGCTCGCTCGTCGGGGCCGCTGCTCCTCAGGGGCCTCGCGCAGTTTCCGCACGACGAGGGCGATGAGCAGGTGGCGTGGAGGAACTCCGTGTGCTGCAAGGGTCCAGAGGAGCAGCTAGGCACGGGCGTGCAGCTTCTTGTCGAGGTTCGGCACTGCAGACTCTCCGGCCTGCTGCGCTCTCTGGCGGTGGAGCCGATGTGGTCTTTCCGGAACGAGACAGGTGCGGACGTGTTCGTGAGCGTTCCCGGCTGCCCCGACGTGCTGCACGCGGCCCCCGTCGGCGACAGCGTTTCGGCGATCCTGGGCGCTGCTCAGCACGACCCTTCTTTTCCTTTCATGGCCATCTTTGGCGTCGCCAGCGGCGATGGAGCTGGCCCTCTGGCCTGGTCCGCCCGTGCCCACCGGTGTGCCATGACCAAGACCACGCGGGTGGAGGTGCCGCACGGGGACCGTTGCTTCGTCATGCTGGTGAGCGTCAGCTGGCGGCGGAGTGCGCCAGGCCAGGTCTCCGGCGGCGGCGTGCACGTCTGCCTGTTCGCCGCGGCCTACGTGCGGTCCACAGTCCGAGCGGATCTGCGCCTCTCAGTGGGCAAGGACTCCGACACTGCGCTGTACCTGCCTGCTGCCAAGCCGCCAGAGGCCGCATCGGTGACGCTGCCGTGGCCGTGGTGGCCCTCGGAAGAGGCCGGGGTGCTGGCGGTCCTTGGCGACGGCCAGCAGGCATCTGGCAGCGATGGCGAGAGCCAGACGCCCTCAAAGTCGCCTCACGCATCGCCTTCCAAGCAGCTGGCGCTCAAGGCGTCGCTGAGTCTGTCGCTCTCATCGGGCGCCGCTGTCAGCGGGGGCTGCGGCACCGAGGTCAGCCTGGACGTGACGCCCAGCCCGACCCCGCTGGGCATGGACAGGGCCGCGGCAGTCAACAGCTTGGCAGAGCTCCTCTCTCCTACAGTCGGTGTCCGGGCGTGCAGTGGCCACGTGTGCGACGCCTGCGTCGAGCTCATGGGGGATCCGCAAGCAAGCATGCTGCTGAACCTCTCATACTTCGCACCCCTGCAGGGCGCCCTGGTGATATCTCTGCTCCGGACCGCTCAGCCTCCCCTCATCTGCGTGAACCTCAGCATGCAGACCGCCTGGGTTTCAGAGCCCTGGCGCGGTACGTCAATGCCGCAGCCTCCTCGATGGCGGCGGTTGCCACCTGGGGCCTCGCTTGAGGTGCCCTGCATGGCCATGCGGACGCTCGAGGTGTTCCCGCAGGGAGGCAAAGAGCACCAGCAGGCCGACAGCGTTGATGACGATGCCGGGGGCTCTCAGCTCGAGGACCCTGCGGCACCGCGGGCGCCCGTTGCGAAGGAGTTGGCGGACGGCATCGAGCCTGTGCAGGCACGCCTGACCGTGGACCCCGAGGCGGTCGAGCCCGCTCACATGGACTTCCTGCTCACGGCCGATGCAGACCTGCGGTGGGAGCCGTTCGGTTTCCCGCAGCTGGACGTCGCAGTCCGCTCTGCCTCTGGCGTGTGCCGCGTCGAGCTGCGGAGCCCCTCCGGCGAGACCTCGCAGCCGGAGGCAGCGGCGACCGTGGCCCGACCGCCGCTCCGGGCCGCGCAGATGCCGTCCAGCCTCGAGCTCACGCTGCGAGTGGTGGACCTCGTGGTCCACCTCGGCCTCGAGAAGGGAGACGGCCTTGGGGTCTCCTCCGCAGCCAGCAGCGCGGTGGATGGCAGGTCCCTCGCCCTGCACGCACAGGGGGTGCTTCTGCATCAGCAGAGCGAGGCGGAGTCTGCCGCCATGCCGCCCGGACGCGGGAGAGCCTCGCGCACCCGGATGGCCCTCGAGTGGAGGTGCTTGAGCGTCGCAGACGTGGGCAGACCGTTCCACCACTCGCCGCTGAAGCAGGTGCTGGCGATACCTCCCTGCGGGCTCGAGCTGGCCCTCTACCACCCACCGTATGGCCTCCCCGTGGCGTACGAGCGCGTGCAGGTGACGTTCGAGCCCGGCGAGCTGGAGGAGTGCCCGATGATCTTCTGCATCGACGACAGCCTGCTGCAGTTTGCACAGCTCCTGGGGGCCGCGGTGGCGTCGGAGCTCCAGGTGGACGCCGCCGAGGCTGGGGCCCGGGGCCAGAGCGCCGCCTCCACGCCGGGCTCCCGCCGCGCGCCGCGGTGCGGGTGCCCCGAGCTCCCCCCCGTGCAGCAGGACGAGTTCGGCTACCTCTGCTTCGAGTGGCTGTCCGTGCCCGCGCTGCCCCTCTGCGTGGACCTGCGGCTGTCCTCGCCCGTCTTCGTGTCCTTCACGGGGCTGATGCTGACCTTCCCGGAGGTGCAGCTGTCCCAGGTGGTCACCACCGGCGTCGTGCTGAGCCAGGAGATGATCGCCCACTGCATCGCGTTCGGCCTCCTGAACAGCCCCATTCGAAGGACAAGAAACGGCACGCACATAAGCTTGCGGAACTCCGCGCGGATTTCTCGGATCGGCGCCGGAGCCCCCCATGGCGGCGCCTCCAGCGCTTCCCTTGGCGCGCTCCGCGCGCGCCAGAGAGGGGGGCACAGCGCGAGTCCAAGAATTCCGTGCGGACCTCCGGAAGTTTACGTCTTCGCAGTTTTCTCTTCCTCGGTCCGTGCTCCTGGGGTCCTGCGACCTGCTGGGGAACCCCGTGCAGGCCTACAGGCACCTGCGCACGGGCTTGGGCGACCTCCTCAGGAGGCCGCTGCGAGAGGGCATGTGGTCGTTCGCCTCCCACTTTTCATCCGGAAGCCCAAAAGCACGAGGTGCAGTCAACGCGCCTAGCAAGGGCGCGCGCCTTCATCTTGGGTGCCTTTGTGTCCTCGCCCCTGCGGCCCGTCCTTTGCCGTCCTCGCTGGTCGCCCGCCGCCCAACAAATCCCAACTTGGGCCTCCAAGGGCCCTGCGCCCTTTCCACCCGTCCTTGCTACACGCTGTGGCTGTAAGCGCGAACCCTCTCGGAGGTCCGCGCGGACATCCTGGCCCAGCGCTGGCCCAGGAAGTCCGCGCTGGCCCCCGCAAAAAACGGTGTGCTCGTGTGGCGTTTGCTCTTTGGCCTTCCTGCCGTCCGCGTCGCTGACGTCCGTGGCCGCCGTGGCCGACTCGATCCGCAGGAGCTCGCAGAGAGCACCCGTGCACGGCTCGGGGGGAACGAACGGGGGGGGATAGCAACGGGTATGGTAGAGAAGCAGCTCACGTAGCTGATTTTCCCAGCGCCTCCCGGCGACGGGAGGCGCCCATGTATCGAGGACTGGGCCCAGCGGCGGGGCCGAAACCAGCTGGCAGCAGATTTCGTAACCCCCTCTTTCCCTATCCCCCCCTTTCGTTCGGCCCGAACTGCCACCACTATGCATGGCCCAGGCCATCCTGGGCGCCAGGATCCCCGAGATCCTGGCGATCATTGACGTTTTCGAGCCGGGCGCTTGTCGCCTTGGTGTTCGGGCCCCGAGGCCCTCACAGTTAGCGATCTGGCTCGAAAGCAGACGCGGAAAAAGATTGGGTCGTGGGCTCCGGGCGTGATTTCTCAGGCTGTTGCATTTTTTTCGCGACGTCGGCTCCCACTGACGGTGCGCGCGCCCTGCTGGGCCTCGGCCTTGAGGGTGTCTGCGCCATGTCCGGGCCCAGGGTGGCCCTGGCCGGGCGGCAGTGTGCACGGGCGCCTCCTGCATGCAGGAACCTGCCCGCCGCAGGCCCCGGCCCCTCCGCTGGCACCGCGCCCGCCCTGGCCTCGTCGGCCCCCGCCGATGCCGGCCTGGCGGCCGGGATGCGGGCGCTCGTCGACGGTCTCAGCCGCGGCCTCGGCGGCGTCGTCAGGTGGAGCCAGCCGCTGCCGCCGCCGCCTCGGAGGTCATCCGAGGCCCCCGCGAGAGCCTCTCGGATGGCCCGTCGGACGCCCTCGGAGCCTCTCTTCCGCAATCCTCCTCGGAGGCCCTCGGAGGCCCTCGGACGAACGCCGGTCGGCCGCCGATCGTCGATGTCGTTGGCGGGCGGGCGGCCGGGCCAGGTGGGAGCAGCACACGCCGGAGCGGGCGGGCGCCTTGGGCCTGCTGCGCGGCGCGCGCAACGCGGTGGCGGGGGCCGTGGCCCACCCCGTGGGCGGGATGCTCGACCTCCTGACGGCCACGGCGCGCGGCTGGTCGACCCGCGAGGCTGGCAGCGGCGGCGGCGGCGGACACAGATTTCCGGCAGTGCGGCTTTCGAGTCAGGGCGCAGTCTTGCCTCGGCTGGCCTCGGGGCCCGTGCGTTCTCTTTCGGGCCGCTCGCGAGGGCCCTCAGCAGCGGGCCCGGGGCGGAGCACTAGCCCCCCCCAGGATTAAGGCGTCGGGGGCCCTGTGGTGCCGCGGGTCGCAGTATGCACGCGCGGGAGGGTGTCTGCAGGAGGTGGCGCCGACGGCGGGGCGATGGCGGCGACTGCGGCAGCTGCAGCGGCGTCGGCGGCAGCGGCGTTGGCGGCAGCGGCGTCGGCGGCAGCGGCGGCGGTGGCAACGGCGACGACGAGGGCGGCGGCGACGGCGACGCGGCCGTCGGGCCCGCGAGGCCTCCGTGGCCCCGGCGGGCGGCCACCCAGCAGCGTGCGCCGCGTGCCTGGGCCACTGGAAGGTCCGCCTCGAGCCGGACGTGTCGCCCCTGAAGTTCCACCTGCACTGCTGCCAGGGCCCTCTGGCGCAGGCGGGTTCCGTCACGCAGAAAAGCGGGCAGGGCGCCACATCCTCCGATCCCAGGCATGCAACTTCCTGAAAAGGCAAGACGGGGATGTCTTTCCGTGTTCGGCCGCTGGGGGCCCCTGCCGTGCCACAGGACAATCAAGAAAGACGCGGGATGAGGATCCGGCCCCGGGGAAGGGGTCGGGACTCCCAGGGACCGTGTACTCAGGAGGGGAAGAAACACACAGACACAATGAATCCTCGATTTCCTAGAACATATGGGAAACTATAGGAAGTGGGGGGAATACAAAAAGCCCAGAACATATACGAAAAGATGGAGAATCATGTTATTTGTGTGTATTTATTTGTGTGTCCCAGGGCCCCGTCATGTACGCCGAGTATTGAACAATTCTGGTCATCGCATGTCTGGGCTCACCACACCCTCCGACATGATCTGCTTTTTCAATCCGTGGTTGCAGAGCTGTCGACCCCTTCCTCTCGGGCCGAGATCGAGATCGAGAAAGCGTCCAGATTCAAGCGATCATGCCTTCGGATATTTGGCGTCGGGCAGAAAGCGAGCTGGGCTTGACGTCTTCGGGCCCGCAGCTGAAAGCACTGCCAGGGTGGGCCCTGGATGGGCTGCGGGGATCCGGTTTGAGCGGGCTTAGGTTAGAGGTGTGGCAAAGGGGGGCGGCGGGAAGAAGCCCTCTCAGAAGCTTCCGATTCCTTCGCAGAAGCCCCCTGCCTTCTTTGAAGGCCGCCCCGCAGGAAGTCCGCTCAACACGGCCCCCAGACCCTTCCAGGGGTCCATCCTGGCTGGCTCCTCGAGCCGCGTCCAGCCATGCCCACGAGAGCCTTCCAGGAGCCCCAGAAAGGGACGAAAGAGTACGGTAGGTTCGCGTCGTGCCGACCGGCGGCGACCCCTCCGCCGGCGTTCAATGTTGCACGCCACCGGCGGCCCAGAATCGGCCGATGTTGAGCGACCAGGCGTTTGGGAAACGGCCGATCGTTCAAGGTGGAGCGATTCCCGCTTTGTCAGGAACCGACACCGATGTCGGCACGACGCGAACCTGCCGAAAAACCTCGCGGCGCCATATAAGAGTTGTTTCTGTGTTCGCTGTGGGGCCCCGGATGTCCCGACCTGTTCCCCAGGGCCGGCGTTTCCTCCTGTGCCGATCTTTCTTTGACGGTCTTGGGGCCCGGCGAGGGCCCCCAGAGGCCGAAACGGGCACCCGTTTGCCGCTGTTTGGGTTGTTCCTTCGGGACTCGAGGGAGTCAAAATTGGGAACCCCGCGGCGCTCCACACCCCTTTGGGGGCGCCGCCTCGAGCTCGAGTAGGGGATCGACTGCAGAACTTTCCGACCCCAAAATGAGTCTTCTTGTCGAATCTACGAAAAATGACGTTTACCTGTTCGTAGGCTCGCGCCGCTCCGGCCTGCTCTACGTGGAACTCTTCCACGTCTGAGCGCTTCCCCCCCTCTCCTCCCCCCGCGCGGCCGCCCTCGTCTTCTTCCCTTCCTCTTGCAAACAGGACAGTTCGCATGTCGGTTGCCCCGATTAGCCACACGCTGGAGCGGACTGCCTCTGCCTCGCCGCCGACGAAAAAATTGTTCGCAGATTCGACGAACAAGTCAGTTTGGGGGTCGAAAGAATATCCTCGCCGAATCGACGGAGCAAGTACGTATACGTGTTCGTAGACTCGACGAGCAGATAAATTCTAGGCATGCATCAATTCGGCACTCGATTCTCTGCTCGACGAAAGCAGGGCGCGGCTCCCGCCGTCCTGTTCTGGAGCCCACGCTGCGAGCTGGTGCGCGTGGACGGGGCCGTGGAGGGTGAGGACCACTGGCGGGAAACAGAGATCTGGAGGCACCCAAGCCCCTGCAAACGGGGCGTCAGTAAACGGGGCAGTGGCTGAGGTGCCCCTTCAAGCGAGAACGGGTTGACAGGGCATTTACCTCGCTCTAGGGCGTGATGACAAAAACGTCGATGCATCATCAAAACTTTGGGCGGGGGGGGGTACCAGGGTGCCTCGCACCTGCGCGCGGCAACTCAGTTTCCCTGAAAACAACACTGGGAGAAGGCACCCTTAGCTACGGACCCGTGTGCGAATGCCCCGTTGGCAAGGGCGTGGGGCACCGCCACACCGTGCCGACGTCGGGGCCGCCCTGGGCCCTGGCATGGACGCAGACCCTGTCGAGCCGTGGGGGGGGGAGTCGTCGTTTTCGTATTTATTGTTCGGCCGATCGGTGCGGGCCCTCGCACCCCCCCTTCTCCCCCCCCCACCCCCCAAGGAAGGCGGATCTGTGCACCACCAACGCGTCTGTGGTCAGGGCCGTCCTGGGCCCTGACATGGACGCAAACCCTGTCGGGTCCCTGAGATCCTAGCGTTGCCATTTTTTCACAACGGGCGTTTTCGCTCCATTTCGGGCCCTGGGGCCCTCACAGATCTCCGTTGCGAAAAATGACGCAGAAGGTCGGGGTCCTGGTCTCTCTTTTTTTTGATGTTGGCTTTGTTTTTTGTTACAACGTCGGATCTCAGGGGTCGTGGGGAGAGAGCACGGGCGGTTTTTGGCAGTCTTCGGCTTCCAGGAGGAGCCCTTGCCTGGCCCCAGGGTCGTCAACAAAACTGCTCGGCATGAAGTGGCGGTCCCAGGGAATGGGGCTGGACTTCTGTGGGTCCACGTTGTGAACCATCACCGCTTCGGGGGTTTGGGCACGTCGTTCCATGCTCCAAAGCGTGTCTCCCCAGAGGCCCAGACCGCTTCCTTCAGGACCAGCTTTGCGTCCCGAGCCATCTTTTCGAGACTCTCCCCTGGCTTTGGTCGGGATGGCCTGTGTCAGGCACGTTGGCTGCTGGAGCGCCCCGGCCCGCCGGACTAACTAGTCCGAATCAGTTCTCGCCTCTCCCCACGGGCTGCTGTGTTTCTTTCAGTTCCCTCCCCCCCCTCCTCATCCCCTGTGTCCTCCTTGGCCACTGGGCTTCGCTGGACGGCAAGAATTTAGTGTCAGGCACGGTGGCGATGCACGGGTGCCGTTCCGCAGACATCCTCCGACCTGGTTTCGTTCAAGCCGCAGCCCCAAAACCCCCAACCGCTGCCAGATCCGTTTCTAGGGGCCCCGTGGAGCCCGAAAACGGGCCCCTTGAAGCCGAAATCGAGGAACAGTGCACAGATAGGAAGCACACGGTGGGGGCGTTGGTGACGGGAACTGCCCAGGAGGTTTCAGACCCTGGAGGATGCCTCACCTGATGAGGGCGGCTGTGATATCCTTGGCCAAACTTCCATTGGTGTTCCGCCGGCTTCCAGACCCCGGGCTCCTCATTCAAGGGTTCGTTGTCCAATGCCCTGGCCGCAGTACTGTCAGACACCTGGGCCTGCGGAAAGGACGGCCGTCGCGAGCCCAACCTCCGGCTCGTGCCGTGCGGCCTGCTGCTCACCACGGCCCAGCTCTGCGTGCTGCTCGGCGCCGGGGGCGCCCATGCGCTGGACATCGGCGCGGTGCAGGCGGCGGCGGTGGCGACGGCCGGCGGCGGCTGCGGCAGCGGCGACGGCGGAAACGGCGGCGACGGCGGCGACAGCGGCGACGGCGACGGCGGCAACGACGACGACAGCGGCGGCGACGACGGCGACGGCGACGGCGGCGACGGCAGCGGCGGCAACAGCGGCGGCGGCGGTGGCAACGGGAACGACAGCAGCGTTGGCAACGGCGACAGAGGCGGACGGACCCGTACCTCCGACGGTGTTTTTTGTTGAAACCGAATGTTTCTCGTTGATTTCGGCCCTCGGGGCGCGTTATCGGGCCGTGGGGCTCCAGAAGTGATCTTGGGCACAACACCGCCCCGACGGCGAATGATCGGGGGCTCAGGGGCCTGAGATTGAAAACTCGCATCCTCGGATGCGTGGGACGGCGGCGGCGCCGACAGCGACGGCGACGACGTCGGCGGCGGCAGCGGCAGCGGCAGCGCCGTCGGCGGCGGCGGCCGCGACGGCGGCTGACCCAGATTTCGGCGGCGACGGCAACGGCGGCGGCGGCGACGGCGAGTGTGGCGGCGGCGGCAGCAACGGCGGCGGCGTCGGCGGCGGCGGCGGTGACGCCGGCGGACCCAGATCTCCGACTGTATGATTGTTCAGTCCGGGCGTTTTTCGTCGGCGGTCACCCAAAACGGACCAGGGGCGTAAAACCCAAACTAATTGCCAGGAAGGGGTCGGCAACAGTGTGGCTGAGGATTGAAAAATCACATCGTCGGATAACTAAGGCGGCGTCGGCGGCGACTGCCATGGCGACGACGGCGACGGCGGCGGCGGCGACGGCGGCGGCGAAGGCGGAGGCGAAGGCGGCGGCGACGGCGGACCCTGCTCAGTCCGTAAGTTCTTCTTTTGAGTTCGGCCCTTGGAGCCCGTGATCGGGCACCCGAGGCCGCCAAAAGCGAATCCGGTGCGAAACAGTACCGACCTGGGGGAAGGGGGGTCCCCTGGGGCCGCGAGCTGCAAACACACACACACACGCGCACACAGAGACACAGACACAGACACAGACACATATACACACAGACACACAGACACACAGACACGCAGACAAACAGACAAAGAAACACACACAGACACACAGACACACGCAGACACACACACACAGACACACACACAGACACACACATTCAGAGACACACACACACAGACACACACACACAGACACACACACATATACACACAGACACACACACACAGACGCGCACACACAGGCACACACACAGACACACAGACACACACACAGACACACACACAGACACACACACACAGACAAACACAGACACACAAAGACACACACAGACACACACACACAGACGCGCACACACAGACACACACTGACACACACACACACAGACACACACAGACATACACAGACACACGGCTCACACATAGACACACACACACACAGACACACACAGACACACACGCAGGCACACACAGAGACACACGCACACAGACACACACAGACACACACGCAGGCACACACATAGACACAGACACACAGCCACACACGCAGACACACACAGACACACACAGCCACACACACAGACGCACACAGCCAAAGACACGACAGACAAAAACACAGACGCACACACACAGACACACACACACAGACACACACAGACAGACGCACACATACACACACACGTACACAGACACACAGACACACACACACAGACACACACAGGCACACAGACACACACAGAGACACACAGACACACACACACACACACCGACACACACAGCGACACGCACACACACAGAGACACACACAGACACACACATACACAGACACACACAGGCACACACATAGACACACACACACACACTCACAGACACGCACACACAGACACACACAGACACACACACACACAGCCACGCACACAAAGGCGCACACAGAGACACACAGACACACACACACACAAAGACACACACACACAGACACACACACACAGACAAACACACAAACACACAAAGACACACACACAGACACACACAGACGCATACACAGACAAACGCAAACAAACACACCGATACACACAGCCAACTCAGACACACAGACCCGCACAGACACACACAGACTCACACACAGACAGCCACACACACACAGGCACCCACAGACACACACACAGACACACACAGACACACACACAGACACACACACAGACACACACAGGCACACACACACAAAAAAAACACAAACACAGACGCACACACAGACACACACACACAGACACACGCACAGACACGCACAGACACACACAGACACACACACACAGACACACACGCACACACACGCACACACACACACACACACGCACACACTGACACGCACCCACACACGCACACACACACACACCATGCACACACACACACACGCACACACACACATCCACACGCACGCGCACACACGCACACACACACACACACACACGCACACACACACACACACACACAACGGCGCAGACGCACACACACACACACACACTTACACACACACAACACACACACATCGTCGCATGTCTGAGGCGACGGCGGGGCGGCGGCGGCCACAGCGCTAGCGGCGGCGGCGTCGGCGGCAGCGGCGAAAGCGGCCACGGCGGCGGCGGCGGCAGCTGAAGCGGCGGCGGAGACGGCGGCGGCGGCGATGGCCAGAGACAGCGGCGCGGCGCAGGCGGCAGAGGAGGCCCGGGGTCGCCCCTCCGCCCTGGTGACCATCGCGAGCGCGGCGGGCCAGATCTGGCAGCTGCACATGAGGCCCGCCTGGAAGGAGAGGAACGTGTCTTCTTTTTAGGGCTTTGGCCAGTGTGCTCTTGCACGGAGGGGGAAGGGGTGTGCGCTCGGCGAGGCCCGAGAGGAGCTCTGGGCCTCACGCAGCTCGGGACTCGCTCGCCAGCCTTCTCGGCCCCGCGCGGTTTGAGATGGCGGCGCAGGGGAGGGGGGGGAATGCCATGTAAGTAGACCTGCTTAAGTCTGAAAGAAATCGCCCTCCGTCGTTTTGGTGGTGCTTCTGGTGCTTTTCTCGGGCCTCCGAGGACCTCCGCCGCAGGCTCACTGTGTTGAATATTTATGTGATTGATGCGTGTTGCTTACTTCATGGCGTTTGGTCTCTTTGTGCTGTGCTCATTCTGTCGTCATTCGTTGGAGCAGCGAGGCGGGAGACGCAGGGATCACCAGGATACTTGGGGCTTGGCGGCCCCAGTATGCTGTTCATCAACCAACGAGCGAATACACAAACACACAATGCCTACAAAACGGCGCTATGATCGGAGACCTTGTTATTGAAGTCCAGCAACTTCAGCCTGCCAAGGACAGAAGAAACCGAGGAAGGCCCCCCTTCGCCCCCCCCCCTCGCCCCGCTCCCAGTGGACGCGCCGGCCAACGCCCGCTCGGAACCCGTCCCCGTGTGCCCCGCCAGGAGCGGCTTCTCCCAGGCCTCCGCGGCCAGCGCCCGTTCCCGCCCTGGGGGGGCGCCTCTCGTGGGCGCCCCGTGTGCCGGGAAGGGCGTTTTCCTCCCCCACCTCTGCCTAGTTCAAGCTTCGCGCGGCCCGCTGAGCTTCGACCGGAAGAGGTGCGCTCTCGACCCGCGAATCAAAAGTGTCCTCCTCCTCCTCCTCCTCCTCCTCCTCCTCCTCCTCCTCCTCCTCCTCCTCCTCCTCCTCCCCCTCCTCCTCCCCCTCCTCCTCCTCCTCCCCCTCGTGGGCGCCCCGTGGGCGCCTCGTGTGCCGGGAAGGGTGTGCCGAGGTTGTGCCACGTGGGCCCGAGCCCTCATCGCGGGCGCCTCGTGGACGCCCCGGGCGCTGGGCAGGGTGTCCCCGGGGCCTCGCCACGCTGGCGCCCGTGGTCCCCTCGTGGGCGCCCCGCGGGCGCCGCAGGGCTTGCACCGCGCAGCTCGCGCGCCGCACAGCTTACGCCGCACTTCGGAGGCCTAGAGGTTGACACCAACACCAATCTCGGCGTTGTGCCTCCACCGAGGGAAGAAGATCCCGATCTCGGTGATGGTGGTAATATTCTGGCCTCAGGGTGACCGAAATATACCACCAACACTGAAATCTAGGAGCATCTTCCCCCTGGGGAGGCAGCCCCCTGTGTTGGCGTTGGTGCCCATTTCCAGGCCTCCAAGCACAGCCCTGGCAGAGTGCCCTGCGGATCTCTGGCGCCGCACGCCTGCCTGGTGCAGCACATCTTGCGCCACTCAGCTTGCGCCGCACAGCTCGAAGCACGTCGCCTACACAGCATTGCCTACGCTGCACAGCTCACATCGCATGGCGTACGCAACACAGCTTGCACCGCATAGTGGATCACACCGCATAGTCTTCACCATCTAGTTCACACAGAACAGCCTACACCGCATAGTTTTTCCAAATAACTCACACCGCATAGCTTACAATTCATCCATGGTGCACTCGATCACTGTTTGGGGTCCACGTTGGCTAACATGCGATCCATGCTGGACTTGCTCTCGGTGGCCCTGGAGCCCGAAAGGGGCCTCTCCAGAGGTCGAGCTTCAAGAACAGGCAGATAAAGCACGTGTTATACCTTGCTTCCAGTGAGCGTCGGGGAAGGCCACCATCTCCTGTCTGTGGGTGGAAGTCGCTTGCTTACCCACTGCTGGGAAGGGGAGTCGTCTCTGGTGTGGCCCGCCAGGGAGCAGGATGCATGACATATGCCGGTCGGCTTGAGGGTATAGGCGCCAATGATGGGGCCAAGCACCAAACACTGGTTACCCACCTGGAACGCGATGGCTGACAAGCCCCGCCGTGAGATTGAGGGAAAGTCCCCAGCATCGCTCCTGACGATTTATGGATCAAGCCGCAGCTCCGCTCGACAAGCCTGACCCCTGCTGCGCCTGACGGGGAAGACACCGATCTGCCTGCTCTGTACCGGTTTCGGGCACCCTGAGCTCTTCCGAGGAGGAGAGACAGGAGCAGCAGAAGGAGAGGAGGAGGAGGAGGAGGAGGAGGAGGAGGAGGAGGAGGAGGACGGGGGAGGAGGAGGAGGAGGAGCAGGAGGAGGAGGAGGAGGAGGAGGAGGAGGAGGACGAGGACGAGGACGAGGAGGTCCGTGTTCCCCTCTCCACCTCAGCGGCAAGCACGGTTCATCTGCGCCCTCTCTGGGTTTTCTGCTTTTCTTGTATTTGATGTGCCCTTCCCGTACCGCACGGGCCTGCCGCCTGATTCACACATCGTTGCTATCATCGCGCGGAGTCGCTTCTTCTTGCACAAGCAGGGCGTTCCAGCCTAGAAGCATAAGTTTGCCCAGCGCGAGACAGCAGCCCAGACATCCGATGTCTTGATTTTTTCAATACGGGCTCCCTGGAAGTCCCGACCCTTTCCCCAGGACCGGTTTTTCGTCCTGAGTCGTTTCTTGACGGTCCCGGGGCCCGGCGAGGGCCCCTAGAGGCCAACAAACTCAGCAACACCTCCGCCTTGATTTTTCCAATGCGTTGCATCTCTGGGAGGAGGAGGCCCTCCCCCCCGCGCGTTCCCCCGTGCGCGCGCCGCCGCACGAGGCACGGGGAGCCCGGCGAGCTCATCGCGCACCTGCGCCGGGCCCGCCTGCTCGCGGGGCTGCCGCCCGCGGGGGGCTCCTAAGCTGCGGCCGGCCGGCCTGCTGCGGCCTGGGCCGCGGGGCCGAGCCGCCACCGCTCACAGACGGGTGTGCCGCGTGCAGCGCGCGGCAGCGTCGCCTCCGCATCCTCCTCCTTCTCAGCCTCGTCCTCCTCCTCCTCCTCCTCCTCCTCCTCCTCCTCCTCCCCCCCGTCCTCCTCCCCCTCCCTCCTCCTCCTCCTCCTCCTCCTCCTCCTCCTCCTCCTCCTCCTCCTCCTCCTCCAGTTCGTTTCACCGACTCCCATCCCCGTCCCCATCCCTTTCGAGACCCCACCAAATGACCCCCCAGTTGGGGATGCACCCTTCGAAACCCGAAGGGAGCGGCCTACATCCCCATCTACTGGGGTAAATCGGCATGTAGACCCAGGCCACGCCGCTGGGGAGAGGGATCGGGTAAACGATGCTCCGCTCGTCGGACGGGCCCAGAATCGAGGTGAATCCGTTCCAGAACGCTCTGAAAAGGCCGCAGCGCCTGGCGCATCCTCCAGAGCCGCAGATTCTCAGAGGTGTCCGATGTATATCGGTCCGGTCTTGTCTCGATTATGCTTTCGTCTCAGCTCGGCGGCTACACAGGGTGTGGTTACGACGGAGTGTGGTTTGCGATCCGCATCGTTGCGGCCTCGGGGGCACCACGTTACCCTTGTCGGGCCTCCTCGGGGCGCGGGGGAGAGCTCTGTCGAGGTCCTCGCCCGTTCCCCAGGGTGCGCGTTGCAAATCACACCCTTTTGAAAGTCACACCCTTCGGAGTCGCAGATCCCTCTTCGGGTCGGGCCTAAAGTTCAGATCTTCGTTTCCCTGATGGGCCCGTGTTCAAAACGTCCTCGTTGAACACGCTGCGTGGTGGCGTTCAGCACGTGTTGGCCCACGTTCTGGCGAACGTATCGCGCCAGCCCTACGTGTTCAGAACTCGTGCTGAGCTCCGTAACGACACTCTACGGAACTAGTGCTGCGAGTCGGGGCAGCTAGAGGTTCAGAGGAGGACGAGGTGTCGATGTCCATGCTCGTCCCGGAGGGCCTTCGTCGCCGCGGCCGTCTTGTCCTCGAGGCTGTGGTCAGAAGGCACCCTCGGAAAGGTCCCTGGAGTAGCGGCATCGGTCCCTGTTTTTTCCCACAAAAGGAGATGCTCACGTCGCGAAACCATCACGGTGGGAGGTTTCTTGTCGTTGCAATTTCCGGGGGCCCTCGCCAGGCCCCGGGGCCGTCAAAAAACAACCTTGGATGGAACGCGGGTCTTGGGGAAAGCGTCGGGACTTCTGGGGACCCCGTATTCGAAAGTCGGGCGACGAGATCTATACATATATATATATATATATATATATGTGTGTGTATGTGCGTGCGCGTGTGTGTGTATATTTGCCAGCGTGCACCGCAATCAGTGTTTCTAGCTATATGCTGTGCAGTCGATGTGGAGCAACATATGTGGCTGGTGCAACAACAGCGGAGCAACCTGTGTGGTACGACCTAGATGGTGCCACCCATGTTTTGCAATATGTGCCGTGCGATCTATGTTGTGCAATCTATTCAGTATATCCGTCTGTATGGTGCAATAAATATGTGGTTCAACTGATGTGGTGCAAGCTATATGGTGCAATATATGTATATATATATATATAGAGAGAGATTTATATGGGGCGAGTTATGTTGTGTGATAAATGTAGTGCAATCTGCGTGCTGCAATATAGGTAGTGCAATCGATGTGGTGCAGTCTACGCGGTGCAATTAATTTCTGTTCGCAGTGAGCTGTCCGCTACACTGCTCGCGCAAACATCCCACCCACCCACCCGCAACTTGGCTTGCAACATCTCTTAAGACCGTGACGGTGGGTACCAAATGGCACTTGGCAACGACAGCGACGTCGACGACGACAGCGACAACGACGACGACGAAGCCGCCGACAACGACTACGACGACACCGACGACGTCTCCAACGACTTCGACGACGCCGACAGCGACGACGACGACGACGACACCGACGACGACGACGACGCCGCCGCCGACGACGACGACGACAACGACGACGACGATAACGACGACGACGACAACGACGACACCGACGACGACGACGTCAACGACGCCGCCGGCGGCGACGACGACGACGACGGCGGCGACAACGACGACACCGACGACGACGACGCCGACGCCGACGACGACGACGACGAAGACGACGACGACGTCGCCAACGAAGACGACGACGAGGGAGGAGGGAGGACGACCACGGCGACAACGACGACAACGACGACAACGACGAGGGAGGAGGGAGGACGGCGACGACGCGAACGACGAAAAAGTAGGAAGGACGGCGATGCCGACGACGACAACGACGAGGGAGGAGGGAAGACGACGACGACGACGACGGCGACGAAATAGAAGGACGACGACGAGACGCCGACGGCGGACGACGACGACGACGAGGGAGGAGGAGGAAGGGCGACCACGGCGACAACGACGACGGAAACGACCACGACGCCAAAGAGGACGACGACGAACACGAGGAAAGACAGAGGACGACGTAGTCGACGACGACGACCACAAGGGAGGAGGGAGGGCGGCGACGACGACGACGACGACAACGCAAGAGCGCGCGCGCACGCTTTTGTTGAAAATTATTGTTGCGAAACCTTGTTGTTTGTAGGTTTTTTGGACACACGATTTTGAAATCCTTCCGACACCGATGGGTTTTGAAGGTTTTCGGCGTACGCGCGCGACGACGCGCGCGTCTGCACTTCGTCTAATATTGTTGCAGAGGGTTCTCGCGACGGCACACGCGCAAGGGCGTCCGACAGATTTCGGCATGCGCCCGCCCGAAGCCCGTTTGGTAGCATTTTGAAAAGATCATGATAAGCTTATGTTTTTCTTAAGATTTCGCACGAGCTCGCGCGTAAGCTTTTTTTTTGCGAATAAGTGTTGCGGAACCTGGTGTTTTTGTAGTTTTTTGGGGAACTCGATTGCGAAATCCTTCCGACACCGAAGGTTTTTGAAGGATTTTGGCATGCGCGCGCGACGGCGCGCGCGTGTACACTTCGTCTCATTTTTGCAAGGGATTCGCGAACATGTGCTATGTTAGAGCAAAAGATGTCCCCGCGTATTGTGTTTTACAAAGGAACCTCAAGGGGGTCGATACCGGCCTCCCTGCGATAGTGCAAACTCATATTTAGGATGGACATGTGGTCAGAATCACACATGATTTACATACCCGAAAGGGGGGCGATAACGCCGGGGGGGGGTAGAATCTATTCTCTTTTTAGAAAGGAGAATTGATTTTTACCTATGATTTGACACATCCCACGCTCTTGCAAACATCCCCCAAGGACTACGACCACACCGACGACGTTTCCGACGACTTCGACGACGACAACGACGCCGACGACGACGAAGACGACGACGACGACGCCAACGAAGACGACGACGAGGGAGAAGGAAAGACGACGACGGCGACGACGACGACGACGACGACGACGAGGGAGAGGGAGGACGGCGACGACGCGAACGACGAAGAAGGAGGACGGCGACGCCGACGACGACAACGACGAGGGAGGAGGGAAGACGACGACGACAACGACGACGACGACGACGACGGCGACGAAATAGGAGGGACGACGACGAGACGCCGACGACGGACGACGACGACGACGAGGGAGGAGGAGGAAGGACGACCACGGCGACAACGACGACGGAAACGACCACGATGCCAAAGAGGACGACGACGACGAACACGAGGAAAGACAGAGGACGACGTAGGCGACGACGACGACGACGACGCGGGAGAAGGGAGGACGGCGACGACGACGACGACGACGACGACGCAAGAGCGCGCGCGCACGCTTTTGTTGAAAATCCGTGTTGCGAAACCTTTTGTTTTTGTAGGTTTTTTGGACACGATTTTGAAATCCTTCCGACACCGATGGGTTTTGAAGGTTTTCGGCATACGCGCGCGACGACGCGCGCGTCTGCACTTCGTCCCGTTTTTTGCAGAGGATTCTCGCGACGGCACACGCGCAAGGGCGCCCGACAGATTTCGACATGCTCGCGCGAAGCCCGTTTAATAGCATGTTGTGGACATCTTGCAAAACCTATGGTTCTTAAGATTTCGCAAGAGCTCGCGCGGAAGCTTTTTTAGCAAATCAGTGTGGCGAAACCCTTTGATTTGTATGTTTTTTGGGCACTCGATTGCGAAATCCTTCCGGCACCGAATGTTTTTGAAGGATTTCGGCATGCGCGCGCGACGGCGCGCGCGTGTGCACTTCGTCCCGTTTTGTGCAAGGGATTCGTGAACAATTCTTATGTTAGAACAAAAACTGTCACCGCATAGTTTTCTTACAAGTAGACCTCAGGGGGTCGATACTGGCCCCCCTGGGAAAGTGCAGATTTATATTTAGGATGGACATGTGGTCAGAACCATATTTGATTTACATACCCGAAAAGGGGGGCGATAACGCCGGGGGGGGTAGAGTCTATTCTCTGTTCAGAAAGGAGAATCTATGCGGTGCAATGCATGCTGTGCAACCGATGTGGTGTATTACGCGGTGCAATTAATTTCTGTTCGCAGTGAGTTGTCCACTCCACTGCTCGCGCAAATATCCCACCCACCCACCCGCAACTTGTTTTGCAAAATCTCTGAAGACCGTGACGGTGGGTACCAGATGGCACGTGGCAACAACAGCGACGCCGACGACGACAGCGACAACGACGATGACGACGCCGACGGCAACGACTACGACGACACCGACGACGTCTCCAACGACTTCGACGACGCCGACGACGACGACGGCGACGACACCGACGACGACGACGACACCGACGCCGACGACGACGATGACAACGACGACGACGATAATGACGCCGACGACGACGATAACGACGACACCGACGACGACGACGACGACGACGTCAACGACGCCGACGACGACGACGACGACGGCGGCGACGACGACGACGCCGACGTCGACGACGACGAAGACGACAACGACGCCGACGCCGACGTTGACGATGAAGACGACGACGACGTCGCCAACGAAGACAACGAGGAAGGAGGGAGGACGACGACGACGACAACGACGACGACGAGGCAGGAGGGAGGACGGCGACGACGCGAACGACGAAGAAGGAGGAAGGACGGCGACGCCGACGACGGCAATGACAAGGGAGGAGGGAAGACGACGACGACGACAACGACGACGACGACGACGGCGACGAAATAGGAGGGACGACGACGAGACGCCGGCGACGGACGACGACGACGACGAGGGAGGAGGAGGAAGGATGACCACGGCGACAACGACGACGGAAACGACCAGGACGCCAACCAGGACGACGACGACGAACACGAGTAAAGACAGAGGACGACGTAGGCGACAACGACGACAACGACGTGGGAGGAGGGAGGACGGCGACGACGACGACGACGACGCAAGAGCGCGCGCGCACGCTTTTGCTGAAAATCCGTGTTGCGAAACCTTGTAGGTTTTTTGGACACACGATTTTGAAATCCTTCCGAAACCGATGGGCTTCGAAGGTTTTCGGCATACGCGCGCGACGACGCGCGCGTGTGCACTTCGTCCCGTTTTTTGCAGGGGATTCTCGCGACGGCACACGCGCAAGGGAGGTCGACAGATTTCGACATGAGCGCGCGCGAAGCCCGTTTGGTAGCATTTTGTGAAAATTTTGAAAAACCCATGGTTTTCTTAAGATTTCGCAAGAGCTTTCGCGGAGTTTTGTTTAGCAATTCTGTGGTGCGAAACCTTGTGTTTTTGTATGTGTTTTGGAACCTCGATTGCGAAATCCCTCCCGCACCGAATGTTTTTGAAGGATTTCGGCATGCGCGCGCGACGACGCGCGCGCGTGTGCACTTCGTTTCATTTTGTTGCAAGAGATTCGTGAAAAAGTGCTATGTTAGAACAACAAATGTCACCGCATAGAGCTGTTTTCTTTCACCGGGGAACCTCAGGGAGGGGAAGCCCGGTTTGGCTGGGATGGTACGATTTCATACTTAGGATGGACGAGTGTGCAGAATATCTATATATATATATGCAATCATACTACCCCAGGGAGGGCCGATAAGGCCCGGGGGGGTAGAGCTGATTTTCTTTTTAGAGAGGAGAATATATGTGGTCCAATTGATTTTAACAAACGGGCTGACACATCCCATGCTCTTGCAAATATCTCAGCCATCCACCTGCAACTTGGTTTGCAAAGCCCGTGCGGTGGCGATTGCGATGCATGCTTGGCGTTGGCTGGTGCATCTCTGCGGCCGCGGCAACCCTAGCACGCGCGCGCAGCGGCCAACTAGTTTGGCGCCACCGACGCGGCCGCGGTGGCGTTGACCGCTGGGCACATCCCAGCGGGCACTTTACTGCGAGTCGGCGACTTGGGCAGGCGCGGTACCATGGCAACGTCGACAACGGTAGACACGGTAGCGATGTTGGTGGCGATGTTGACACCGACGAAGGCGCGGCCAGTGCGGGCGCCGATGCTGATCACGCCGGCGGCGATGACGGCGTCTTCGCGTCAGCGGTGACGGTTTTGGAAAGAGTTCGGCATGCGCGCGCGGCCGACGAGCGAGAGTGACCCGCATGGTTTTGTTTGACACGGATCGTGCCCCCCCCTCAGCACGCGCGCAAGTGCGTGCGAAAAGGTGTCGGCATGCGGCGCCAGAGGCCCGTTTGGCAGAATTCCATGACATTGTTGAACAAAGAACGATGGTTTTCTTAAGAATGCGCGAGAGCGCGAGCGCACATTTTTCTGAAAACGGATGTTGTGAAACCATATGTGTTTGGAATGTTTTTTGACATCAGTTATGGAATCGCAGCGAAGCCGCAGGTTCGTTGACGGATGTTGGCGTGCGCGCGTCTTTGTCGTCGTCGTCGTAGTCGTTGCCCTGCCCCTCCGCCCCTGCGCCCTGCATGGGACCGCAGCCGTCGCCAGGCCGCCATCAGCGGAGAGAGCGACGACGACGATTCGAGCCCCTCCATCAAGGTGCCGCCCCCCCGCGCCGCCCTGCTGCGTGATGCCCTTGCCTCTCGCCCTCGGTGGTCCGAGGATCGACCCGGATCTCCGACGACATGAGTTTTCAGCCCGAGCGTTGTTCTACGATTTCGGCCTGCGGAGCCCGCCATCGAGCGCCAGGACCACCAAAGATGGATCCAGCACGCCAGATTGTTCTCGGGAAAATGGTCGGGAGGCCTCGGACAGAACATTGAACATGTCACATAACTTCGGAGGATGCCCAGGAAGATCGTTTGATCTTCTTTGGTATTGTCGGGGCCTCGTCGGGGGCATCCTCGTCCCAGGTGAAGCCGGAAACCACAGAAAGTAACGTTAGACGTTGAAGTATCATGATCTGCCTATACATGTTAAGGTAGTAGTTTACCATAATGCTCTAAACTCCGAGAGTCTTGTTCATTCAATGTAAGGGTCATGTGCTGTAGATTTAAAGGTCATGTTCATCATGTCGCGCACTTGCATAGATTATTTTGAAGCCGTCGAAGACCGCGGCATGAGTTTCGTGTCGATCGATCTTGTCGTCGTCGCCGCCGCGCCGTGTTCGTTCGGGCTTTGTGTCGATTTGTTTGAACGTGGTCGCCGCCGTCGTCGTCGACATCGTCGTCGCCACTGCAGCTCCACGAGGCCACCTCCAATGGTGAGCGTCGTGCCTGCTGTCGCCCCTATGGGTGTGCGCCAACGCCCTGGGTGAAGCGGGGGGGGGTAATTGGGCGGGAGAGGGGGGCTCACACTGCCTGCGACCCCACACCCTGACCACGCCCCAACCGCCCAACTACATCCTGGGCCACCTGGGGCACGAGCCGCCCCACACGAGCTGCACGCGGGCGATGCGGGAGAGGCCAGGCAGCCCTTCCCACTCCACGTGCGGCTCGCCGCCGGGGAGGCTCCACGTCCTCCCGCCGGTGATGCGCCACGCTTTCGTGCACGCCTCGGGCATGCACCGTGCCCACAGCGCCCACCGTGCCATGATGCCGCCGTGGAGCTCAACTACGCGCCACCAACATGGGCACGGCCGCGCGCTTTGAGCCATTGCAACTGAGCCTGACAGTGGCATCACCATCGTCATCATCATCATCATCATCATCAGCAGCAGCATCATCATCAGCATCATCATCGTCCGCATCATCATAATAGCATCACCATTGCCATTACTATCCCCATCACCATCACCGTTACCATCACCATCACCATCGTCGGCATCATCATCATCATCATCATCATCATCATCATCATCATCATCATCACTACCATCATCATCACTACCATCATCATCATCATCATCATCATCAGCAGCATTACCATCATCATCTTCTTCTTCATCATCATCATCTGAATGATCATAATCGTCGCCGTCGTCATCATTATCATCGCCATCATCATCACCATCACCATCACCATCAGTGACTGTGTGCACTGGCTCCCCTTCGTACATCATCAGCATCATCAGCACCATCAGCACCATCATCATCATCAGCACCATCATCATCATCATCATCATCATCATCATCATCATCAGCAGCAGCATAATCATCATCATCAGCAGCAGCAGCAGCGGCAGCAGCATCAGCATCAGCATCAGCATCAGCATCACCATCATCGTCATCAGCGTCATCAGCATGAGCAACAGCAGTAGCAGCAGCAAACAAGACAGCAGCCGTGCTGACGACGATGCGGAGCAGGCGGAGGCGGGCTGCTCCTCAGAGGCCGCGCTGCGCACGCACCGCGGGCACCCTGCAGGATCCGTCCACTCGTGCCCTCGGACGTGGCGAGCACCGCGGCGTGGCCGCCCCTGCCTCTGGACGTCCGGCCCCCGCGGTGCCGCCCGCGTCGCCGCTGGCCTTGCCTCCCTGCGCCGGGTGCCTCCCTGTGGCTTCGCGGCGCCCGTGCGTCGTCGTCTCCAGGCTGGGGCCACGAGGGCGGCTGGGTCCCCGTGGCGAGCGCTGCCCAGGAGTCGAGGGTTTCCGCCTCCGGGCCACGAGGCCACGAGGCCGGCGGGGTCTCCGTGGCGAGCGGCACACCCGGGAGGCAAAAGAGGCGCCCTCTTCGGGCGCGGGGCCAGGGCGGGCGGGAGGGAGGCGGCGCGGGTCCGCCCGCGGGAAGGGCCGAGCCACGAACTGTCTTAGCTGGGCGCGCGAAGTTGACATTCGGCGGGCCGAGAACCCAGGAGGCCTCTTTGTAGGAGCATGCCCGAGCTTGAGCCAGAATTTGAGCCAGGACCCGCTCCCTCTTACTCAACCGTGCGCAGCGCCGTAATTCGAGTAGGGTCTCCACGGGCGCATGGCCTCAGGCAGGCCCGCCTGCCCTCGCTTCTTTGGAGCGGCCAAGGACAAGCTTGTCACTTGGCGCGCCAACTCCCCTCCGGCAGGCTGCGGGGGCGCCTCCACCCTACTCCGACACGATCCTCCTCCATCCCTGCTCTTGTCCCTGCTTGGCTCTTCCCTCCTCTCCCTCCCCCTTCTAAACACCCTCTCTCGCCTGCAGGCGGCCCGGATCAGTAGGTCGACCCTGCCAGATCAAGGGTACCCTCGTGTCTTGCGACCCATGCCTCCTGCATTTCTATAGCAAGGTGGCCCTCGGAAGGGTCTTGTGTCCTCTCGCGTGCCCTCTCCAATCAAGTAAGACTGCGCCTCCTCCTCCTGCTTCTCCGCAGCCCTTATCCCTCCTCGTCCTCCTCATCTCCTCTGTCCTCCACTTCCAGCCCTCACGTTGTCTCCTCCTCCTCCTCCTCCTCCTCCTCCCCTCCACGCTCCCCCCTCCCCCCTCCCCAGAATGGAGTACGAGGAGGCTGGAGGGAGTATAGGAGCAGGGAGGAGGAGGAGAAGGAGGAGGAGGACGAGGAGGAAGAAGAGGAGCAAGAGGAGCAAGAGGAGCAACAGCAGCAGCGGGAGAGAGGACGAAGCTGGGGGCTTCTCCCAGGAGTGCAGGGGACGAGGGAGGAGGAGGTTGATGGGGTGGAGGAGGAGGAGGAGGAGGAGGAGGAGGAGGAGGAGGAGGAGGAGGAGGACGATGAAGATACACCCATCCATTCCGTGCCATTACCTTTCCCCCCGAGGGGGAGGAGGAGGAAGAGGAAGAGGAAGAGGATGACGAGGAGGAGGAGGAGGAGGACGAGGAGGAGGAAGAGGAGGGGGTGGGGGATGAGGCCTGCGTTGATAAGACTCGGAAGCAGAAGCCGGAAGAGAGGGGAGGGGAGGAGGAGACCCATCCATTCCATTCCGTTCCTCCTGCAGGAGGGGATAGAGAGGAGGAGAGGGAGGGAGGGCGACCCATCCATTCTAGTAGGATTGCACATGGATGAGGAGCAGGAGGGAGGGGGGTGGGAGGGGGAGGAGGGGGAGGGATGGAGAAGGAAGGGGGGAAGACCTGGGAAGTGTCGCTTCCGTCCCGTCTCCTGGCCCGCGGGCGTTCCCCGGAGGTCACTGGAGGCCCCTGCCAAGGCTGGGAGACGGCCAACCGTGTCCAAGCGCCTTCTTAGGGAACTTCCAAGGAGCCTCCTTCCCGGATCCCCGAGTGCTGGGCGGCACAAGTCAGCAGCCCGTCCATGTCATCAGAGTTTGCCCAGAGCAGAGGAGGGGAAGGACATCGTCGATGCGGCGCAATCCTCCGACCCCATCTACACTGACCCCATCTAGGAGGCCTCGGAAGGTTTTCGGTCCATTTGGGAAGAAGGAGCAGGAGGAATCCGGAGAACGCGGAGGAGGAGGAGGAGAAGGAGAAGGAGGAGGAGGAGGAGGAGGAGGAGGAGGAGGAGGATGAGGAGGGGA
>CAUYUJ010019738.1:0-27085 GCA_963575745.1 Prorocentrum cordatum
TTTGGGCTCGTCAAGCTTGAATTTGGAGGAAGTCTCTGGCGGGAGCCTCGTCTTTGAGTGAATTGTGAAGAAGTCTCAGGCGGGAGCCCCCTCCCTATGGGGCCCGCAGATCATGTTGGTAATCCGAGCGGGTCATCGGAACCCTGTAACTGTCGTCACTTTTGGGCTCCTCAAGCCTGAATATGGAGGAAGTCTCAGGCGGGATCCTCGTCTGTGAGTGAACTGCGAGGAAGTCTCAGGCGGGAGCCCCCTCCCTATGGGGCCCGCAGATCATGTTGGTAATCCGAGCAGGTCATCCAAAACCTGTAACTGTCGTCAATGTTGGGTTCTCGCGCTGCCAGAACGCAGATCCCAGGCCACACTTTGGATGCAACAAGGAAGTTTTTGGGCTCCTCAGGTCGCCGAGGTGCTGCGACAGGGCGCCGAAGGCGCCGACGACGACGGCCAAGCCGAGGCGCGGGCGCGGAGCTTGCTGATGTTCAGGCCCAGCGAAAGGGAGTTCACATGGCAGAGCTCGGGGGCGCACAGCGTGCGCCGCTCGGGGTTCACCCTGACGCACGCGTCCTACCTGACCTCCACGCTGTCGCAGGGCCAGACGCTGCGCAAGGGCGTCACCATCGACTGCGCGAGAGACTAGGACGCTGGCCGCACGGGCATGTCGGACGAGCAGTGGTGGCTGCACCTCTACGTCATGTTCTCCCGCGCCACGTGCATGCGGAACATGCTGATCCTGCGGCCGCCGCCGCGAGAGTTCCTGGAGTGCGGGCCGCCGGCGTCCCTGCGGAAGGCGCTCCTGGAGTTCGACAAGAGAGCGTTTTTGTCCAGGGCGGAGGCGAAGCAGCTCGCGGCAGAGCTGGGCTTCGTGCTGCCTTCCGCCTGAGCGCGGCTGCGCCTCGCTCGAAGCCCGCGGGGTTGTCCCAACGGCTTGGTCTTGCGCGCCAGCGGCTCGCGGGGTTGTCCCGACAGCCTGGCCCGCGGGGCTGTCCCAACGGCTGCGCGACGTGACCAGTAGAGAACGCGCCTGCGCTGGCCGTGGCGGCGACGGCGCCGAGGAACATCGACATGCGCGCTCATGCAACCGGAAGGGGAGGAGGTGGCGGGGCGCGGAACAAACAGGGGGGCGAGGATGGGGACAACGTAAGGAGTGGAAGGGGGGCCCGCGCCAAGGCGAGAGGAAATATGCGCAGAAGAGACAGCCAGGACGCCTCACCAACCACGAGGACGACGGTGATGGCTTTTTCCAGATTCGCCCAGAGGATTCTTATGTGGGGTTCTTCCGTCGGAGTAGTTTTCTTGTTTTCTCTGACACTCCCGCGCAGTAACAACTCAACCCAAACCTCAGGTTGCGGTGCTCAGTGTTCGCAACACACTCACACACTTCATATCATCAACCACTCAACTCACAACTCCACACTCACTCACACTCTCTCATCATCCTATATCAGCAAATCACCTCTCATCTTCCTCACACCAATCATCAATCCATTCCTCTTCACCAACTCCATCTTCACCACCAACTCATCATCCTCCACCTCATCATCGTTTGAAAGTAAGTGTGAGGAAGTCTCAGGCGGGAGCTCCCTCCCTATGGGCCCGCAGATTATGTTGGTAATCCGAGCGGGTCATCGGAACCCTGTAACTGTCGTCACTTTTGGGCTCCCCAGGCCTGAAAATGGAGGAAGTCTCAGGCGGGAGCCTCGTCTGTGAGTGAATTGGGAGGAAGTCTCAGGCGGGAGCCCCCTCCCTATGGGGCCCGCAGATCATGTTGGTAATCCGAGCGGGTCATCGGACACCTGTAACTGTCGTCATTTTTGTGCTCCTCAAGCCTGAATTGGGAGGAAGTCTCAGGCGGGAGCCTCGTCTGTGAGTGAATTCTGAGGAAGGCTCAAGCGGGAGCCCCCTCCCTATGGGGCCCGCAGATCACGTTGGTAATCCGAGCGGGTCATCGGAACCCAGTAACTGTCGTCACTTTTGGGCTCCTCAAGCCTGAATATGGAGGAAGTCTCAGGCGGGAGCCTCGTCTGTGAGTGAACTGCGAGGAAGTCTCAGGCGGGAGCCCCCTCCCTATGGGGCCCGCAGATCATGTTGGTAATCCGAGCGGGTCATCGAAATCATGTAACTGTCGTCACTTTTGAGCTACCCAGGCCTGAAAATGGAGGAAGTCTCAGGCGGGAGCCTCGTCTGTGAGTGAATTGGGAGGAAGTCTCAGGCGGGAGCTCCCTCCCTATGGGGCCCGCAGATTATGTTGGTAATCCGAGCGGGTCATCGGAACCCTGTAACAGTCGTCACTTTTTGGCTCCTCAAGCCTGAATATGGAGGAAGTCTTCTGGCGGTACCACGTCTTTGAGTGAAATATTGAAGGAAGTCTCAGGCGGGAGCCCCCTCCCTAAGGAACCCGCACATATCATGATTGTAATCCGAAGCGGGTCATCGGAAACGTGTAACTGTCCGTCACTTTTGGGCTCCTCTAAGCCTGAAAATGGAGGAAGTCTCAGACGGGAGCCTCTTCTGTGAGTGAACTGCTGCGAAAAAGTCTCAGGCTGGAGCCCCTTCCCCTAGGGGCCCGCACAGATCATGTTTGTAAGCCGAGCAGGTCCAATCCAAAACCTGTTCTGTCGTCAATGTTGGTTCTCGCGCTGCCAAACGCAAGTTCCCCGAGGCCACAACATTGGATGCCAACAAGGAAGTTTTTGGCTCCTCCGGTCGCCCCGAAGGTGCTGCGACTGGGCGCCGAAGGCGCCGACGACGACGGCCAGGCCGAGGCGCGGGCGCGGAGCTTGCTGATGTTCAGGCCTAGCGAAAGGGAGTTCACATGGCAGAGCTCGGGGGCGCACAGCTTGCGCCGCTCGGGGTTCACCCTGACGCACGCGTCCTACCTGACCTCCACGCTGTCGCAGGGCCAGACGCTGCGCAAGGGCGTCACCATCGACTGCGCGAGAGACGAGGACGCTGGCCGCACGGGCATGTCGGACGAGCAATGGTGGCTGCACCTCTACGTCATGTTCTCCCGCGCCACGTGCATGCGGAACATGCTGATCCTGCGGCCGCCGCCGCGAGAGTTCCTGGAGTGCGGGCCGCCGGCGTCCCTGCGGAAGGCGCTCCTGGAGTTCGACAAGAGAACGGTTTAGTCCAGGGCGGAGGCGAAGCAGCTCGCGGCAGAGCTGGGCTTCGTGCTGCCTTCCGCCTGAGCGCGGCTGCGCCTCGCTCGAAGCCCGCGGGGTTGTCCCAACGGCTTGGTCTTGCGCGCCAGCGGCTCGCGGGGTTGTCCCGACCGCCTGGCCCGCGGGGTTGTCCCAAACGGCATGCGCGACGTGAACTCAAGTCTAAAACGCGCCTGTGCAGGCCGAGGCGGCGACGCCCGAGTAACACGACTGCGCGCTCATGCAAACAGGAAAGGGAGGGAGGGGGCGGGGCGCGGGAACCAAACAGGGGGGCGAGAAATGTGGACAACGTAAGGAGTGTAAGGGGGGCGCTCGCGCCAAGGGCGAAGAGAAATATACGCAGAAGAGACAGGCCAGGACGCCGTCACCACCACGAGGACGACGGTGAGGCTTTTTCCAGATTTCGCCCTAGAGGATCTATGTGGGTTCTTCCGTCGGATAATTATGTTGAAATGCATGCAAACACACGGTGTTCGGTAGGATTCTGACATGAACGCGCGAGTGTGCTCTTTGTGGTATTTGTTGCACAGGATTCGCGGCCTGGGTGCATGACAGAGCATCGCGAGTGCACCGCGCGATGACGTGAAATCGCTGGATTTGACCGAATTCTTAAGATTCCTATGGTTTCCTATGATTTCAGCAAGAGAGCCCGGGCAGGAAATTTGTAGAATTTTTGTGGAAAAAAACATTGGGTTTTTGATGTTTTTATGTTGAAATGCTTGCAAACACACGGTGTTCGGTAGGATTCTGACATGAACGCGCGCGTGTGCTCTTTGTGGTATTTTTTGCAATGGATTATCGCCGTGGACGACAGGACGTCCATGTCGAGAGGAAAAAATAAGAAAAATGTTGATTTTGTATTGTTTTTTACAGGTTAGGATGGGACCACCCGGATGCGGCCCCTATCTGCCGGCCTGAGGGGGGAGTAGGAGTATATTCTAATAAGGAATAAGGATAGGAGTAGGAGTAGGAGTAGGAGTCAAGCTAGCCAGCTCGAGCGAGTCAAGCATGGCATGCCCAGTCCCACCCGCCCTCCCACAACATAAGAAGCAAAGCTGGCACAACTGGGGGCCGAAGTCACACCGGCCAGCCGGTTTGGTACAGCTGATGCGGCCGCGATGGCGGTTGCCGACGGGAACTGGCGAGCGCGTGTTGAATGCCGCGCACGCATTGCCAGACGAGTCGAGAATGGCCCGGTACACCGCAGGAAGCCAGAGGTGGCCGTGTCGAGAACGGCCCGGTAAGCCGGGTCCCATTCCTGCCATGCATTTTGCGACGTGGACGACAGGACGTCCATGCGACGGTGCCAATGACGGCGACGACTCTAGAAGGATTTGAGCATGCGCTCGCGGCGACGCGCGCGCATGTCGCCCGCGTGGTATTTTTTGCACAGGATTCGCGGCCTGGGTGCATGACAGAGCATCGCGATTGCACCGCGCGATGACGTGAAATCGCTGGATTTGACCGAATTCTTAAGATTCCTATGGTTTTCCTATGATTTCAGCAAGAGAGCCCGGGCGGGAAATTTGTACAATTTTTGTGAAAAAAACATTGGGTTTTTGATGTTTTTATGTTGAAATGCTTGCAAACACACGGTGTTCGGTAGGAATCTGACATGAACGCGCGAGTGTGCTCTTTGTGGTATTTATAGCAATGGATTAACGCCGAGGACGACAGGACGTCCATCGACGAAGGAAAAAAATGAAAAATGTTGATATTTGTTATTTGTTTTTTACAGGTTAGAATGGAAACAAACAAAACCCGAGGGCCCCCTATCTGCCCGGCCTGAAGGGGGGAGTAGGAGTAAATATTCAAATAGTGAAATAAAGGAAGGAGTTGGAGTAGAGTAGTAGCAGTGTAGTAATAGATTAGTAAGTAGGTAGTAGTAGTAAAGTAAGAGTAGTAGTTAGTAGTAGTAGTAAGTGTAGTAGTAGTAGAAGCAGTAGTACGACAAGTAGTAGTATAAGGTAGTAGTAGTAGTAGAAGTATTAGTAGAAGTATTAAGTGTCGTAGTAGTAGTGGTAGTATAGTAAGTAGTATAAGAAATAATAGTAATAGTAGTAGTAAGTAGTAAGTAGTAAGTAGTAGTAGTAGTAGTAGTAGTAGGAGTAGTAGTAGTAGTAGTAGTAGTAGTAGTAGTAGTAGTAGTAGTAGTAGTAGTAGTAGTAGTAGTAGTAGTAGTAGTAGTAGTGGGTAGTAGTAGTAGTAGTCGTAGTCGTAGTCGTAGTAGTAGTAGTAGTAGTAGTAGTAGTAGTAGTAGTAGTAGTAGTAGTAGTAGTAGTAGTAGTAGTATAGTAGTAGTAGTAGTAGTAGTAGTAGTAGTAGTAGTAGTAGTAGTCGTAGTCGTAGTAGTAGTAGTAGTAGTAGTAGTAGTAGTAGTAGTAGTAGTAGTAGTAGTAGTAGTAGTAGTAGTAGTAGTAATAGTAGTAGTAGTAGTAGTAGTAGTAGTAGTAGTGGTACTATTACGGGGCTCGCACCCTGTTCTTTGTCAGGGAAAGTCTTGAGCCTCAAACTGCGCCCCTGGCCCCCGAGTCACAACAACAACGTCTCTCGTCTGATACTTGCTCACAATGTTTTCCCCCATCGCGCCCTCGCACGGGGCCTTATCACAATGTATTCAGAACTCGCGTTCTTGCGTGGGACTTCTTCGCAATTTATTCAAACGCCGCACCCTCGACACTCAGGGGTCACGCTCTCGCTGTGGATTTCTTCACGAGATTTATTTTTGAGTCGCGCTGTCGCTCGAGATTTCCTTTCGATTCATGTAGGACGCACGCTTCAGCAACCGCTCGACCTGGCCGCTTGGGCCCAACTGTTCAGGACGCTTGCGCTTCTTGCGCGGCGCGGCGCCTCCGATGCAAAGGGGGCCGCCTGGGCGAGGGGGGCGATTCCATCGACGGGGTGGGGCCGGGCCCCCCCTGGAGACACGACGCGCCTGCCATCGCTTGGACGCGTCTGCCATCGCTTGGCCCACCTGTTAGGGTCTACTCGCCCGATCTGCCCGTCTGGTTCTGCCACGTGCTGTTTGCTCCTAGCCCCCCCCCTGCTACTCTCTCTTGTGCTCCATCCTCCTCACTCCCCTTTGTCCCTTCCTTCCATTCGTCCTCTCTTCCCATGCCTTAGCTGCTGCACAAAATACACGTTGCGGGTAAGAAATCCCCCCACGGGGATACGATCGAAGACGAGGAGGGTGGGTATCGATGGTTTGGGATATACGTTTCGAGTGGCACGCGAGCAGATAGAAGCGAACTGTTTCAGAATGATTGCTGTTGTTGTGGATTCCTGAAGAACAATTACTGTTGATCCCCCTTTCCGGTATTACATGTGTTTTTCTATTGCAGTGCCCCTCCTGGGGCTCGCACCCCACTTCTAATCACGGGAAGTCTTTCTCCTCAAACTGCGTTGTAGGCCCCCGGCTTACAACAACAACAATGACAACAACAAGGGCTCCCGCCTGATACTTCCTCACAGGTTATTCCCAAACCGCGCTCTCGCGTGGGGCTCCCTCACACGTTGTGTACGAATCGCGCTCTCGCGTGGGGCTTCCTCGCAATCTGTTCAAACGATGCGCCCTCGGCGCTCAGGAAGCACGCTCTTACTTTCGGGCTTTTCTCACGATGTCCTTGGGAATCGCGCTATCAGCTCGAGACTTCCTCGCGACTCATGCGGGACCCACGCTTCCGCAGCCCGCCTGCTCGACCCGATCGCCTGGGCCCGCCTTGCTGGACCTGCCCGCTGTGGGTCTGCCCGGCCGCCCGACCTGCCCGTCCGATTCTGCCGCCCGTGTTCTGCTCCGGGCCCCCCTCCTGTTACAGTCGGGGCCCTGAAGAGGGAGCCCTTTTCGTTGGGGAAGGGGCTCCGCGTTCCGTAAGTGTTTCACAGCTTGCCTCAGGTTTTCCTCATGTTTCCGATAGGATATCGGAGCTCAACTTATGGTAAAAAGGAGCCTCGTTCCTTATTTAGGGTTCCTTAGGTCAACGCCCCGATTGTAATGTCTCTCATGCTCCATTCTTCTCTCTCCCCCTGTACCCGTCCTCTCTTCCCTTGTTTTAGGGGCTGCGCTACATGCACGTGGCAGGTAAGGAAGACATGCCCCCAAGGGTGCACGATCGAAGACGACGAGGGCGGGTACCGAGGGTTTGGGGTCTATGTTTTGATTGGCGCGTGTGCAGATAGGAGCGAACAGTCATACATTGATTGCTGTTGTTGATGTCGTTGGTGATGATGATGACGGTAATTGTTGTTATTGTTGTTGTTGATGCTGTTGTTGTTGGTGTTGCTGTTGCTGTTGAATTCTCATTTCTGAAGAATAATTATTGTTGATCCCCCCCGTCCGGTGCACATTGTTTTTTCTCTATTGAAGTGCCCCTCCCGGGGCTCGCACCCTGTTTTTTATCAGGGAAAGTCTTGAGCGTCAAACTGTGTCGTTGGCCCCCGGGTTACAACAACAGCGGCTCCCGCTTGAGACTTCCTCACACTTTAGCCAGGACCCCCGCTCCCGCCCGAGACTTCCTTGCATTTTATTCAGGAATCGCGCTCTCGCTTGGACTCCCTTACAATTTATTCAGGAATCGCTCTCCCGGCGTTCTAGAGTCGCGCTCTCGCTGGAGACTTGCGTGCAATTTGCTGAAGAATAGCGTCCTTGCGTTGGAAATTCTTGCAATGTACTCAAGCGCCGCGCTCCCGACACCCAGGCACCCAGGAGTCGCGCTCACATTTAGGACTCCCTCACAGATTATCTAGGAATCGGGATCTCGCTGCCCTTCGTGGCCCCGTTGCAGCCCTTCGTGGCCCCCTCGCTTTGTTTCGTGGCCTCCTCGCTGCCCTTCGTGGCCCCCTCGCTGCCCTTCGTGGCCCCGTTGCAGCCCCTCGTGGCCCCGTAGCAGGCCTTCGTGCCCCCCTCGCTTTGTTTCGTGGCCCCATTGTAGCCCTTCGAGGCCCCCTCGCTGCCCTTCGCGGCCCCGTCACAGCCCTTCGTGGCCCCGTTGCAGCCCTTCGCGGCCCCCTCGCTGCCCTTCGTGGCCCCCTCGCTGCTTTTCGTGGCACATATGCATGCCCTTCGTGGCCCCCGCTCGTTCGCGCCCGTGGTGGCCCCACATGCATGCCCTTCGTGGCCCCGCTGTCGCCTTCGTGGCCCCCTTCGCTGCCCTTCGTGGCCCCGTTGCTGCCCTCAGTGGCCCCGTCCTTGCCCTCCGCGGCCAAGTATACGTACGCCTTTCGTGGCCCCCGTTCGTTCGCGCCCGTTGTGGCCCTATGTGCATGCCCTTCGTGGCCCCGCTGTCGCCGTTTGTGGCCCCCTCACTGTCCTACGTGGCCCAGTTGCTACCTTCAGTGGCCCCGTCGTTGCCTTCTGTGGCCCCGCATGATCTGCCCTTCGTGGCCCCCGATCGTTCGCGCCCGTCGTGGCCCCATGCGCATGCCCTTCGTGGCCCCGCTTTGCCCTTCGTGGCCCCCTTCCTGCCCTTCGTGGCCCCGCTGTCGCCCTTCGTGGCCCCCTCGCTGCCCTTCGTGGCCCCGTTGCTGCCCTCAGTGGCCCCGTCCTTGCCCTCCGCGGCCAAGTATACGTACGCCTTTCGTGGCCCCCGTTCGTTCGCGCCCGTTGTGGCCCTATGTGCATGCCCTTCGTGGCCCCGCTGTCGCCGTTTGTGGCCCCCTCACTGTCCTACGTGGCCCACTTGCTACCTTCAGTGGCCCCGTCGTTGCCTTCTGTGGCCCCGCATGATCTGCCCTTCGTGGCCCCCGATCGTTTGCGCCCGTCGTGGCCCCATGCGCATGCCCTTCGTGGCCCCGCTGTTGCCCTTCGTGGCCCCCTTCCTGCCCTTCGTGGCCCCGCTGTCGCCCTTCGTGGCCCCCTCGCTGCCCTTCGTGGCCCCGTTGCTGCCTTCAGTGGCCCCGTCCTTGCCCTTCGCGGCCCAGCATACGTATGCCCTTCGTGGCCCCCGCTCGTTCGCGCTCTTCGTGGCCCCATACACATTCCCTTCGTGTCCCACTGCCGAATTTCGTGGCCTACTTCGTGTCCTTCTGGCCCTGCTGTCGTTCTCTCTCGCTCTCGCTCTCGCTCGTCGTCGTCGTCGCCGTCGTCGTCGTCGTCGTCGCCGTCGTCGTCGACGTCGTCATCGTTGTCGGCGTCGTGGTCGGTCCCCTGTCCGTCCCTCTCGGGGACGGGTCGACGGTCCGCGGCCGCCCCGCCGATCAGCGTTGCCGTTGGCCAGGCCGACGGTCCGCGGCCGCCCCGCCGCTTGCCAGGGCCCGGCCTGCAGGGAAGAAAGGTATACCCCTCAAAAGGGGCTTGATCGAAGACGAAGAGGGCGGGTACCGAGGGTTTGGGAAATACGCGTTATTGGGCACTCGACCGGATAAGGGCGAACAGTCTTAAAGTGATTGCTGTTGTTGTTCTCGTTGTCGTTGTCGTTGTCGTCGTCGTCGTCGTCGTCGTTGTTGTTGTTGTTGTTGTTGTTGTTGCTGCTGCTGTTGTTGTTGTTGTTGTTGTTGTTGTTATTGTTGTTGTTGTTGTTGTTGTTGTTGTCGTCGTCGTCGTCGTTGTTGTTGTTGTTGTTGAACATTATTTATTCTAAAGAATAATTATTGTTGGGCCCCCTGATGCGCGCCCCCCCTGCGCCGCCTAGGCCGCAGCTACATTTTCATCATTTTCGTGAGGAAGCCTCAGAAAAGAGGGTGTGTACAGGATCCGGTTGTTTTGTTGTAATCCGCTTTCCCTTGCAAAAAACAATAGAAAATGACATTTCTTGTTCTAATATAATCAAATTTCAAGAATCCCTTGCAAAAAATAAGGTAAAGTGGACATTCGCGCGCGCAAGACGAAATCCTTCCAAAACCTTAGTGTTCGCAGCGATTTTAACATAAAAACATCAAAAAACCAATGGTTTTTCAACAAAAAATGTCAAAATCTCATCCCGCGCGCTCTTGCGGATTCGTAGGAAACCCAACACTTTTTAAACATTTCTGTCAAACGGGCTTTTGCGAGCAACTTTTTCGAACTTCTGCGACAACGGTTGCGCACCTGCCAGGGCCATCATCCCTGTCAAATAATACCATGCGGGACACATTCGTTTTTTCTTCGCGCGCGCACGCCGTCGTCGTCGGCCGCGGGGCCCTGAATAGTAGCCACGGTCGTCCGCATGCCACGAAGTGAAGTGTCCGAACGTCATAGGGCGGGAAGCTGGGTGTGGGTGGTGGCGAAGAGTCGTTTGGAAATTTGGTAGAGCTTGAACCGGCCCCCCCACAAAGTGGGGGTATTGCCCGCCTCCTATGAAAACCCTGGCACTGGTGAGGACGGTGTGTCCCCACGTGCTAGTAATTGTTGTTGTTGTTGTCGTTGTTGCTGCTGCTGCTGCTGTTGTTACTGTTGTTGTTGCTGTTGTTGAACTCTCACTTCTGAAGAATAATTATTGTTGGTCCCTCCTCAGTGGTGCATGCGGTTTTTTCTCAGTCCAAGTGTGCCCCTCGACGCTCGCACCTTTTTTTTTGGGTCAGGGAAAGTCTCGGTGCTCAATCTATGCCCCTGGCCCCCTGGATTACAACAACAACGGCTTCCGCTTGAGACCTCTTTCGAAGTTACTCAGAAACCCCGCTCCCGCCTCAGACTTCTCCATCATTTGCTCCGGACATGGGCTCCCGCTTGTGACTACTTCGCAGTTTAGTCAGGACCCCCGCTCCCATCTGAGACTTCGTCACAATTTACTAAGGAACGGCGCTCCCGCTTCAGACTTCTTCGCAATTGAATCAAGACCCCCTAGCAATTTAATCCAGACCCCCGCTCCCGCCAGAAAGCCCTTCACATCTTATGAAGGAATTGCGCTCTCGCCTGTGACTTCCATGCAATGGATTCAGAAATCGCGCTTTCGACGCTCAGTAAACACGCTGCGCCAATGACGCCGTCACCATTTACTTAGGAATCGCGCTCTCGCCATACTCAGGCATCCCGCTTGCATGTCCCACCCGCCCGACCCGCCCGTCAGGGGATCGCCCGCCCGTCGTGGGCTCCCGCCCGAGACTTCGTTCAGGACTTCTTCGGACGTTCGCGCTCTACCTTCGTGCTCCTCCTCCCTCTCTCCTCCCTCCTCCCTCCTCTCCTCCCTTTTTTCGCCCTCCTCGCTTACATCATCATTGTGCATATCTGCCCTGTCTCCTCTCCCTCCTCCCTTCTCCCTCCCCTCTCCTGCCTCCTCCCTCCCTCTTTCTTTCTTTGTTTCTCTCTCTCTCTCTCTCTCTCTCCTCTCTCTCTCTCTCTCTCTCTTTTCCCCGACCTCTCTTACATGTCTTTGTTTGTTATCTCTCTGTCTTTCTCTCTCTTTCTCTCTGCCTCTAATCAACCGCCCCCCTCTTCGCTCCTACTCTCCTGGCGTTTTCCCTCTTGCTACGTCGCTCCCCCTCCCTTCCTCCCACGTTCCCTCGTTCTCCCCCCCTCTCTTTGCAGGGCCCACACCAATTCCAATGGCGGGCGCATGTACGCCCACGAAAGATTGTCCGATCGTTCAGGTTCGCCCGCCTGTCTAAGTCCGCCGCCCCCCGCAAAGAGAAATATGTATTCCAAAGGTCGTGTGGTCGAAGACAACAATAGATGACACACGGGCAAGCAAGAGCAAACAGTCTTAGACTTGTTGTTCCTGCTGGTGTTGTTGTTGCTGTTGTTGTTGTTGTGTTTGTTGTTGTTGTTGCTGTTTGTTTGTTTGTTTGTTTGTTTGTTTGTTTATTTGTTTGTGTGTGTTGTCAGTGTTGTTGTTGCTGTTGTTGTTGCTGCTCTTGTTGTGCGGTGGGTGCCGCGGACAAACAATTATTCACCATGCGTGGGACCCCGGTCCGTCAATTTGGCCGCCGAAATATTTATCCCGCTTACATCGGGTCTTTGGGGAGGAGGAGGAAAAGGAGGAGGAGGAGGAGGAGGCGGCTCTAGACATGCGACGTCCAGATGTTCCAATATGCGTCCCCCAGAAATCCCGATCCTTTCTCTTGCCTGTGCGTTCCATCCTGAATCGTTATTTAACGGCCACGGGGTAATTATTTTTTGGGCCCCCAGAGGCCCATGACGGGCAACAAATCCAGCTTTTTTCAAAAAAGGAGCGTGTCCGGGGATGGAAGATCGGATTCCGTCAAAGGACAGGAAGAGGAAGAGGAGGAGGAGGAGGAGGAGGAGGAGGAGAACCAGTGGAAACCAACGGGTCATCAACGATAGGCCCCTGCAGCGGCTCATGTCCACTGAGGGAACCGCCTCGTTGGAAGACAACCATTTGAAGACCCTGAGGCATGCCAGAACCATGTTCTCGGGATTTCAACGCCACGGGTGAACCAGATTGTTGCGCTTTGACGACTTTGAACCGCCCCAGAACACCCTTTCTGAAACTTCAACAGCGAATCAACATAACGATTGCGCCCTCATAATCCTGAACCCGTCCGAAACATTATGTTTGGTACATTGAGCATGGGAATCCCGGAAACTCTTGCAAGTGTTAAAGAACGGATGTGCGCGGCGCTAAGGCGAGAGCCTCAATTTGAGAAGTAACCGCCCTCAACCCGTGAAGCTCTTGCACCTGTTTAAAACGAATGTGCGCGGCGTTAAGGCGAGAGCCGTTTTGAAAACGACCCGCCATCAATCCGTGAAGCTCTTGCAAATGTTTAGCTCGAGTGGTCGCGGCGCTAAGGCGAAAGCTACATGTTGGAGAGGAGCCGCCCTGAATTTGCGAAAGTCTTGCAAATGTGAACCACATGTTGAAGACCACCCGCAGTCAATCAGTGAAACTCTTGCAATATTACGAATGTGCGCGTTGCTGAGGCGAGAGCCACATTTTGGAAACCACACGCCCTCAATCCGTGAACCTCTTGCACATGCTTAAAAAGAATGTGCGCGGCGCTAGGCGAGAACCACATTTCGGAAACCACCCGCCCTGAATCCGTGAATCTGTTGTCATGTTAAAGCTTCGTGGTCATGGTGAGGACGTGTCAGGCTAAGCGCCCGGCCCGCTTTAAAAATTGGCCTCGGGGGGCGACAGAGGGAAGGTATTCATAAGGAACAGGAATGGAGGAGGAAGAGAAGGAGAAGGAGGAAGAGGAGGAGGAGGAGGAGGATGAGGAGGGGACGCCACGTGCTCTCGGGTTCTCCCATCGACTTGCTTGCTTGAGAGAGGTGGAGGAGGAGGAGGAGGAAGAGGAGGAGGAGCAGGAGGCGGGAGAGGAGCAAGAGCAGTAGCAGGAGCAGGAAGGAGTGGCCTTGCTCGCTGGCTTCAGCAGTGCGTGCTGCCGAGAGTGCCCGGCACCACCGACTGTTTGCTCCTGCTGGTGATATTGGTAGCAAATCATGGGAGCCTCGTATACCGTCCCATGTCCGTCTTCAGCGTCGATTGGCGCCGAGTAGCGTCCAGTAGTCGACGAGACAGCGTCGAATCTGCGTCGATGTAGCGTCGATCACCGTCGACTCGCGTCGATAAGTGTCAGCCACCACGATCGTATGAGCGGCCCCCACGAGTTGCCACCGGAGCTGACGAGGGGCCCGGGCGCGGGCCGCCAGGAGCGGCGGAGGGCCGCGGCGAGCCTGGCGCCGCAGCCGCTAACGCGCCGCGTCGCCCTGCGGGAGCGGCGTTGTCGGCCTCGTCGTCTTCGCTGTCGTCGTCGTCCTTTTCGTCGTTGTCGTCGTCGTCGTCGTCGCTCGGCCTCGGCTTCGTCGTCGTCGCTGGCAGAGACGAGGAGGAGCAGGCGGCGGAGAAAGATGGAGGATGCGGAGGAGTAGGACGGAGGAGGAGGAGGAACATGGATGAGGAGGATGGACTTGGAGGATGCAGGAGGAGGATGGAGGAGGATGAGGGAGATGGAAGATGGAGGAAGAGGATGGAGGAGGAGACAAAGGAGGAGGAGGAGGGAGGACGAAAAGGAGGAAGATGGAGGAGGAGGAACAGGATAGAGGAAGGGGATAGAGGAGGAGGAGGAGGAGGAGGAGGAGGAGGAGAAGGAGGAGGATCAGGAGGAGAAGGAAGAGGAGGATGGAGGAGGACAGAAGGAGGAGGAGGATAAAAGGAGGAGGAGGAGGAGGAGGAGGAGGACGGGGGCGAGGAGGAGAAGTAGGGGGAGGAGGAGCAGGAGGTGCAGGAGCAAGAACAGAGTCCGTGCCAGAGTTGGGTACCAGGACGACGTGTGCCTATTCTGCAGGGCTGAACAACCTGCCGATCGGTGGCCTGCTCTGCTTGCGGGGCCGGCGGCTTGTCGGCACCGACCCCGTGCTCACAACCGAAAAATAATATAGGCCCCTGAACAGTTTGATCGCCTCGGGCACGTTTCGGGGCCACTGGCACGCCCCACCTCGAAGGGCAAGCACTGTCATACACACGCAATCTTTTTCTCACTGACCGTTTTGCCGATCGGCGCAGGCCCTCGCCCCCCCCCCCCCTTCCCCCCCCATGTAGTACAGTCGGGGCCCTGAAGAAGGAACCCTTTTGGTTTGGGAGGGGCTCCGCGTTCCTTAAGTGTTTCACAGCTTGCCTCGGGTTTCCCTTATGTTTTCGATCGGAAATCGAAGTTTAACTTATGGAAAAAAGGGGCCTCGTTCCTTATTTTGGGTTCCTTAGGTCAACGCCCCGACTGTAGGTCTTGGCTGTTCTTTGGCGCCTGCTTCCGGCAATCGCATCGAGCAGAGGTCCGGAGCAAGGCCCGAGGCTGCCTCTCAGAAGGCGCGGGCCCTGCCTGCAGGCGTGGGGCCGCCCCCCCCCCTTCCCCCCCCATGCAGTAGGTCTTGGCTGCTCTTTGGCGCCTGCTTCCGACAAGCGCATCGAGCAGAGGTTTTTTGAGCGAGGCCCGCGGGGCTGCCTCTCGGAGGGCGCGGGCCCTGCCTGCAGGCGAGGGGCCGGCTCCTTCCAAGCAGCTTCCCTCCAAGGAAGCCTGCCCCCCTCCCCCGGCGCCCCCCCCCCCCTGTGCGCCGCCAGCTCCGACAGTCTCGAAGGCCGATTTCTGACCACATCCGCCTCTGGATCCTCGATCCTATGACAGGCCCTCGGGGGTGGAAGTGGGCAGCTTTTCCTTCCCCTGGGGCGGGGAAACTGCCCACCTCCACCTCCGGAAACCGCTTTTCGCAAGGCACCTCGGGAAGTGGGTGTGGTCAGGAATCGGTCTCCTACGGTCTGCCCGGATGAGCAGACAGGGTACACCTTGTGCCATGCGCCTCGCGACCCATGCCTGCATTCCTCTGGCAGCGTGGCCCTCAGAAGTGTCCCAGACCCCCGCCGTCGTGATTTTTGTTTCATCACGTCGACCCCCAGAGGTCTGGACCCCTTCCTCGGGACTGTGTTTTCATCTTGCGTCGTTTTTCGACGGCCTCCAGAGGCCCCGCAGGGGCCTCTGGAGGCCGAGAGTCGCGCAAGCTTCCCGTCGAGATTTGTTCATAGTGCGAGGCGGTCTGGGTACATAAACGTATAGGTTTATCCCTACCCCAACACTGGTATCTCGCCCTCTCTCGGCTCCGATCCCGAGGGTCCCCTCTCGGCTTCTGAGGGCGCTTTCCCCTAAGACTGTCACCGCCCCGGGGCGCGACATTTCTGGGCCTTATCGGGGCATGTCCCTCTACAGGAGGAACATTCAAAAATAGAAAAGGATAGTTAGGGGACGATTTGCCGATTATTGTTTAAGATATTTGGACTATTTTTCAATATGTCATATCTTTCGTCCACAATCCGCCTGTAGGGGGACATGCCCGACCTAATCTGAGGGGTGGAAACAAGTGCGGAGCTGACTGTGGTTGCGCCTGGAGTCGCAGAGGCGCGAGGAACTCCCCTCCTGGTGCGGATGTGGGCTGTGCCGCAGCCCTGGCGAACATCTGGAGATTTGGGTTTTCCGCTGAGCCTCCTGCTGCTGCTCGTTGTCGTCACTCCTTTTGCGAAGGCCCTACGGCCGGTGCCGCCGTCCCTGAAGAACACGACGAGGACGACTCCGACGACGACGACGACCCCTTCTTCCTTATCCCCTATCCTTCTGCTCCCCCCGCCATCCTCTCTGCCGAAGACTTGAGAAGATAATCGAACGCTGCAGAGAACCGCTATACATCCCAGGCATCCAGCGAACACCTGCAGAAACTGGGGCAAAGTTCTTCCGCCCCCTCTCCTCCGTTTCTTTTACCTCCATGACTCCCCGCGACTCCTCCTGCTCCGCAAGCTGCTCCTCCTTTTGCTGATCGTGTCGTCCGTGAGTGCGCGATTGCACCAGCAAGCTCGCAGGTGCGATGCGCCTGCTCCGCTGGTGAGCACGCCTCCGGTGCTGCTCCTCCTTTTGCTCCTGCTCCTCCTCTTCCTCCTCCTCCTCCTCCTGCTCGGTCTCCTCCTCTTCGGTCTCCTCCTCCTCCTCCTCCTCCTCCTCCTCCTCGTCCTCCTCCTCCTCCCATTGTCCGGTCTCCCCCCCACCGGCGGCCTGGCCTCGAGGATTTCGAGGACTGGGTCAGCGGGCCGCTCGCGATCGCCTGGCGGCCCTACTGCCTCCTGAGCAGCAACTGCCGCCGCCCTGGGCCCCTTGAGGATGAGCAAACCCAGAGATCCTACGCTCCAAAAAATTGGAGCAGCGGATTTGTAACCGTTTTCGGCCTCCAGGGCCCACGCCGGGCCTCGGGACCGTCAAACAACGACCCAGGACGAAAAATTGGCCCTAGGGAAGTGGTCTGGACCTCGGGGCCCACGCATCAGAAGGAGGAGGAGGAGGAGGAGCAGGAGGAGGAGGAGGAGGAGGAGGAGGAGGAGGAGGAAGAGGAGGAGGAGGAGGAGGAGGCGGAGGTAGAGGAGGAGGAGGTAGAGGAGGAGGAGGTAGAGGAGGAGGTAGAGGTGGAGGTGGAGGTGGAGGTGGAGGAGGAGGAGGAGGAGGAGGAGGAGGAGGAGGAGGGGCTGGATGTCTGGGGGGTGACGGGTGACGGCGAGACCCTGTCGTTCCGTGCCTCGCTGGCGCCTCGCAGTTGATGCCTCGGCGACTCTTCCTGCTGGAGGGTCCACGCTTTTCCCGTGCCCTGTGTAGCGCCATTTTGGCCGAGACGACGTCTATACAGCCTGGTCGATGCAAAAAGCAAAAAGAACAAGTCAGGGCGGCGCTTGTTTTCCAGTTTCCGGCCCCTGGGTCCAGCAGTGGCGAAGCGTCTTGGCTCGCCTATAGCCCTACCAAACAATGTTCTAAGAACCTTTTGTGGTCTCCACGAAATGTTCTTAGAACATGTCTGGCGGAGCCTGTCCTGTTTTAACACATCGGGTTTACGTTCCAAGAACATTGTTTTGGTCATTAGAACATGTTTGGGTTCTAAGAACATTTCGTGGTAGGACTATAGGAATGCCGGGACGGTCGGTTCCTGCTCAAAGTCAGGGCGGCTCTTGTTTTCCAGTTTCCGGCCCAAGCGTCCAGGTGCTTGCCACGAGCTTTCAGCAGCAGGCCTCCAGGATGAGTGGCCACAGCTTTCAGCAGCAGGCGTCCAGATGTTTGCCACGAGGTGTACAAGCGCCACAGCTCTATAGTGCCGCCGGAGATGCGATGCGATGCGATGAAAGGCCGGTCCTTGGGAAAGGGTCGGGACTTCCGGGGGCCGCGCACTGAAATAGCCAGGACGTCGCATGTCTGGGTCCCTAACTCGGCGGAAGGTGGCGGAAGGTGGCGGAGGTACACCGAGGGCGCTTGCGCCAGCGGGAGGCCGGCGGAAGGCAGCGGAAGTAAAAGATGCCTCCCCCCCCCCCCCCCCCTTCCCACGAGGTGACAGCATTTTTGGACCCAGGGTGTCTGCAGCCCGCCATACAGCGGGAGTCGGGGCTCAAGAGACGGGGGTCAATGCAAACGGGGGCCAGCCAGGGCGCTGGGTCTTGCAGGATCCTGCAGAGCCAGGGGTGCATAGACCCGGGCTTGGGTGCAGGATCCTGCAGGGCCCTGCGGGATTCTGCAGGATGCTGCAAAGCCCGACGGACCCGGGTTTGAGTTGACCCCGGTCAGCAGATCCCTGAGGGAGGAGCGGGGGGCGAGTGATGGGCCTGATTTCCACCACCACCACCACCATAAGTCGGAGGGGGAGGAGGTCCTCCTCCTCCTCCTCCTCCTCCTCCTCCTCCTCCTCCTCCTCCTCCTCCTCCTCCTCCTCCTTCCCCCCTCCAACTTATGCTGGGGGTGGTGGAAAACGGGCCCATCAGCGAGGGTCGACCTTCCCAGGCCCCCGACGTCATGATTTGTTTCAGAGAGTCGAGCCCCAGAGGTCTCGACCCAGGAGGGGAAAAAACACACAGACACAATGAATCGTCGATTCCCCAGAAAATATTGGAAAGTATTGGAAGCGGGGGGGGGAGACAAAAATCTTAGAAAAGGTGGGAAATATGGGAAAACAGTTTTAGTTGTGTGTATATGTATTTGTGTGTCCCAGGGCCCCTTCATCGACCCCTTCCCGGGGGGCCAGTTTCTCCCCCTGGGTCGTTTTGTTGACGGTCCCGGGGCCCGGTGAGGGCCGCTGGAGGCCGAACGTGGCGAAAAACCTCCCGTCGTGATGTTTTTCCTCACGGGAGGGGGTCTGGGACCTTTGTTCGCTCGACGCCGGAGTTCAGGAGGGGGGCCGCGGGACGCGGAGGGGAGGGAGGAGAGGCCGGCCTGCCGACGTGAATCCGGCTGTGAGCTGGTCGATCAACAACGACAAATCGTTTCTGTGCGCAGCTCCCACGAGCTGCGATACGCTGAGGTAGCACGCGCACAGGAACTGCAGTGGATCCCACCAGCCCTTTTGGGCAAAGGCGGTCTGACGCTGTCTTTCTGCCCTCCTCCTCCCCAGGCCCCCGACGTAATGTTTCTTTTTCAGTGCGTCGACCCCCAGAGGTCCCGACCCTTTCCCCAGGTCCGGCCTGGCATCCCGAGTCGTTTTCTGATGCGCCCGAGGCCCGGCGAGGGCCCCCGGAGGCCGAAAATTCAGAAAAACCTCCCGTCATGATTTTTTCGTTACTCGAGGGGGTCTGGGGTGGATCCCGCCAGCCCGTTGGGCGGCGAAGGTGGTCTAACGATGTCTTTCTGCCCTCTCTCTCTGTCTTTCTGTCTGGCGAGGCCGGTCTGGGGAGGCCGACGGGCGTCTCTCAGGAGGGGAAAAAACACAGAGACTCAATTAATCGTCGATTTCCCCAAAGATGTGGGAACATCTGGGAAATAGGGGGGGCAGACGAAAGTCACACAAATATTTGAAAGATACGGGGAATCCTTATGTTTGTGTGTATTTATATGTGTGTCCCAGGGCCCCTTCATTCCTGTCCGACGAGGCCGGTCTGGGGAGGCTGACGGGGGCGTCTCTGCGCTGTGCCTGCGCCGCCCTCGCCCGCGGCGGGCGACCGGCGGCAAGCGGCCACGGCGGCGCCGACGCCCCCGTCCAGGCTCCCAGACCTCCTCGACGCGTCGATCGTCGGGTGACTGTCAGTGCGATAAGAGTGTTCTATGTCAGATGAAATCGTTTCAACGAAGACGTACCTAGGTTCATCTCATATGATCTCACGTATTCAACACTACTCAGATAGCAAGCCGAAAATAGCGAACAACCTCCCGCGGGAGGTTTTTCGCTATTTTCGGTCTCCCGGGGCCCTGACCGGGCCTCGCGGGGGCGTGAACAGAAAACGACCGAGGATGAAGAACCGGTCGTGGGGAAGGGCTCCAGACCTCTGAGGGCCGACGTCGTGAACAGATCACAACTCTAAGGGTCTGGGCTGGCATCAGAATGTGCCCGCTCTCAGAAGAGAGAGAGAGAGAGAGAGCGAGCGAGATCAAAAACGAAGAGATAAAGATAATGAGAAAGAGAGACAGAGAAGGGGAGAGGCGATGCTGATCGCGCCGGTCGCCTTGCTGTTCTGGTCTTGGCCACGCGCCCAAGGTCAGCACTATGCCCGGGACCTCCAGAACTTCCTCATGGACCCCGACCAGACCAGCTGTTTGAAGGATGACCGTGAGGCATCCAGATTGCTTGCGCTGCCCGGCGCTCTCGCACGGAGGGCTGGAAGTCATGCAGATAACCGCATCAAGCAATTAAGACCCCCCCCTCTCCGGCGAAAGTATAACGCACCCGGCACCCCAGAAGTGTGACCCTGGCACCTCGCACCTTTATGTGAACGCAGACGAGTCTGCTCGCCGAAACAAGCAAACCGCCTGAGACATTCTCGCAATATGGTCTCTTTGTGGTTCTGAAACAAGCGCCTCGCCTGAGACATCCTCAGAAACTGCTCTGGACGCAGACGAGTCTGCGTCAGGTGGTCGGTCTGGGCGAGAACTGGAGTGGCCGCGCGTCTTCCCAGCGCTCGGCCTTCCGAGCAGGGGTCCTCTTCCTCTTCCTCTTCGTCCTTCTCACGGGTCCTCCTCCTATTCCTCCTCATCAGGGGTTTCTCCTCCTCTTCCTCCTCCTCCTCCCCACCGTAGCCATTTTGCCTTTATTCGCCATTACGGATCATGCCGAGGGCCAAGGCCTCAGTCAAGAGGCCTTGGCCTAGCTAAACAGAAAATCTCCTCCTTCTGCTCCTCCTCCTCAAGACTCCCTCACGGCACGGCACCAGCACGAACAACGACAATAATACAAGCAATACTAATTGTATCCAGAACAACAAGGCCAATCACAGCAACACCACCAACAACAACATCAACATCAAAAACACCCACAACACCGCCAACATCAACAATAATAACATTAAGTCCCACGCAAGGGAGAGCCCAGCTTTGAAAAGGAACCGTCCGTGCCTACGATGGGGGGCGAATAATTTTGGCGGTGCGGGTGCTAAGATGACGCGCCGTGCGTGGCGGAGGCGATATCCTCGGATGCACACTACCCTACACGACGGCCGGGAAAAACAATGTTTCGAAAGGGTTTTACCAAGAATCGTATAGGACAAGGATGATGAAGAAAACGAGAAAAAAGGAGGGAGGGAGGAAAGAAGCAGGGGAGCCCGTCTGTTTCCTATTTTTATTTTTATTTATATTCTCATTAGTATTCGCATTCTTATTTTGATTAGTATCAATATTCTTATGTTTTCTGTGAGTTGTCGTACTCTTTGTCTTATTGTACTTCTTGTCTTTTTGGACCAGCTGTCGTAATTATTGTGTGCGGGTGCGGTGCTAAGATAACGCGCCGTGCGTGGCGGGGGCGATCTCCTCGGATGCACTACCCCACACGACGGCCGGGAAAAAAAACATGTTTTCAACAGGGGTGGTACTACAAATCGTATAGGACAAGGCAGATGAATATATTGATTTGTTGTTTTATGATTCGCATTCGTTATGTTTATTATTCGCATACTTATTATGATCCTAGGTCTGTTTGTTATTATTATTCTTATTGGTATTGTTATTCGTGTGATGATTACGATTCGGGTTCTGAATATATATATATATATATATATATATATATATATTATGCGTACTTGCATTGTGCTTATTACATGACTTGCTATCCTTACCCTTATTACTGTTATTCTTAGTATCATTAGAAAGCTTAGTATTATTATCATTTTTTCCTAATAGTCGTATCATTCTTTTTTATGATTACTAGAAGTCTACTATTTATTATTAGTCTTGCTCTTATTCGGAGTATGATTCTTGTTCTTATTAGTAAGTATACTCTCACTCTTATTCGCATTATTGTTCTTATGTTTCGGATTATTACTTTTTACTCCTAGCATTATTAGTATTCTTATTACTCGTATGCCACTCTGATTATTATTATTCGAATTCCAATTGGGATGCCACCCGAGCCCGGGCGCCGGAATTATTTATTTTCGTTCCATGTGCGCGTTGCTGATCGTACCGTTCGGCGAAAACCGCCCCCCATAATTATCTTATTACGGCGCTGTGCTAATGATAACCCCGGGGAATTCCTTAATGGCTTCTTGCGATTAGTCGTGGTGAGCTGGCGCAGAAGTGGCCAGGCGAGGGTCGGGTGATTGCGAGTAACCAGACTGTCACAGGCAGCAGTTGGCCAAATAATTGGAGAGGACCAGGGAGGAGCAACGACTGTAGCAGCAAAGTGGAAGATGATGATGAGGAGGATCGGGAGGGGAGACGAGGAGGAGGAGGAGGATGGGGACGATTACGAAGATGAAGAGCTGATGGTGATGATGATCAGAAGGGGGAAGGGGAGGAGGAGGAGGAGGAGGAGCAGGAGGAGGAGGAGGAGGAGGAGGAGGAGGATGCAGGACGAGCGTGGCGGTGAAGGCGGAGGATAGTATGGAGCATGAGGGAGACGGGAAGAGGAGCAGTGTGGGTGAGGGAGAGAGAAGTGTGGAGGTAGAGGGGCAGGGGGAGGAGGAGGCGAAGGAGGATGAGCAGGAGGTTCTGGAGGAGTTGAAGGAGGATCAGGAGCGCGAGGGAGAAGCGCGCAGGATGAAGCAGGATGACTAGGGGGAGTTGGAGAGAGGAGGACGAGGCGACAGGCTAGCGAGAGAGCACCGTTGTGACCCTGTCATTTGTTTCCTCTTGTCTGCCTCCCTCTGTCGCATCGATTATGTTGTCGACGTGTGGCGTGGTCGCGCGCGATTGGTAGCGGAGCAAGCAGCATCGGAGGATGCCGAGCAGGGGTGCGGAAGAGGTGAAGCAGGGGGAGGATAATTTAGGGTGGATGGGTTGAAGGGGGGGGCAGGAGGGGGAAGATAAGGATGAGTAGGAGGGGGACGGCAGGAGGGTGGGGGAAGGCTCACACAACAGACGATCTGATTTGTCCATTCCTCGGCCCCAGAGGTCTCGACCCCTTCCCTGGGGCTAATTTTTCACCCCGTCCGTGTTTGATAGCCCCAGTGCACGGAAACGGCCCAAAGCGCCGAAATCCAGGAACATTGTCAGTTGAAATAGCCATTTGAAATTTTTAATGCGGGGTCTTTCGAAGTCTTGATCTTCTCTCCAGGGTAGGTTTTTCATCCGAATCGTGTTTTGATCATCGACGGCCCCCCGAGGTCGGAAACCGCCCAAAACATTGCCGCCGTTTTTTTGTCACGACTCGAGTCTGTCAGGGAGGATGCCGAGGCTAGTTCTTCGCCCTGGAGCAATTTTTAATAGTCCCGGAGCCCGAAGATGATCCCCCCAGAGGCCGAAGTCTATGCAATTCTGGCGGGATTGAAACAGTTGTATCGTCGGAGATCTGGGGGTGTCCCTTGAACCACGGCCAGGACATGAGGAGGATGAGGACAGGAGGAGGACGAGGAGGAGGAGGAGGAGGACGAGGATGAGTATGAGGAGGAGGAGGAGGAGGACGAGGAGGAGGAGGACAGGAGGAGGAGAAGGAAGAGGACGAGGAGGAGGAGGAAGACGGCAACTGGAGGATGGCGGGGCAACGGACCGCCTACCCAGACGTACGACAATCTGACTTGTCCAATCTTCGGCCCCAGAGGCCTCGACCCCTTCCCAGGGGCATTCGCCAGGTAGTTCTTGCGGCAGTCTGGCACGAGGAGGCGGAAGAGGAGGACGAGGAGTTGTAGGACGACACCAGGGGGAGGAAGAGCAGGAGGAGGAGAAGGAGGAGGAAAACGACGACGAAGAGGAAGTGGAGAAGGGAGGACGGGAGGATGGCGGGGGCAAGGGTGTCCAGCGCGAGGACCCTCGCCGTCGACGTTGCCAGCGCCCTCGTCGTCGTCGTCGTCGTCGCCCTCGCCGCCGTCGTCGGCGTCGTCGCCCTCGTCGTCGCCCTCGTCGTCCTCGTCGTCGTCGTCGCCCTCGTCGCCCTCGTCGCCGTCGTCGCCCTCGTCGTCGTCGCCGTCGTCGCCCTCGCCCTCGCCGCCGTCGCCGGAGGTCGTGCTCGCGGCCGTGCGGCACGAGGGGCTGCGGCTGCGGCTGGCCGCGGAGGGCCTGCGGGCCGACCGCGGGGTGGTGCTGGCCGCCGTGGAGTGCGACGGCGAGGCGGAGCGGCCACGGCGGCGGGAGCTCTTCGGGGGCGGCAGAGATCTAGGTTTCTGTCGGGGGAGATCTTCGGGGGCGGCGGAGATCTTCGGGGGCGGCGGAGATCTTCGGGGGCGGCAGAGATCTAGGGTTCTGTAGGGGGGATCTTCGAGGGGCGGGTCCAGTCTTCGGGGGCGCGGAGATCTTCGGGGCGGAGAGATCTAGGTTTCTGTCGGGGGAGATCTTCGGGGGCGGGGGAGATCTTCGGGGGCGGCGGAGATCTTCGGGGGCGGCAGAGATCTAGGTTTCTGTCGGGGGAGATCTTCGGGGGCGGCGGAGATCTTCGGGGGCGGCGGGGATCTTCGGGGGCGGCAGAGATCTAGGTTTCTGTCGGGGGAGATCTTCGGGGGCGGGGGAGATCTTCGGGGGCGGCGGAGATCTTCGGGGGCGGCAGAGATCAGGTTTGCATGTGAGAATCTTCGGGGCGGGGGGGATCTTCGGGGGCGGCCGGAGATCTTCGGGGGCGGCAGAGATCTAGGTTCTGTCGGGGGAGATCTTTCGTGGGCGGCGGATATCTGCGGGGGCGGCGGGGACTCGGGGGCGGCAGAGATCTAGGTTCTGTCGGGGGAGATCTTCGGGGGCGGGGGAGATCTTCGGGGGCGGCGGAGATTTTGGGCGGCAGAGATCTAGGTTTCGATTGCAGCCGCAGGACACGAACATAAAACCGATAAACCGATAAACCGATAAACCGATAAACTATTTCGGTTGATCGGTTTATCGGCAGATCGACCGATAAACCGATATGGTTATATCGGTTTATCGGTCGATCTGCCGATAAACTGATCAACCACTAAACCGACTCATTGCATGCGTGCCCGAATCTCAGCACAGTTTATCAGTTTATCGGTTTATCAGTTTATCAGTTTATCGGTTTATCGGTTTATCGGTTTATCAGTTTATCGGCTTATCCGAAATAGTTTGTCGGTTTATCAGTTTATCGGTATATCGGATGTTTCGGTTTATCGGTTTATTGGTTGATCGGTTTATCGGCCCGGCGTTGTCGTGGTTGTCCAATGGGTAATCCTTCGAAATTCTCTCTCCTCTTCCTCCTAGTCCTCCCCTTCCTCTTCCTCCTAGTCCTCCTCCGCCTCCGCCTCCTCCTCCTCCTCCTCCTCCCTCTTCCTCCTCCCCCCTCCTCCGTTCCGATCCTCCCTCCCTCCCTCTCCTCCCTCTCCTCCCTCCCTCCCTCACTGGCCCCGACGCCCATGGTTCTCCTAGTCCTCCGTCCACCTCTTGCTCCTCGTCTCCTCCGCCTCCCCTTCCTCTTCCTCCTAGTCCTCCTCCGCCTCCGCCTCCTCCTCCTCCTCCTCCCTCCTCCTCCTCCTCCTCCTCCTCCTCCTCCTCCTCGTTCCTCCTCCTCGTTCCTCCTCGGATTATAATCAGGATGGCGATGATGATGATGATGATGATGATGATGATGATGATGATGATGATGATGATGATGATGATGATGATGACGATGATGATGATGATGGTGATGGTGATGGTGATGGTGATGATGATGATGATGATGATGATGATGATGAGGAGGAGGAGGAGGAGGAGGAGGATGATGATGATGAGTGGGAAGATGATGGTGTTGATGAAGATGATGATTATGCTTAGTAAGAAGGTGATGATGGCGGTGGTGGTGGTGATGTGGGCGGTGGTGAGGATGATGCTGAAAAGTCGGAGGATTATAAGGCGTCTTGGGGCCGTGTTTGCCGTCTTTGGGGGCGTCGTTGGGAGACGTGAAGAAGCCACCTTCGGCCGTCCACGTGCCCTGTGAAAACCATCTTAGGCTCTCGGAGGTCCTTGACGGCCAGCTTGAGGCCCTCTTGTGCCCGTGATGCACTCTCTCCAAAATTGTTCTCGCTTCGCGTATCCCCACCAGCCCATCCAAAAACAGTCGCCAGGCGAGTTGACCCGATCAGGGATGTGTAGCATCATCTGGCCCAGCAGTGATCCACATCCGCTGTCGAGGTGGAGCAATCGGAGTTGAGAGAAGAGGAGGCATGCGGAAAAGGAGGGTGGAAGGAGCAAAAGGGAGGAAGGCGGGCAATGATGAGCAGGAGGGGGAGGAGGATGAGGAGGAGGGGGAGCCGGAGGAGGAGGATAACAAGTAGCTTGCGTATGCAAATATATAGGTGGCGAAGAAAGGCACGACGACGATGACGAGCAATACGACGACGACCACGACCACGACGACGACGACGACGACGACGACGACGACGACGACGACGACGACGAGAGTCAACCACCAACATCCTTCGCTCTGAGAGCGTCGCGTATTGGAGGCCTCTTGGGGCCATCGCGGGGCACTCTGAGGCCCATGTTGCAAGCCTCTGGAGCCCTCATGATGCGCTCTTGGGGTCCCTCTTGGGCTCTTGGGGCGCTCTTGGGGCCCTCTTGGAAGCCTTGGGTGCCCTCTTTGGGCTATCCTGGAGGCCTCTGGGGCCTCCTGGTGCTCTCTTGGGGCCCTCTTTGGGCGCTCTTGGGGCCCTCTTGAGGCCATATTTGATGCGTTGAAGGCCTTCTTGGGGCAATCGATCATATAAGGAGGGGGGTCCTGAAGTCACCCCCCCCCGTCGGGACCCGAAAATGTGCCTCTTGGGGCCCTCTTGGGCCGCTCTTGGGGCGGTCTTGAGCGCTCTTGGGGCGGTATTGGGGCCCTCTTGGGCCATCATGGAGCCATCTTGAGGCCTCAGGGGCCCATCGAACGCGAAAAGGCGATGATGCAGAAAACTGTCAAAAAAAAAAATTTTGGCCTCTTGATGGGTTCCTTGGAGGGCTCGACAGGCACTTGGAGCCGTCCTGGGGCGGTCTCGAGAGCTCTTGGATGCATGTTGAAAGCTATCTTGAACCATCTTGGGCTATCTTGCAAGATATTGGAGACCATCTGGGGCTCTTGGAGGCCCTCTTGCAGCCATATTGGGCCATCTTGGGCGCTCCAATTCCTCGCGAAACCCTCCCTCCAGGTCCAGGGTAGGGGGTAGGGGGGGGGGAAGCCCCCTCCCCGAAGGGGAAGGAGCGGGTTTAGCAGAACGAGCTCGTTAGACCACTCA
>CAUYUJ010019738.1:27185-34685 GCA_963575745.1 Prorocentrum cordatum
GGGGGCGCAGAGATCTTTGGGGGCGGCAGAGATCTTTAGGTCTCCTAGATTAGGGGAACAAGGAGTGGCACAAACATAAAAACTCGGAGGTCCGCGCGGATTTCTCGGATCGGCGCTGGGGCCCCCCGGCGGAGCCTCCGGCGCCGCCCCTGGCGCGCTCCGCGCGCCAGGGAGGGGGGTCCAGAGCTGATCCTAGAAATCCGCGCGGACCTCCGAATTTTCATGTTTATGCCATTTTTTGTTCCCCTATAGATGGGATCGGAGCAGGCGGGGTCGGAGGATCGCGCCGCATCGCCGATGCATTGCCGGCGGGACTCGACGTGGAGCTCGACTTGCTTCACGTCGACGTCGCCGATGCATCGCCGACGTCGGCGATGCGTCGCCAGTGCATCGCCGATGCATCGGCGATGTATCGGCGGCAGAGACCCAGAGATCCAACGCATTGACAAACATCAAGACAGAGGTTTTTCGCAAATGTCGGCCCCGAGGGGCCCTCGCCGGGCCTCGGGACCGTCGAAAAAGGACTCGGGTTGAAAAACCCGTCCTGGGGAATGGGTCGAGACTTCCGGGGACCGCGTATCGAAAGAACCATGACATCGGATCTCTGGGGAGGGGGGTGATGACTAGGGGGGGGGATACCATGGCAGGGGCCATGATTCATCCCCAGATTTCATGGCGCGTCTTCTCATTTCGATATGTCCCTGGTCCCCCCCCCAGGGCCGCGCACATGCCCCTGGCCATGATTTGCGCCCCCCCCCTCTGGCCCTCTGGGACGCCCCCCTCTTGGCCGCCCCCGAGAGCTGGCCCTTACCTCGAAGGAGGAATTTTTCCATCGTCGACCCCAACAGTCGGCGGCAAGCGAGGGAGGGTAATTAGCGAGAAGGAGAAGGCCCTCTCAGGAGGCGGCGGGACTTCTCAGAAGCCCTCGCGCCTTCAGAGGGGTTTCTTGTGTCTTCGGGGAAAGCTAGGACAACTTCTCAGAAGGCCGGGGGACCTCCGAACCTTCTGAGAAGGCCTTCTCCTTCCCACTTCCCCCCCTTGCTCGCCGCCGATTAAATTGAAGAAGGAACTACTTCTATCAGGAGGGAAAAAACACAGACACAATTAATCCTCGACTCCCAGGAAAATATGGGAAAATATGGGAATTGGGGGGGAAGACAAAAACCCAGAAAATATGGGAAAATATGGGGACTATTTTTATTTGTGTGTATTTATTTGTGTGTTCCAGTTCCCCTTCATTCTAGGCCTCCCAGATGGGGTCCGAGTAGAGGGTGTCGGAGGATCGCGCCGCATCGTTGACGCATCGCCGCTGCGGCTCCATGAGGAGCCAGTGCCTCCCCACGCCGACGTCACCGGTGGGGTGCGGTCGCGAGGCGGACCGACCACGACGGCTGGAGCTCTGGCCCTTACCTCGAAGAGCATCAACCTACACCTTGGGCGATGCTTAAGAAAACCTTTTTTTTTGGCCAGAGTCTCGATTATTCTTCATGTTTCAATGTAAATCCTAAGATTTGAGTGGAAATTGTGGGTTTTTATTCAATTTCTGAGACTATGAATTTCTTAACCCATGATTTCTTAAGCATTTCGCAGGGTGTACACTCGTGGCGCCCCGCGCGGACTTCTTGAATCCGCGTTGTGCCCCATCTGGCGGTGCCTCCGGCGCCTCCCCTGGCGCGCTCCGCGCGCCAGGGAGGGAGGTCCGGCGCACACTCAAGAAATCCGCGCAGAGCGCCAACATTTTATGAACAAGTTGTTGGGAAACTCGCAGGGGCCCCCGCTGTTTATGAACAAGTTGTTGGGAAACTCGAGACTCCAAAAACTTCATCCGCGCAGAGCGCTCATACTTCATATGTTTGTGCCGTTCATCTGCTCCCAAGAAGGAATTATTTTCCTTGTCGACGCCAAGTGCGCGCTGGCGGTCCTGGCCTGCCTCGCTTCGACGCGATTCGCTATATCCCCTCTGCGGCCCCCAGGCCTCAAAAGTCTTGCGCGGAGCCTCTCCCCGCCCGCCCCGCGGAGCGGAGCGACACGCTATCAGCTAATTACTGCAGATTTCGTGATAAAAGGGAGGGGGTCTGGACCCTCCAAGACAAGCCATTTCAGACCCCCCCCGTGGGAGAACCCTCCAAAACATCGTCCCCAGACCCCCCCAGGCCCTCCAAGACAGCCTGGAAGAGACCCCCCCCCGAAATGAGACCCCCCTCCCTTTATTACGAAATCTGGAGTATCCGTTCTCCGCTCTCAGAGCATCTCGTGTCGCCGGGGCCGCCGCGGCGAAACGCTAGGCAGAGGTTCCGGACCGTAGCCCCCACAGCTAAGGAGAAGAGTGAGGGAGCGGCGGTGCCGTCGGCAGCCTGCGAGGCTCTGAAGAAGCCCGCCGCAGGCTCTAGAACACATTACACCGCGAGCCCGCCGCAGGCGCCGATTTGTCAGTCGAAGCAACGGGCGTGGGTAAATCAGGAAGGGGGAAAGAGGCTGGAACGCAGAGACAAGGGGGAGGTAAAAGGATGGAGCACGAGAGAGATTGGCACGATAGGGGGCTAGGAGCAGGAAACAACCGGCAAACCCAGACGGGCGGGGCGAGCGGGAGGGCCTTAACAGGCGGGTCGGACGGGCGAGCACAGGCGTCCGGGCGGAGCGGGCAGGTCGCTGAACCGTCAGCCCTACCTGAAGCTGCTTCAGCGCAATTCTTAAATTAACCGCAAAGAAGTCCACAGCGAGAGCGCGGTTCCTGAGCGTTGTGGGCGCGACATTTCAATACATTGCGGGGGAGGTCCCACGCAAGAGCGCGATTCCTTCATACATTGTCAGGAAGTCCCGCGCGAGAGCGCGACTTTGAATAATTTGCGAGCAAGTATCAGACGGGAGCCGTTGTTGCTGCTGCTGCTGTTGTTGTTGTTGTTGTAGTCCGTGGGCCAGTAGCCCAATTTGAGACGCAGCGCGGTATTTCTTTTCACAACAAGGTGCGAGCCCCAGGAAGGGCATTTCAAGATGTGCACCGGAGAGTGGGGGGTTCAACAATAATTGTCTCCAAACAATGCTTGCACTTAGGGGGTCTCATGTCTGTTTTAATGAACTGGGCCGCGATGTTGGCAGGGCGGCTATGTTGCCGCCGTCGCCGCCCCGTCGCCGCCTCGTCGCCGCCTGTCGTCTGGGCCGCGGTGTTTGTCGCCGCGTTTGTTGCCGCCGTCGCCGACCCGTCGCGGCCCCGTCACCGCCTTTTCGCCGTAGTCGATTGCACACACGGGAAGCATCACATATATTGAACAGCGTACCTTGCACCACGAGTATAACACCGCCGCGCAGCATACAGTCCATCACACATACTGCACCACATGTATTATCCGTTCTAAAAGAGTATGGGGATCGCCCCCCCAGGAGGAGGAGGAGGAGGAGGAGGAGGAGGAGGAGGAGGAGTTGGAGGAGGATCTGCCCCTGTTGAGACTGCTAATTGCATATGGTTCTGCCCAGTCGCTCATTCTCCACATGAGTTCATGTGATCCCAGCGGGTCCAGTCTCGCTCCCCTCCTCCTTGTCAAATCGGGGGTGGACACAACCCCCAACAGTGACACGTCGATTAGTGAATTGTCCGTTTTCGGTTCTCGAGAGGGCGCCGTGGCCGCTATTTTCCAGGTTCGCGCCCGCCAGGTTTGGGCCTCAGGTCGTTTTCACTAATCCACGTTTTGATAAAGGGGGGTCTGTCCATCCCCGATCAAACAATAGCAAGGTGTGCGCGCTCGTTTGTTACAACTGATCGGTGTTCAACAGCCCTTTGCGCAATCCATGGCACTGTCACACAGCCCACACGCGCGCCGCGTCGCGCGCGCATGCCGGAATCCGTCAGAAGCCGTTGTTTTCATTGTCGCTTCTGTAAGCCGCTGATTGCTGGCTTCGAGCAGATTCTTGCCCGAGTGACTCCGAGGCGATTCTACGGGTTGACTGTAGGGCTGCAGTCGTGATGATCCGCGATGTCGCACTTCTTTCGCGGCGTCGGCTCTCAGGGAAGGGGTGGGGGCGCGAGGGGGGGCGGCCTATCAGGATGCAGCTCCTGGGAGGTTCCATGCAGCATCGGCGCTGATGTATTCGTGGTAGAAGACTGGCCTTCTCTGGCATAATCTTGTCAAATTCGTCGTCGTTGCTTGCCCCTCGGCCTCGTCTTCCTCCTCCTCCTCTTCCTTTCTCACGTTCTCTCGTCGCCCCCTTTATAACCCAAAAACCGGAATCCGTTGTACTGGCAGTCGGCGGACGGAAAAAAGTTGAATGACATCGGGTCAAATTCCGTCGAATCCCGTCTAATCCCGTTCAATCCGGCTTGGTCCAGCTTAGTGGTCCCCGAATCCGGCTTAGGAGACTGTTTTTTTGGCGTCCGGCGATAACCTGGGGTATCGGGTTCGCCCCCCCCTCCCCCACCCCCGGATAACCTAACCTAGCCGGTTGTGCAGGTCCCGGGGGGCGGAGCGCAGGGAGCTCGCAGGGAACGTTGTGTTCAACGGTACGGCGGTGCTCTCCACAGCATGCTGGTGTTTGGATGCACGTTGGCGAATCGTTGGGACTTGGAGCGGCACGGGGAGACGACGACGACGATGACGACGCCGACGACGACGACGACGACGAGGACGACGACGACGACGACGTCGACGACGACTGTCGACGACAGACGACAGACGACGACAGACGACGACGAACGACGACGACGACGACGACGACGACAACGACCGACGTCATCCGTAGGCATCTGGAGGTGCACGTGAGCAGCGCGGACACAGGCATGCGTTGTGCACAAGCAGCGAGGCGATTTGGTGCGGGCATGTGTTGTTTTTGCAGCCAGATGTTTTGCCTACGCAGGCGTTGTGGTGCACGCAAGCAAGCAAAAGTGCACGCAGGTCGCGCGCTGCACGCGGGCATCGCGATGCACCAGGCTTTATGGTGAAGACAGGCGTTGCGGTGGGCACAAGTGTTCCTGCAACGTCAGTTATTATTCACGCAGGCATCCCAGGCATGGTGGTGTACAGAAGCATTGTGGTGCACGGTCATTGAGGTGTACCACACCTTGTGGTGTACACGGGCGCTGCGGTGCACACATCCGCTGCTGTGCACACATTCGCTATGGTGTACGCAGGCGTTGGGGGCCCAAAAGACGGGACCATCCCCTGCGCAAGAAATGAGCCAATAATCACACACTTGCACATTGGATTTGATACGTCCGGATCCCCCGCGATTTTCTGGAGTTCGGTCCCGCTGGGGGCCCCTGAAAGTCTACGCAGTTCTGTGGTGTACGCAATCACTTTGGTGCACTGGAGCTGTGGTGCACGAGTATGGTGCTGAAGCAGCAAACGTGGTGCACATTGGCGTCGTCGTGTGCGCAGGCAGTGTGTGTGGTGTGGATTCAGGCGCTGCGGTGCACACTGCTGCTGTAGTGTACACAGGCATTGCGGTGTACACAGACATTGCTGTGTAGAGAGGCGCTATGGTGTACACAAGCAGCTGTGGTGTACAAAGGCGTCGTGGCGCACGCTAGACAGGCGCTGTGGTGTACGCAGACATGGTCGGCCAAAAACGGGGGGGCCGCACCCCGGGCCAGAAAAATCAACAATCACCAATAAATTACATATTGAATTTGATACGTTCGGGCTGGTCCCCCAGGGATTTTCCAGATATGGGCCCCGGCGGGACCTTGGAGGTGCACGGAAGCTCTGTGGCGCAAATGTTCGCCATGCGCTGTGGTGCACGCGGCTTCTGTGGTGTGCACAAGCACTGCAGTGTACACAGGCGCTGTGGTGCACACGGCTTCATTCGTGTACACAGGCATTGTGGTGCACATAGGCACTGCTGTCTAGACAGGCGCTGCGGTGTACACAAGCAGCTGTGTTGTACAAAGCCGTCGTGGTGTACACTACGCAGGGTGGGCCCAAATGGAGAGAGGGACCGTACCCCAGGCCAGAAAGATCAATCACCGCAACTAACCCACATTTTGAATCTTATACGTTCGGGCCCCCGGATTTTCCAGATTTGGGCCCCGGATGGACCTTGGAGGTGCGCGGAAGCTCTGTGGCGCAAATGTTCGCCATGCGCTGTGGTGCACGTTGCTCCTGTGGTGTGCACAGGCGCTGTGGTGCACGCAGAAGCCTCTGCTGCAGCAGCACCTGTGGTGTGCAAGACAGTTGTGGCGCACGCGCATTTTGTAGTGCTCACAGGCAGTGTGGTGCACGCGTGTTCTACACATAGTGTACACAAGACTTGGCGGCTACGCTTGGCAATCGCATCCCGCGCATTCCAATGCGAGCTGTCCAGACTTCCCTAGGCATTCTCAGACGGCGCCCGCATCGTCGCAGCACCAATAGTGGCATCGTGGCAGCATCGTTAGAAGCTGTAGGGGCCGCAGCACTGGTGCGTGCGGGCATAAGCAGGGCTGCCCACAGCGCGAAGGTTATGTTATCGGCCGGCCCCCTCCCCCCCTCCCGGATGACCCGGGTTATCGCCGATTCAAAAAAATGGTCTCTAGTCGCGCGAAGACTTCCCAGCAGTTGCCTCCGAACTTCTAGGGAGAGCCTGGGACGCGCTTCGAAAGGCAGAGGGGCTTCTTGGAGGCCGCCCTGGCTTCTGAGAAGGCTTCCTCTCTGTGGTAAATCATTGGGACCTGGCATGTCCTCTCCATTCTGTCTTTGGTGTCGACTCACGTCGGTTAGCGTCTGGGAGTCGATGAGACTCTGCAGCAAATCATGGGAGCCTGTTATATCATCGCAATTATGCTTTTAGCGTCGACTAGCGTCGATTAGCGTCTTGTAGTCGATCAGATAGCGCCGACTTAACGTCGACTAGCGTCGACAAGCGTCGATTTAGTGTCGACTGGTGTCGACTAGCGTCGACGAGCGTCGATTCGCAAGAGCCGACAAGATGATATGGGAGGCTCCAATGAGTTGCCACCGAAGGCTTCCTAGAATCCCCCAGGCCATTGGCCCTTCTCAGAAGGCCCCGGCCCTTGAAGAAGCCACCCCGCCGTCTTACACGGCCGCCCCCTCGCGCCATACCCTTGTGCGCGCCGGCAGATGTCCAAGGTGGGCATTTATACGTAACCACCGCCCGAGGGGTCGATTTTCGGGGACCTCGGCAGGCGGTGGATATCTGGATACCCAGACCCCCTTCGGGTGATGACAAAAATCACGACGGGAGGTTTTTGGTTATTTTCGACTTCCGGGGGCCCTTACGGGGCCTCGGGGCCGTCAGAAAACGATTGAAGATGAAACGCCGTTCCTGGGGAAGGGGTCCAACCTCTGAGGGCCGACGTTGTGAACAGGTCACAACGCCGGGGTCTGGGATGTTGGCGCCTCCTCCGGCCAAAATATATCCACAGTCACCGCCCGCTGGGGTCCCAGGTCGTCGGCCCCACGGGCGTTGGGTGTGGACGCTCAGGACTTCACGGCCCAAGGGGGACGGCCCGGCCGGTTTTGGACAAGGGTCTGATGTGCGTTGCCTCTACGGTTAAGTCGGGCATGTCCTTCC
>CAUYUJ010019738.1:39685-52185 GCA_963575745.1 Prorocentrum cordatum
TGACGACGACGACGACGACGACGACGACGACGACGACGACCGCGACCACGACCACAACCACGACTTCAACCACGACCACGACCACGACCACGACCACGACAGTGACCACGGCGACGACGACGATGACGACGGCGACGACCTGGCCTGTCCGTTGTACGCGCGACCCATCGGGGAAACGTAAGACTCGAGTGCGCCGGAACTCGGGTTTAATGGCGCTTTGTGACGAGCGCGTCGGGGATTTTGACGGTCCAGTTTTCGTGAGATGTCCTGAGCGGGAGGCCGCGGCAAATTTCAGAGGGCCTCGTCATTTTCATGATGGCCCGTCAAGGCAACCCGAGTCCCCCGAAGCCGAGTCTTATTCGAAGAAAACTGCACAAATATAAACTTTTGGCGGTCCGCGCGGATTTCTTGGATCTGCGCTGGGCCCCCTTGGCGGCGCCTCCGACGCCGCCCCTGGCCGCCTGCCAGGGAGGGGGGTCGGGCACAGATCCAAGGAATCCGCGCGGAGCGCCAAAATATTGTGCTTATGCTGTTTTTCTTCTTCTACCCTGGTTCGGCCTCATCGGGGCCCCCTCCCGATCGTTGAGCGCGATGCAATACCAGCTCAGAAGAGGCAAGGGTACGGCAGGTTCGCGTCGTGTCGACCGGCGGCGACCCCGCCGCTGGAGTTCTCCGTTGAACGCCGTTGGCGACCCAGAATCGGTCGATGTTGAACGGGCTGACCTTTTGGAAACGGCCGATCGTTCAAGGTTGAACCCCGCGGTGTCACACGAACCTGCCGTACCCATACCGCAACCCTTGCCTCGATTTCGCCTTGTCGGGCCTCCTTGGGAGGCCCTCGTCGCCACTGCTGGATTCGCCTCGAAGTTCTGGTGACAACGCACCCCGTGAGAGGTCCAGGGAGTATAGCAGTATCGGTACCTGTTGTTTTTTTCCCAGCAGCGGCCTGCGTGCCTGGGTTGGGCCCCCTCGCGACCACCGCAAAGGCCGCGCACCAGAGGTCACTCTCATACCCAGGCTTTGTGGGCCGCGGAAACGGCAGGGACGTTTTTTCACCGTTTCCAAAAATATGTCCCTTGAAAATGAAAACGGCAAACAAACGGCGACCGGAAACGGCAACAAAAACAGCTCCAGGATTGGAACCGGAGCCAGAACCGGTCACAAAACGGCGACGGAACCGGTAAAACAACGGCGTCGGAACCGGCGAAAAAACGGCAAAACGGAATCGGTAAAAAACGGCCCTGTCGTTTCCAGGGCCCGCTAAGTACCCAGGGTCACCTCCTGCGTCTGGCCGAGTTCTGGCAGGGACTTCGAGGGCGAAGCCAGCCGTGGCGACGAGGGCCTCCCAGGAGGCCAGAGACCGGGAGAACGGGGCGAGGCCCTGAGATCCAACGTCACAAGCCAGATCCTCTTCCTCCTCCTCCTCCTCCTCCTCCTCCTCCTCCTCCTCCTCCTCCTCCTCCTCCTCCTCTTGCTGCTTTCGCTTTCCAGGCCGCCTCCCTCCGTGCGGGCCCCACGGCCCGAGGTTCCAGGCAGAGTTGTCCGCTGTGAGGCAGCTGCTGCGGCAGGCTGACGACTTGGCACCGCTCGGACGTGTGCATGTCTCCCTCGGCGAGGACTGTCGAGGAGCATCCTTGATCATTTGGCGAGCAAGCCACGCACGAAGCCGGAAAAAGCACAGGGAGTGGACGTCCGAGCGATGGCCAGACGAGGAGAATCCAGCCGTGGCGACGTGGGCTCCCCAGGACGAGCAGCGGTTTCGGCACCCTTCCCTCGTCGTGAGGCCCTGGCAGCGGCGGGCCACGACTGGCGGGCGCTGCAGTTCGCCTCCCAGGCGCTGCTCGGCGACCGCGGCTTCGTGCTGGAGGCTGGGGCACCGAAGGGTACCATTGCTGCTGATGATGGTGGTGGTGGTGCTGATGATGAGGATGATGATGATGACGATGATGATGATGATAATGATGATGATGATGGTGGTACTGATGATGATGGTGGTAATGATGATGATGATGATGATGATGATGATGATGATGATGATGATGATGATGATGGTGACGATGATGATGGTGGTGATGGTGATGGTGATGGTGGTGATGGTGATGGTGATGGTGATGGTGATGGTGGTGGTGATGGTGGTGATGGTGATGGTGATGGTGATGGTGATGCCGCTGATGGCGATGATGATGGCGACGACGATGACGATGATTCTGATGATGAGTATGATAATGATGGTGCTGATGATAATGGTGATGGTGATGATGCGGACGATGATGATGATGCTGCTGATGATCATGGCGGTGGTGATGATGGTGGTGGTGATGATTATGATGATGGTGGTTCTGATGATGATGGTGATGGTGATGGTGATGATGATGATGGTGGTGATGAGGATGGTATCGAGCTGATGCTGATGATGATGAGGAGTATGATGACGCTGATGGTGGTGATAGTGATGATACTGACGAGGAGATGGAGGAGGAGGAGGAGGGTGCGGATGATGTTGATGATGGTGGTGATGATGATGGTGGTGATGAGGATGGTGATGGTGATGGTGGTGGTGATGGTGGTGGTAGTGGTGATGCCGCTGATGGCGATGATGATGACGACTATGACGATGATTATGATGATGAGTATGATGATGCTGGTGCTGATGATGATGGTGGTGGTGAGGATGGTGGTGGTGATGTTTATGATGATGATGATGATGATGATGATGATGATGATGCTGATGATGATTATGATGATGATGGTGGTGATGAGGATGATGTTGGTGATGGTGATGGTGATGATGATAACGATTGTGATGATGTTGGTATGAAGCTGAATATTGTGATGATGATGAGTACGATGACGCTGATGGTGGTGATTGAGAGGATGATGATGCGGAGAAGGAGGAGGAGGGTTCGGATAATGATGATGGTGATGAGGATGGTGATTGTGGTGGTGGTGATGATGATGATGATGGTGATGATGATGATGATGATGATGATGATGATGATGATGCTGTTGCCGATACTGATGGTGATAACGATGATTCTGGTGATGGTAATGATAATGATATGTGCGCAGCTCTTCTCTTACCACAACTCGAAAACGGTACCGATACTCGAGGAAGAACTACCTGCATAAACATGTGTTCTCGAGACTCCGCGCGGAGTTCGTGCATCTGCGCTGGACCACGCTGGCGGCGCCACCGGCGCCGGCCCTGGCGCTCTCCGCGCCCCAGGGAGGGGGGCCCCGCGCCGATCTGAGAAGTCCGCGCGAACCTTGGAGAGTTCCTGCTCATGCCTCCTCCTCCTCCTCCTCCTCCTCCTCCTCCTCCTCCTCCTCCTCCTCCTCCTCCTCCCCCTCCTCCTCCTCCTCCTCCTCCTCCTCCCCCTCCTCCCCCTCCGGTGCGCGTTCTGGCCAGGACTTCGAGGCGGACCCAGCCGTGGCGACGAGGGCCCCCGAGGCCCGAGAAGGGTGAGCGCGAGGCAAGGGCAGCGGCATCGGCGCGACAAGCCGTCGCCGTGCCGTCCTCCTCCTCCTCCTCCTCCTCCCTCCTCCTCCTCCTCTTGCCCCTCCTCCTCCTCCTCCGCCTCCTCCTCCTCCTCTTCCTCCTCATCCTCCTCCTCCTCCTCCCCCCACCTTTTCATGCCGTGGCTCCTTTTCGTCTGAGGGCCCTCCCCCTCATCGTGTTCGATCCGGCACACGGAGGCTCCCGATGCTACTGAGAAGCTGTCGACGTACGTGACACCTCTGCAGCTGCTCCGCATCCCGAGAGTCAGTCCATGCACTGGCTCAGAAAGATTGCACAGTGGGGGCCCGACCACAAGAAACCTTCCACAAGAAACCCAACCCTGAGACCCCAGGACGTCCATTGATTTTTGGTGTGGGAGCGTCACGTGTTCCTTGGAAAACCAGCGAAACCGAAGAAACCCAGGGCACCCTGGAGGCAAGTAGGGTGTTTCTTGGCATGGGACTCCACTGTATGTTTTTGGGTGCCGATATAGAATTGGGTCCTCCGCGGCCGCCTCGTCCCCCTCCATTTTTCCCCCCCCTCATGCACGCCGGCCGGTTCGCGTTGCGGTCGCCCCGGATGGCCGTTCGCTGGCGCAGTGCTTGCCTCACCGCTGGCGCAACAGGTCGCCATGCCGTGGCTCCCGGGCCTGTGGGCTCCAGCCCCGGCGCCGATTTGTCACCCTGAGTCTTCTCTGCTGCGGTCTGAGAGCCCGGCGAGGGCCCCGGGAGGCAGAACAAGAGCAACGGCCTTCCGCCAAGGCTGTTTGATCATTAACAGCGAGATGACGTCAGGGCCCCCCCTGCTGCCCCTGCTGTGCCTCTTCTGACGCTGCATTTCTGGGGGGCGTTCTCTGTCCAAGATTGCGGTCTTCTCTTCCACCGGAGGCGGGTCCGACGTGGCTTGGAACAGCTGCCGCGCTGGGACAGAGAAGCCTCACCAGTCTAGGTTTTCTCGTCCTCCTCCTCGTCCTCCTTCTCCCTCGTAGCGGTAGTACACCACTGAAGCTACTGCTCGTTTTGCATTGAATGTGTACCAGCGAATCGCGCCCAACAGCGCTCAACAGCGCCAAGTAGCCCCCAACAGCGCCCAGTAGCGCCGAATAGCGTGTATATAGCGCCCAGTAGCGCCTAACAGCACCATGTGAGCGAGATGCATCATGTCCGCTTTGCGCGCGGTTGGGCGCGCTATTGGGCACCGTGGTGACGACCAACAATTTCGGTGAGTTGTTTTCTAATCGTTTCCTCCTCCTTGTCCTCCTCCTCTCCATCTCCTTCCCCTCCGTGCTTTAGGTGTTCGATCATGGACCCTTCGTCAGCCGCAACTAGTCAGCTTTCGCGCCGAAAACTGCAGGAAATCGACGACCACCGAAGACCGTCAGAAAACAGCCGAAGACCGCCAGAACGCCAGAAACACGTTGGAAGACCGCCGAAGACCGCCCAGGGCTGGTGAACAGCACAATGGAACACATGCCAAGAAACACCCTGCTTGCCTCCAGGGTGCCCTGGTTTGCCTGGTTTTCGATGTTTTTGCTATGGGAAGCGTGACGTTCCCACAACAAACATCAATGGACGCCCTCGGGTCTCAGGGTTGGGTTTCTCGTGGAAGGTTTCTTGTGGTCGAACTCATACTGTAGCGAAGGGAAGGCGCTCGCGCACGGTCCCGTTTCCGATGCCTTGGCGAAGGGAACTATCTACGCGCGCCGCACAGGGGCGGGAGCGGCAGCACTCCCGACCAGCGCGGCGAAACCGAATGATGCGCCGCGCCGACACAGCAGCGCCACCTTCACTCGCAAGGATAGTTTCTCGCGGAAGGTTTCTCGCGGCCGAGCTCCGAATAATGCGCCGCGCCGACACAGCAGTGCCACTTTCACTCGCAAGGATGGTTTCTCGCGGAGGGCTTCTCGCGGCCGAGCGCCTGCCACAATGGGCCCGTCGTCGAATCCGCACTTCCTCTCCGTGCTCCTCCTCCGCCCCCCTCCCCCCCCCTCGCTGCCCCTTCGGCGGCGGCCGTCGGGGCCGCAGGGAATCGTCGCACAGCGCCTTTGCCCCTCCGCCTCCTCCTCCTCCTCCTCCTCCTATTCCTCCTCCTCCTCCTCTTCATCTTCCTCCTCCTCCTTCTCCTCCTCCTCCTCCTCCTCCTCCTCCCCCTCCTCCTCCTCCTCCTCCTCCTCGCCCTCGTGCCGATGCCGCCTCTCCCCCCTTCCACGTCCCCTGCTGCCCGTTCGCGGCGTGCGGGGGCCTCGAGGCACGCTCGAGACGGCCAGGGGGACGGCGGGGAGGAGGAGGAGGAGGAGGAGGAGGAGGAGGAGGAGGAGGAGGAGGAGGAGGAGGAGGAGGAGGGGGAGGAGGAGGAGGTGGAGGAGGAGGGGGAGGAGGAGGAGGAGGAAGACAGGGGGGAAGCGAGAGGAGAGGAAACGATTTTGAGGTTATGGGCACGTGCTCACGGCGGCCAAACAGCCAACATCTCAAGCACGCCTAAGAGGATGCGTGACCACCGTGTAGTCAGCCCTCCGTGCAGCGAAGCCCTGCACACAGGCGAGCCAGGTGCGGCCAGTATGTGCATGCCAGCAGTGATCACGGGGCTCAGCCCCAACACCCTATTGGCCAGCAGTGAGGCACGAGTTCCTGCCGCGAACAGGCAGGACGGAGGAGATCATGCCACAGCGGCCACGAAAGGGTCATTGTTGAGCACCTTCGATTCGAGGAGTGCGCCCGACCTTACAGTTTGCCCGCGTGCTCAAGAGGAAGGAAGGCTGGTTGGCCACCCAGCCCACATTTCGGCCGTGCTGTTTTGTTGCGCCCGAAAGCGGTCTGAGGACTGCCCATCCCCCCCCCTCTCGTGAGGAGACCGGCTGTGAGGACCTAGTTCATCTAGACAACCCGCGCACGAGTGGTACTAGCACGCCTACATACACTAGTTCAGCCTATAAGGTCACTTGCCCCAACCCCCAACACAAGTCCCTGAGAGATATCATTTCGGAGCAACCAGCGGTTAGCCTAGATACCAGGGTTGGTCTGGAGGCACTCCCACCACAAGCGAGACTTGCAGTCCAGATTTGCCCCATGCGAGCTGCGATTTGGGAGTCCATTCGCCTTTTTCCGGATGGATCCTTAATACATCGCGACAGTGAAAATGCAGCCTGGGGCATGATTGTCATTGGGCGAGAGATTCAGAGGGCTTTTCCGACCGAGGAAGGTGGAGTAGCAAAGCGGCAAATACTTTCCATACTCCAGCCACGACGCCAGATTACGACAGCACGGACACGGAGTTTGCTGCTGGTTCGTTGGTCTCTGCTCTTCTTTGATGCGTCCAGTTTTGAGGTGCCACTCACACTACAGACGGTATCGCAACATGTTGTTCGCGCTCTTAACGGTATTTCCTCGCCGCCACGGACGGACGAGCTCGCAAGACTGACGTGCTGCCTTGCCCTTATGGTGAGACAGAAGGCGAAGCCTGCAGGCAGCCACGTTAAGGGGCACGCAGGACACCCGTGGAACACCATGGTGGACCACGTTGCCAAAGAGACAGACCTCCAGAGGTACCATGCCCGAGACCCCACTTCCCCAAGGACTCCTTGAAACCACCAGGTACACGGTAGCCCGCGGGTGGGAGTGGTTGGACGAAACACCTCAGTGCTTCCTGGATACGGTACCTAGGCTTACCCCCAATGGTGCTATCGACCTCCCGCCCACTGGGGCATCCTTGGAACGCATCTCGGAGGACTTTAGAGATCCCTGTGAGGCCAAGGCCGCCGCCTACCAGGTTAAGTTTCAAGCGGTCCAGTACAATGCCAGGACCAGCAGCACCCGTGAAGCTTGGGGCGCGCAGGGCAAGCTCCGCAGAGCCCGTAACAAAGGCCATCCGGCTCCAGCTTCAGAAGCAAGACGCCTTCCTTGTGGGTATCCAAGAGGCTGGGGGCCCACGAGACTCCAGGATGGCGGACGGTTTTGCCGTTTTCTCCGCTGGCGCGGAGAAGGAAGGGTTCGAAGTCGAGCTATGGGCGTCCACTGTCGTTCCGCACGCCACGCGCGGCCAAGCCAAGTTGTTCATCCAGAAACAACAGGTAAGAGTGCTCGGTGCCAGCGATAGGATTCTGGTTGCCAGGATGCAGGCCAACGCGCTGGATGTCACTGCCACAGTGGCCCATGCGAAGCACTCGCTTGAGTGCCGCGCGCAATTCTGGATAGACCCGCGGGACAACCGCGACAAGTGCGGCGGCCCGCAGATCACGCTGATCGACGCCGGCGCAAGAGTCGGATCCCTCGTGACCGACGCTGCTGGGGAGCAGGGCTTTGTGCAGCAGCAGGATCAGCAAGGGCATGAGTTGCACATGTTGGCACTTCGGCAGAGCATGCCCCTAGCCAACACACTTATGCACGCAGGTTAGCACGGACACACCTATGCTTCACCGAAAGGCATTAAGCACTGGATAGATGTATCATGGCACTCGCCAGCTGGATGAAGACATCTCTCGGTTGCCAGGTCTCATAATTGTTTGATATTTTTTACGGCCTCCAGCGTTCACATCCCGCTCGCTGCCGCATTCAAGAGGAAGTGCATCGCCGCCAGGAACCCAGCAGCTATGGCACCTCGACTAGATCTTAATAGAGTCAGAGACCATGGTTGCCAAGTGCGCGTCGCTGCCCTTCTTCGAGGTATAACCCCCCCCCCCCCCCCCACCCACCCACACACACACACACGCACACACGCCCCGCGGCGCGCGCATCAATGCACGCTGCCAGCGCGCCGCGGGCACGATCGAGAGGGCAGCGGGGCAGGTCTTCTTCCTCACTGACCCCCCTCGGAAGCCGTTCGTTTCAGAAGTTCCCAGGCGCGCCATGCGCTGGGGGCGAGCTGCTATCAGAGCGGCCAGGAAAGGCCCCGAAGGAGACGGACCCCTAGGCGTCAATTACGCTTCCCTGCTTCACTTTTGCGAGAGAGCCACCTCGGGGGATCTGCGTAGCACGTTCCACGCTCTAGGCAAGCGCCATCGCATTTTAGGGGGCGCACGCAGAGCGGCCAGGACTGCCCTTGCTCGTGGCCCATCGCCGTTCGAACTGCGCATTGCCGCGCCAGTTCAGATCATGGGGTGACTGCAGCGCTCGGCTCTCCCACTCTCGCTGCTGCTAGAGCAGGGCAGAGTTGACTTTCTCAGCCATGCTGCCGAGAATGTGAGAATCAGTGCATATGGTCACATACCCAGAGACGAATGGAGAGCTCTCAACACACTACTACTTCGAGGGGGCAGAAGCTCCTAGCTGTCGGACATTCTGCCGATGATGGAAGTTCCAACATCACAAGACCAGCCAGCAGAGAGCTTGGAAACACCAGCGGGAGCCGCGCAGCAGGTTCACGGCACATTTGCCTCAATAGAGAACTCTCGGGAGCTGGGTCCACATGCACCCCTTGAGAGATACAGTGCGAGGCCTGCGCCATGGCAGCCTGGCCGGCCCCGTGATTGGATCTGCGTGCCATCCGTTTTGGACACTAAGTTCCATATCCCCTCTATGAATGCAGGGATTGCCCCCGGGGCCTGACGGTGTCGCCGCGGACCTCTTCAAGGCAGCCCCTCAAGCGATGGCCCAGCTTATTGCCCCTCCCTTTGTGAAGATTGCGTTCTCTCGCAAGGGGCCCATAGCGGCCGGGCTGGGTGGTGCGGCCTACATTTACAAGGGGGGCGGCCCTGCTACTGCCGCGGTCGCCCAAGCGCAATGCCCTCATAGCCAACGCGCTGGTAAAGCTCCACCATAGGGAGCTGCGGTCCGTGGCCAACTTTTTCTTAGGGCTCGCATTGCACGCAGAGCAACGTGGAGGAGCGTATGCAAGGGGGACAGACATGCTGGCCCACGGGCTGCGCATGTCTACTTCAGCCTCAGCTGCTCACAAGAAATCCACGGTCATTCTCAGTCTAGACTGAAAAATGATTCTACGCCACGATCCGCAAGTTCGCTCTATTTCTACCAGAAAACGAAGGAAAAAGGCATTCCAGGCACTTGACTCAATGCAGCTACCCGAAGTCTTATGGATCGCCGCCACGACCCGGCGGGGCCAGAGGCCCATCCTGGAGAATCATCCGCCCGCCCCGCACTTGGCAGCGCTAGTGCGGGAGACTCAGAGACTGGGTTTTTTGGCGCGCTTGAGCCGCTAAACATTCCGCAGGGCCCGTCGCGGGCACGCGCCGTGGGGCCGATTTTCCCACGGATTTGTCTTAACCAGGTTTTCTCCCAGAGTGCGCAGAGACCTGCGTGGCAGGGTGCAGGAACAGCTTCAGCACATCCAAAAGGGTGCGCCCCAAACCGCGCTTATTTTTCATCGGAGCGTGATTGGACAACAGTTCGAGAAGACCAGTCATGTGTCCACGATCTCACAGTTGCAGTTGCCATTAGCAAGACATCCGAGGTGCTTGGCACTGCACCGATTGGCTCCGAGGCCGTTTACTGCGCAGCATGCCCCCGCTGTCTCAAACCCAACGCCCTCGAAACCAAGTTCTTGACTTCCTGGCAGAGACCTGGCGCCCGAAAAGTGCCCGAGGCCTTTACTGGGGGCAAGCTACAACATATCACATCCGACAGATGGGGCTCTGTTGTGCCGACTGTTTGTTCGAGGTCGTAAAGTACTGGGTGCATGGCTGACAGACCATGGGCACCACGAGCCTAGAAGTGTCCACCAGGACAGCCAAGGCGAACGCCGCAGCCCGACCCATCAAGCGCACCGCCGCCCCGCGCGCCGCACTGGAGGACAAAACCATGGTGACGTAGCTTGACGCCCGTGCTGCCTCGGCTCTGTTTTGCGCAGCTGCCTCTTGGCCGAGGCTTAATCAGGGGCTCCTTCGTAAAGTGGCAGAACTCCACCTTGGGCAATGCCGCTCGGGACTTAACCGCAGCATCTCCAACAGTGCGGAGACGCATACTGCCAGCGCCCAAGTATGGAACCAGGCTAGGAGACTGGGACCCCCCTGAGATCCCCACAGTCGCCCGCCTACGCTACCACGGCAGGATGCTCCACAGGGCCCCGCCGATGACCAGAGTTTTAGTTGACCAAGCCTGGGCTGCCCCCGACTCGCGGGGCAAGATGGCGCAGCGGGATATACAATGGCTCAACCGCCGCACTGGGCCGTCCAATCGCCCAGGCCAGGCAGCCCTGGAGCACTGGCTACAGCTCGCGAGAGGTGAGCCTAAGGCCTGCAAGGCCAGCGTCGCCGCCGCCGTTCGCAAGGCATTGCCCCTCGCAGGCGACCTTAATAAGCTCGAGATCTGGACGAGACAAGTCAGTGAAGAGGCCCAGGGAACACCCTTGCAGATGCAGGATCCCCAGGACCTTCCTGTACTGATGTGTTATTTGTGTGGTTTCACGTCGGCCTCTGAGAGGCCAATCAGGACCCGCGCTCCCAAGGCCCACCCGTCACCTTTTAACCCGGCGCACCTTTCAACTGGAACCCGCTGCTAGGTTTTCCTCTAGGACTTCAGCTCCATCTCCAGACTAACTGAGCATTTGCGAAATGCGCCCTCGTGCCTTCGCGCATGGATCGAGCCAGGCTACAGACCGTCAGGACAGGAGAGATGCGCTGCACAAGGTGATGCCGAAGCTACCTCGTCCCTCTTGAGAAGCAAAGGCCTACATGAGGCCAAAGCCGTCGGGCCCCCTACCCAGCGCGCCGGCCCCCCCATTGCCCCCGGTAAGAAGGTCGCGAGGCAGCGGGCCAAAGACATGCGGCTTGCGATCCATTGCTTGCTCCCTGTTTCTCCTGATGCGCCTGCCGTCTGGCAGCCAAGACCCCCCCCTTTTAGGTGCGTCACGTTTGTTCTGCATCTCTTCTCAGGGCCGCGCAGGTGGTGATTTCCAAGAGGCCTTCGAGCTCATGGGGCGCAACGCCAGAGTTCGCATGCATGTCACCAGTATTGACTTTGCTCATGATCCTGTTTGGGGAGATTTCACACGCGACGAAACCGTAGAAAACTGGATCGACCTCTTGAGGTCAGGCACGGTTGCAGCTTTGCGCGCAGGACCACCGTCCGAGAGCTGTTCAGCGGCACGTCACGCCCCCAACCCTGAGTCTAGGAAGCCGCCGAGACCCACAAGATCCACTCAGCACAAATGGGGATTGGGACATGTCACGGGGCGAGAAGCTATTAGATTTGGGACATGATCTGCTCCACACCACCATTCGCTTCCACCACATTGCATGGCCGCATAGAGTACCAGCGATTATGGAGCACCCAGCAGAGCGCACATGGATCAAAGACGCCCCCTCCGCGTGGTCCATTCCAGCCCTTGCCTCACTTGTGAGGCAGGAAGGAGTAATGTCACACACCGCGCATGAGTGCGCATGTGGGAGCAGAGCAAATAAAACACCACGCTCCTTGCAGTAGGTGCGCCCGCTATGGCGACATGGCTCAAATCCACTAGACACAAGGGGCGATGCACGAGGGGTCACCAGCACATGGCCTTCCAGGGACTTGAGGCCGACGGGTCCTGGGTCCCCTCTGCGGCCAATATATATCCAAGAGGCTTGTTCGTATCTCTGGCGGCCACCCTGCACGAAAGTGCCCTTTTGAGTTCCCCCCACCTTGCCCAGGGTAGTCGCATGCTCACTCGCGAAACCCTGGACCAACCTAGTAACTGGACTGCTCGTCAGGATGCGACCTTGTGCCAGCATCTGGGTATAGACACAGTGGGCGACGGGTGGCAACGACCTACGGGACCCAGAAAGCTCCACAGTCCCCTGGACCCATATGTGGCTACGGGCATTGCTATGGACTGTGCGCTACATGCCCCTCGTGTGCGGCGATCGTGACGACTCAGTTTCCTTCTCGCCCTCTGTCCCCGCACACCTCAGACCGCATAGGGTGGCACCGCAGCATGGTGAAGGGCCCTCCTGTGAATGTCTGCCGTGACCACGGGTACCGCCGCTGTACGCCCAGGCTAAAACGTAGTAGCTGAAGGGTGCTGCGCGCATAGCGCGCAGCTCGACTTTGTCAGTGACATGTGCTGCGGGGTG
>CAUYUJ010019738.1:57185-59685 GCA_963575745.1 Prorocentrum cordatum
CCAGCCGCCCAGGGACAGGCGCCCCCGACGGCGAATAAGTTTATGTTATACCGTTCTTCGCCCGTCAAGACCGGGGACGAGCAGTCCGAGGTGCGGGAGTGAGGGCAGCAGCAGCGAGACGAATCCCCTTGTCATCCTATCGGCGAACGCGTGCAGAGCGAGAGGCTGAGGACGGCATCCGTACCCTTTGGTTCCGCGGGCCAAGGGAAGGAGAAGTCCTTCTCAGCAGGCGTCGAGACTAACTCCCCCTCCTCCTCCTCCTCCTCCTCCTCCTCCTCCTCCTCCTCCTCCTCCTCCTCCTCCTCCTCCAACGCGAAGCTTCGGTCGCCGAGCAGCGCCTGGGAGGCAAGCCGCAGCGCCCGGCAATCGTGGCCTGCCGCCGCCAGGGCCTCAGAGGAGGAGGGCGTGCCGATGGCGCTGCCCGTCCTGGAGGACCTTCGCCGCGACGGCTGGATTCTCCTCGAACTCCTGGCGAGGCATGTGCTCACAACTGGCGGTGTTGCCCCGTTTCGAGCCCCAGGCTCTCACGGATGGTGCGCCTGAAAACAGCAGCAGGAAGAGGGGGTCTAGGGTTTTGTTCGCGATGTTGAAGTTTTGGGGGCGTCAGATCTCATGGCCTTGCCTCGTTGTCCCCTCCTTGGGCCTCCAGGGAGGCACACTGCATTGGCGTCTCCATAGGCGTCGTCGCTCATCGACCCAGGAACGGCCCTCGGCGACGAAAAAACTATGCACCGTACCGCGTTGGAGCGGGGCCTGAAACTGGGCGGGGCTAGGACAGGGATACATCGTTCCAGAGCATCACGGAAAGCTCCAAGAAGGCCGCGGCGCCCGATACACCTTCCAGAACCGCCAGATCTCAAAGGTCTTCGATTTTCCTGAGTCTCCACTTTCGAGACCTTCTGACCAGCAGGTAGCTAATTTTGTGATCTCATCTCGAGGAACAACAAAAACTGCACAGGTATACACTTTCGAAGCTTCGCGCGGATCTCTTGGTCTTCGCTGCACCCTCCTCCCTGGCGCGCGGAAGGCGCCAGGGGCGGTGCTTGAGGCGCCAGCGCCGATCCGAGAAATCCGCGCGGAGCTCCAACAGTTGTATGTCTATGCAAATCCACAGCTTGCTCTTCAGAAGGCGTGGAAGATGGAGTACGTGCGGCGTTGGCACGCCGGCGACTCCGCCGAATGCGTGCAAGTTTGAATTCTGCGACGCGGAACCACCGAGGGACATGGTAATGCCACTGGACTCCAAGGAAGTCGATTTGGAACGATCGGGGATGCGATCGATGCAGGGTTGAGCAGCGACTCGGTGGCAAAAGCTGTTGCGCGCGCCCGCGCCGCGCGAACCTGCCTAGGGAAACGAAAGGGACATAAACATAAAAAAAGTGACAGAAAGAGTTGTTATGTTTATGCCACTTTCTGTTCCCCTACTACCGCATCCCTGTCCAGTGTTGTCCCTGTCTTGACGTCTCACTGTTGGGGGGCCCAGCTCTCGTGCGGTGCGTGGGCGCCGCTCCCACAGGTGAGGCGGGACGGGCGCGCGCTGGAGTTCGCCGCGGGGGAGCTCCAGGGGGACCAGGAACCCCCGAGGGGGAGAAGGCACCGCTGCCGGCACACATGGGACTTGGCATCGCTCGGACGTGTGCATTCTTTCTCGGCGAGAAACATCGAGGACCATCCTGGACCATCGAGCCAAAAAACCGCGCACGAAACCGAAACATGCGCGGGACATGGACGTCCGGGCGATGGCGAGGGGAAGACCAAGAGGTCACGCATGCGAAATGCCAGGATGACAAGATAGCTCCGTTGACATTCCTCTCGCGTCGACCTGGCGCGCGCGATTGCCGCAGCTGGAGAGGGGCACGGCCCCTGGCGCCACGAAGCCCAAGCGAATCGGGCCAGAGATAGGCACCGAACGAAGCCTCCTAACTTGCCGACCGACGGAAGGCTGCGCGCCGCGCCCGAATGGTTCGCATGCTTTGGCCCGGCCAGGCCTGAAGAGGGTTCGTTCTGCATGGGTGCATGGGCCACAGGAGGAGGAGGAGGAGGAGGAGGAGGAGGAGGAGGAGGAGGAAGAAGAAGAGGAAAAGGACGAGGAGGAGATGGAGGAGGAGGAAAAGGAGGAGGAGGAAGAGGAAAGGAACCCGAGCCGTTGCCCGCTCGGGGTGGGGCCCCCGCGGACCCACGGCGGGCGGCGGCAGCGAGGCGCCGCAAGAGGGGCCGCGCGGGGGGGGGCACCCCGCCACATCCCCCGCAGAGGCGGCGGCCCCTGGAGGCGGCGGCCGCTTCGGCAGCAGACTGCCCTCGGCGCCCAGGCGCTGCTGTGCTGCCTCCACGCCCAGGCGGAAAGAGCCTGCGCGGCATCGGCGTGGCCGACGATTGCGTGGTCGTGCCAGGGTGCTGTTGCAGGCGTTGAAAGCGAAGGACCTCTTAGCAGCACATCGGTCATCAGGTATGCCGATGTGGACATGCAACCATTGTGGCACCAAGAACTCAGAGAAGGACA
>CAUYUJ010019738.1:64685-102185 GCA_963575745.1 Prorocentrum cordatum
CATGTATTGTTTACTGAGAACCCAGGGCGAGAAGGTGGGCGCACCTATGTTAGCACTGCCAAGAATAGAAGCCGCATGGGCTACATGCTGACGAGCTCGCAGTGCCATGGAACGGTTGCGGATTGCTTGGTTTGTTACAGTACTGGCGGGATGTTTTCATGTGGGGGCCGCGATCCAGTGATTGGAGATGGAGCTCACCACGACAAGGGGGCCTCCTCGTCAATCGTGGCATCTTCAGCTGGATCGGGCAAAACGTGCGCAGGTCAGATAGAAGTTCGGGCATGTATTAGATGCGGCCGAGATGCCGAAATTGGCGATGGACGTCAACGACGACATCGGGGCCCCGAGTGAGTTTGTACGCTCAGCGGCTACAGCTTGCTTTGCGAACGGTCGACTCAGTTCTGCGCGCGGTTCTGCGAGTGCTCTTACGATGGAGCTGGCGAGGCTGAGGCGCTGCGCGGTGCGAGCGAGGTGGTGGCTATCGCACCGCGCGGGCACTTCATCAACCGCACCGTGGACGGACCTCATCAACCGCACCATGGGTTCCATCTTCAACCCTTCGAGCAACCCTGAATGGCATTTTCCAGCGGCGAGATTGAAGGGTGCTTGTACTACTATGATAGTCGGCGGCCTGGGCGCTCATGTTTTTTTCAGGACGAACCCGGTCGGTCATTGGCAGATACTTCGGGGGCTGCGCGACGACAAGTAAGCAGAGACCGCGCGCGACATTTGGAGGGCCTCGGCAGGGAGATGGACAAGCGCGCAGCTGACGGTGACTGCCACGATGCATGGGGGATGCTTGAAGTCATGCTGCGGTGCGGAAGGAGGCGCGGCAGGAAGGGCCGATGCCCGATATTGAAGGAAGGATCTAGGCGGCAAGATTGCAGAGTCATCCCGCGAGGCCGACATGATGACCACCGAGCGCTTCTCACTGGCCGAGGATGCGGAGATGTTTCATGAGATTGCACTGCAAGACAAGTATAACAATCGCATGCACCAGGATCCCGCCCCTGTTGCTGTCGAGCCAGGGTTACTGCTTCGTCCCGCAGCCGTCGGACAGTTGTTCGCAGACACGGAACGAGGTAAAGCTGCTGGCATCGACGGAATTGGGGGGGACATACTGCGCGCCAGTCCTAGCAACCTGGGGAGACGCACTCGCCGTTCATTGTCAAGCCTGCGGCGTTTCAACAGGAACCCTTGTGGTGGAAGCATGGCGTGTATTTCCCGTGTTCACTGGGTATTGGGACTACGCGTGCTTAGCGCACAACCGATCCGAACTCCCCACTGGAACAGTGGGCAAGGTGTGGCGCAAGTTTCTCGGGATTGGAAATGTGACGAGGATGCCGACGAACACATCATAACAGAGCAGGATATTCCGCTTGGGATGATACCGGTGAGGCCCAGCCGTCGGCCCCCTCAGAGCTGGAGGCTTCGCCATTCCTGCTGTCGTTGCTGATAGGAGGACATCGATGCGCACATTTCGGGGTTCCAGGGCGTGACGCGGTTGCACGGTCGCGGCGGGGCTCGCGACAGGGTCTTCGCTAGCCGACGCCATCTTGAATATCGTGATCTGCCGTGCGTTGACGGAGGTCTACGATAAAGTCGCTTTCAAAGGATGCTCGTTGCCGATGACGGTTGACTCGACCAACCGGGAGTTGTCTCAGAACATCTGCAAACCATGCTTGCTCGATGAGTCGAACGTAGATGACGCGCTGTTTGCGCAGGGTATATGGCTGACGTCATGCATAGACTATGCTGGCATGCGGCTTCTGGGCCAGCTATATGAAGAACCCGGGTCCCATATGTATTCCTGGAGGTCTTCAGAAGGCCACGCTATTGCACCAGATAGAGCAAGCACCTGGCACGACCCTGATATATCTCAAGTGGGCTTCCCCAGACCATGTAACGCCTGACTACACGTACCTCGGTGCGGTACTGGATGCCTTTGGCGGCCTCGGGCCTAGCATTCGAACCGACCAGACGGGTGGCGGCGACGTTTCATCTGATGGCCAGTCCTGCGAGTCCCAGTATAGCCGACGTCTTAGCGGACGTGCACCTGCCATGCCGGATTGAGACGCGCGGCGCAAGGCTTCGGCAGCCCAAATGAAAGAGGCATGAAGCACCTAGAGTATATTCCTATCGGATCATTCAAGGACGCGCGCAGCTTCATGTCACGAGCGGCGAAATACTGGCCGCAGCCCGTAGGCTCCCACTTGCCCAAGTGGCACGCAAGAGGCGGCCCGTATATTCCCGCCAGCCCTTTGTCAACGCTCCAACTGCACTCTTCTTACTTCGCGACCAAGTTTCTGCTCGAGGAGTGTCTTGGAGCAGTCTGATGGTGGAAGATTCCAGATGGCTTGCCAGCTTCGATGAGGGCCCTGCCCTGACGAGAGACTGGACACTGCGGCGATGGCTCGGGCTCGCTGGGATGAATAGAGAGAAGTTCCGCAAGGAGATCCAGTTGGCGCGGGCCCGACACTGCGAGACGGAGTTGCAGCAGATGCAGCATAGAGTGTGGATAACCACGGTCGGAGGTTGGATGCGATGCCTGCGGAGCTGAGGTTTTGAAGAGTTCCGTTACATTTGCTGCGAGCGCGGCGCCAACCTTCGCGCGAAGGGACTATGGAGGCACAGCGTGACCGTGCGCAACCCTATAGAGACAGACGTCCCAGCTGATGGTTCGGGGTACGCAGCGCGGAGCATGTGGCGCGATGTTCGGGGACAGGTCTAACTTGGCCAGGCACTTGCGAAGGCCAGCGAACCATCGTATAAATTGGCCGGCAGAAAACGACACTCTTCTTGTCCATTCGGAGGCTGAAACACGCCGACAGGACGACCTCCAGCGAAAACGAGGACTCGTTCGATCAGGGTACAAGTATCGTCAGGTTTTGAAGCAAACGCATGGTGGAGCTGATAGGGGAAATCGCGGGGCAGTTTTTGAGCCTCTGGAACCGCCAGGGTTGCGCATGTTGGTCTATCCCCCTGTACCTCCTTTGCTTCGTCGCCCTGGAGGACTTGCTTCTCGCCCAAGGTTCTACCAGTTGGGAGCTGCTAAGGCCTATGTTGGAAACCTGGGTGGCTGGAGAAAAAGTGTTATATAATAAGAGAATAACACTGGTGAGGATGGGCCCGCGAGGAGCAACAAACACATTTTCGGCGCATGAGAAGGCGCGCGTCCTGATCGACGAGATGGCCGCTTGGAAGATCCCGGGTGCGTGTTTGGAGCTTGAGGTCCCCGCTTGGCTTCCCGATTCCTTTCGTGGCGTTCGTGATGCGCCAAGTCATTGGCTACGTGGCGCGAACTATCCGTTGGGCATCCAGAGAGTTTCTGACGAGGAACGCCTGCGACTGCAGTTTGGCAATGTGTTGATGATGGTATTCTGGAAAGTGTTTGAGATGGCTGGTCTTTTGGGAGCACCGTGTATTTCCTAATGTCGACCGGATACAGTAGGACAGTTCAAGACCCATCAGGGCAGAAATGCATCATGCTCGAGGCCCGTTCGGCGTGTACGGACTGGTGCGTGTGATGGGCGCGCTGTTGTTCTTTCTCTGGCGGAGTGGCATATTATGCTGGTCGGCGAGATCAGTTATCTTGCCGAAGGCGGGCGGTACGTTGCCCGAAGACCCAGAGTGGGCCCAGCTAGTTCGGCTGCGCAGTGGCCGCTGGCCATGACCCGTGTGCTCGCGAGGGCGCTCCTTCTGGGAGCAGGCCCACAGAGCACCTGCCTCCACAGGTGCTGTGACGGGAGGCGGGGGTGGGTGAGGCTGCGTGAGGCACTGGCAGAGAGTTGCACAGGCGGGATGCTGGGGGGCGGAGGCACGCGGGGTGCTGGTGGGTGAAACATGCTGCCAGAGCCTTCCTGCCCCCTGCCCTGCCCAGCTGAGCGTGTTCCCTTTGATCAGCCCTCTTTCTCACTCCTCACCTTCAACATTCACCGCCACCGGCATTCTTCCCCTCCTTCCTCGCCCGAGCAGCTGCCCATCGGATAGGCTGCTGCATGCAAGTATCGTGACAGGCTCGCCGGCGTGGGAAGCATGTCTTTCTGTCCGAGTGGTGGATGGTCAACATATCCCAGGTTTGCCCAGGTGTGTTTTGTTTGATTGTTTTGTGTTATCTTCCATTTTGTGCTTGACCGTCCGCCCATCCTTTGACCCCCACCCCGCTGCGCCGCTCCACGAGAGCCCCTGGAGTGGGCAGTCGCACGGCGTCTACGGCGGCTTCCTATTATGGGCGGTGTGCATCGTGGTGGGAGGGATTCGTGTGTATGCGAGACTGTCTCTCTTTGTTTGTCCTCGTACTGGCTTGCTGACCGCCCCCGGGGTGACGACCCGCGTGGCGGTCAAAGGAGGCGGTCCACGAGGGACGCCCGAGATCGCCTCAACGGTGCTCGTGGTACCAAGTCCCAAGTCGGTACCACACGAGGAGTCCCCCCGCGAAGGCGGCACGGGGCTTGCCAGGTGCTCTTTCCCACATCTTTGTACCGGCATGTTGTCATCGCCATCTTGTCCTCTTCTCGTCCTTCTTGCTGTGCTGCTTGGCCTTCGGCCGCAATTCATTATTTGACAAGGGGGGTTCCAGCATCGTGTCGGTGCCCCCTTTAAAGCTCGTCTCGAAGGCTCCAGGACCCCGCGGGCCCTTATTTATCTGCGAAGGTGGAGGTGGTGGAGGTGGTGGTTCGATTTGGAGGCTGGGCCGAGCTCTACACTTGCGCACTGTTTCTCGTCCTGATGTCACAGGCCCTCTGGTGAGGGGCCAGGCGCCGGACCTGTATATCCAGGCCTCCGGGAGTTCGGCATCGAGCTCGAGGAGGCTGTGCATTGCCTTGCTCGTCGGCGGCCGCGGCCGCCGCTCGCCTACGCTCCAGGCGTGCGCCTCGCAGCCTGCCCTCAGAGCACCCTAAGAGGCTGTGTATTGCCTTGCTCGTCGGCGGCCGCGGCCGCCGCTCGCCTACGCTCCAGGTGTGCGCCTCGCAGCCTGCCCTAGGAGCAGGGGGAGCCCGGGCCCTGCGCCCCCCTCCGGCGCAGGAGCTGGCGGCGGTGGCGGTGCGGCAGTGCGGCCTGGCGCTGGAGTTCTGCGCGGCGGCGCTGCGGGCCTGCCGCGGCCTGGTGCTCGCCAGCAAAAAATCAGCTGCGATGTTCGAGGAGATTCGTCGACGAAAACTCTCGACGAAAAAATGAAGCCGACGGAAGGTGAAAGATGAAGCCGACGAAAGATGCAGCCCCCGACCCCCGAATGGTCGACGAGAGGTGAAGCCGCTCAGAAACATCGGGAAACCTTAGGATATACAGACCAGTGGGGCCTTTCCTCCCCTGCGCCCCCCGACTTGTCGACGAGATATGAATCCGCTCAGAAACAGGGGGGGACCTTGGGATACACCCCAAGGAGACCTTTGTCCCCAGAGCCCCCGAAGGATCGACGAAAGATGAAGCCGCCAAGAGAATGGGGAGACCCCTGGGATACACCCCGAGGGGGGCCATGCGGACGCACCCCTTTCGAGGACGGACGCCCCCCCCCCTTCGTATATCCCAGGGTTGGGCCCCAACTTATTGGTCCACGCGAAAACCCAGCGAAGCCTGAGATACAGTCGGGGCGCTGAGGAAGGAACCCTTTTCGTTGGGGAGGGGCTCGGTGGTCCTCGATTGCTTCACAGTTTGCCTTGGGTTTTTCTCAGGCTTCCCATGGGGAATCGAAGTTTAACTTATGAGAAAAAGGGACCTCGTTCCTTATTTAGGGTTCCCTAGGTCAACGTCCCGACTGTAGGGGTCGTCATATCCGCTGCCATAAGCATGAGCTTCAGCTGTCGGAGGTCCGCGCGGAGTGCTGGGATCGGCTCCGGAGGCCCCCCCCGCCCCGCAGAGGTAGCGCGCGGCGGGTCGGCCAGGTCGTCGTCGTCGTCGTCGTCGTCGTCGTCGTCGTCGTCGTCGTCGTCGTCGTCAACGCCGCCGCCGCCGCCGCCGCCGCCGCCGCCGCCGTCGTCGTCGTCGTCGTCGTCGTCGTCGTCGTTGTCGTCGTCGTCGTCGTCCTCGTCGTCGTCGTCGTCCTCGTCGTCGTCGTCGTCGTTGTCCTCGTCGTGGTGGTTGCGGTGGCGGTCGTGGTCGTGGTAGCGGTAGACGTCGCTGGAGCGGGGAGGAAATGGAAGAGGAGGAGGATTAATGCGAACCCAAGACGCATCAAAGATGTTGCAGTCAACCTTTCTCCCGAGTTCCCTCTTCACAGGTCCATACAAGACTTGCACTGCGGGACGTACCCCCTTGGAGGCCAACCGTCTGCGAAGCATCCACCGTGCCAAAACAGCAGCCCCGGAACTCCAACGCCGCGAGTCAGGTGACTGCTGCGCCTTGACGCCCCCACGCAGTGGCAGCACACAGTTCTTGGGACTCCAACGCCGTGATGACGGTTGCGTCCGGACACTTTGGAGCCGTGCCAGACCACCAAGCTTGGGATGTCAGCCATGCGAATCCGTGGCATTGCTGCAATCGTATCACGCGAACGTGTGCGGCAAAGTTTCAAGAGGAATGTGCGCGGCGCTAATGAGACAGCCACAAGTCTTCACATTGCGCGTGTCCCCAGCCCATTCAGAGACGCTGTGCACGAGAGCTGACGGAACATGGAAGGACGTGACACATATAGTGCCCCAAAGTTGGCAACCATGGTCAGTTGTGGATGCGGAGGTTCAAGAGGAGGAGTATATAGGGGACGACGAGAAGACGAGGTTGAGGAGAATGAGAAGAAGGAAGAAGGCAAAGGAGGACACGGACGGGGAGGACGACAAGGGCAAGGACACGGAGGAGGGCGAAGACGAGGACGAGGGGGAGGACGAGGAAGAGGACGAGGACGAACAGGATGACGAGGAAGAGGACGAAGAGGAGTGTGACTGATCAGTAATTTTCTCTATCCGTTGCGTGCAGGTTTAGCGTTTAGTGTTGTACGCATGTTTGCACCCGTGGACGGTACTTTGGCTCAAGGGAAAAGTGTCCAGTGTGCTCTGCTGCTGCCACAGTTGGTAGCGGAGCCGGTTCGACCGGCGCGGCCATGGGCAGCGCGGCCAGTCCCTGAGGGGGCGTGGCACGCGCGGCTCGCGAGCCGCCGGTCGGTGCCGGCTCGCGCGAGCTAGGCGGCGTGGATCCACGGCATGCCCGACGATGACAACGACAGGGGCGGCACGTTCATGGCAACGGTGCCCGGTGCCGAGGGCGCAGAGAGACCAGCGTCTCCACCGCCCACGCAGTCGGCCATGTCGGTCACGAGAGAACAGCTGAGGGAACTTGTAGTGGGAGTGGTGCGAGACACCATGGGCGCCGCGGCGGGGGCCACGGCGAGCGAGGACCCTTGGCAGCGCGGGGCGGCCGCGTCTTTGAGACGCGGAGCGGCCGGGTCGGCCGCGGCAGCAGCAGCAGCGGATCAGCCCCGCGGCACCGACGACGACTGGAAGGACAGTGGCTGGAAGGACTACAGCCAGAACGACGATGATTGGAAGAAGAACGGCTGGAAGGACTACGGTCGGAACGACGATGATTGGAAGAAGAACGGCTGGCATGAACACGGCCAGGACAAAGATGAGACCTGGGACGGCTACCGCAAGAAGAGCGAGTGGTCCAACTCCTGGTGGGGTCCGTCGCCGAAGGGCGATTTTACCGATCCCCCGGGATGGCCCGGAAGGACCCACTACAGAATTTGGAAGAAAGCAATCAGGCGATGGAGCGACAATACAGATGTTCAGTTATGGAGGAGATCAGAAAAAATCCTCCGTCTATTTGATTGGAATATGCAGATGAAGTTCGAAGATCTTCCAGACACGGTGCTCAATAGCGCCGGATGGTTTGATGCAGTTCTAGGCCGCATGGATCTCATGATTGGGGAACGCGAAGGTGACGAGCTGAGACGCTCCGGCAGGAAAGCCCTGTACGAGGGCCTGCGGGAGCCCAAAGAGACTTTGACGCAGTATGTTAGTAGAAGAGAGTCTCAGTTCTTGGAGGCCGAAGGCAACGACATGTGGCTTCCATCAAAACTAAAGGGCCTTATGCTCGAAGAGGGCGCACAGTTGACTCAGCAGTCAATGCAAAATCTCAGGACCCTCACCAAGGGGCGTCTCGACTATGACAGTGTCAGTTGGGCTCTGAGGCAGATGGACGCTGCTGGAAGTGAGCGCCTCATGTCCGGCAGGCCCAATGCGGCACTGTTCGGCGCCGAGGACGAAGATCCCGGCGATGATGAGCAGTTTCTCTCCTCTCACTCCTACCCCTCAGGTCGGTTCGACGGTGGCGAGGACATCGACGAAGACGAAGAGGAGGAATACGAGGTCGACGAGCAGGACATCGAGGCCTTGATGGCCGAGCTGGAGGACATGGACTTGAACGAAGATCAGGTCGATGAGGCTGTTGCCAGCTTCTTCGAGGCCCGGTCCAACAAGCGGACATGGAAACAAAATAAGGATATGAAGCTGGCCGCTCGGAGAGATCGAGAATACTTCGGGGCAAAGGCCAGAGGAGCAGGAGCACCTCCCCCACCACCCGGACTTCCCGGCGGCCGTCGGGGAGGAGGTGGTCGGGGTGCACGAGGACGTGGACGAGGCGGAGGCGGCGAGGGGCGCGGGTTTAGGCCCAAGCTCTCCATCGAGGCCTTGATGAAGATCACGCGCTGCCGCCCGTGCGACGAGAAGGGGCACTGGGGCGACGAGTGCCCGAACCCGGACAGGAAGAAGGAGGGCCCCCAACGCCGGCCTCGTAATGACCGGCGGCAGGGGCTGAGCGCCTACACGTTCACCGGCTGCACGGTGACCGAGGAGCTGACAGCAGAGATCCTAGACGAGCTCACCGACGCGCGGAAGGAGCTCGACAGTGGCGACTTCCTGGTGGCAGGTCCTACACAGGGCCTGGTGGATCCCGGCGCAGCCGGGGATCTCGTGGGCCGCGAGGTGCTCAATCGAGAGTCCAAGGCTCTGGGGCGCCTCGGGCTCCGGCACGAGATGATTCCGAAGGAGTGCCAGCGACCTCGCGCAGCTCATGGAGTAGGAGGGTCTGCGATTGTACTGTGCAGCATTCTCTTTCCTCTGTGCCTCGGTGGCGTGCTAGGGGTGGTCGAGACCACCGTGCTCGAGGATGACGTGCCACACATCCTGAGCGTGAATTTACTAGATTTCCTCGGATGCACTATAGATCTCCCGCGCAACATCATGAGGTCTGATACGCTCGGGATGGATCTTCCTCTGACCAGACTTGGGTCAGGCCACCGCATGGCCGAAATAGTAAAGAAACTGGCCGGCCCGGCACGCCCTTTGCCGGAGTCGGCGCGCCTGAAGTATCCTTTTCTGAACGATCAGTCGTTTCTGCTGAAGGACGGCTCGCCTCCCGAGATGCTGCGCTCCGGAGAGTTGCGGGACTTCATCATCATTATCATCATCCTGAGCACGATCATCTTCAGCATCAGGGTCATGTCCAGGCTCTTCCCCAGGATCCAGGTGAACCTAGGTAGCATGGTCAAGGGTGTCTGGGAGATCCCCAAGGTGTCTATCAGGCTCTTCGGGTCTCGAGCTCAGCTGGCGTCCCTAAGACAGGCTAGGACCTTAGGATCAGAGAATGAAGCCAAGGTGAAAACGAGGACCTGCGGACCATTCCCGGCACCAGGGGAGGTCACTCTATTCGAAGATCGGTCGATTCTTTCCGTAGCCATCGGCTCGAACGAGTGTCGGCGTATAATATCTCTTCGACCTCGTGCCTCCCTTGAGTACTACCGACGACATCACCGCGAGAGGGGTCATGCGACCGACCCTGCTCCTCGTGATCATGGCGACCCGTCTCCTGGCAGCGGCCGCAGGAAAAGGCAAGAAGCCCGGCGCCCAGGAGGCCACGGAGGAGTTCCTGAGGCAGCAGGCGGCCATCCGCGCACTGGTGGAGGCCAATCCCGAGGCGTTTCAAGATCAACCAGGCGCTGGAGGGGCTCTCCCAGTCCCGATGGACACTGGCGGCGACCCGTGGGTCGATCAGGGTCTCCAGGGAGACCGCGGCCACCACGAGGACAGCATCGTGGGGATCACGGCGCCGAACGAGAGTCAGCGCCAGGCGGAGGAGGCAGCTCCTGGCGGGGGTTCGGGCCAACTGACCGAGGTAGAGGGGCAGCCCCCTCTCCCACAGGGAACACCTCCACAGACGGGCAGCGCATTCTTGGAGCCCACGGCGAAGCGCATGGCTCGTCCAGCAGGGGTGCCTCCGTCGGGTCAGATGCCGGCAACTCCAGGGACGTCCTCGGCCTCGGGTGGGCCTCACGGGATCTGGGCCCAGAGCCAGCCTCCGTGGGGGCCAGTGCCAGGGAAGCCACCTCCCAAGCCCGACCCTCGGGCGATCCCGCCTGCGGAGTGGGCAGCGAGGCTTTACGCCGGAGGTCAGCAGTTTTCCTCTCCTCCGGCGGCCGCTGCAGCGACAGGGATCCCGGTCAAGCCACTGGCGGGGATCCCAGTCAAGCCAATACCGACATGTACGCACCCGATCGAGCATGTGAAGTACTACGGGAACAAGTACGGGTCCGGCTCGAAGCGCAAGCTGTGCGGCAAGTCCCTGGCGTGGGTCAAGAGAGGCGACCTCCCGGGCGACCCGAACCAGATGGAGCGGGCTCCCTCGGCCGCCGAAGCGGCGAGGTCAGCAGCAGCGGCAGCGCAGAGAGCAGTGGACCTGTTGCAGCAGGACGGGGGCTTCACCCAGGGCGTGGCGGCCCTCGACACGGTCAACAGCCTCTCGGCCATGCTGCAGAGCCTACAGCGGCAGCTCCACAACATCCCGGAGGGCGTGAGGGCCTTGGGAAACGTTCAGCAGGTGCTGGATCGCATGATAGCGTTTGCTATGGACAGCGCCAATCACCCGACGGAGATGCAGGAGGGGACGCATCGCATCTTTCAGGAGTTGGCGCGACTGCGCGCGCTCTTGGAGACGTTCGAGAACTTCGGCGAGACGCTGGACGGGATCCAGACGGCGATCGAGGGACCCACGACGAACTTCGCCCTATTCCAGCAAGGCATGGACCAGATGGTGGGCATGATAGTCCAGATCGGGACGGCAGTCTCGGCGCTGGCCACGCACGCCAACCAGCAGATGATCAACCCGGAGCTGCTGCAGATCCAGCAGGCCCAGATGATGGCCATGATGCAGGCCCAGGCGCAGCAGCAGCAGGTCGACAGCTCCAGCGACGTGGCTCCACAGGAAGGCGAGACAATGGCGCCGACGACGACCGCCTCCGAGGAGTTCTACATCGGGGACACGACTACTACGACGATGACGCCAGCCGGCCCGGATGGATGGCAAATTGTCTGAGCGAGGAGATAGCCCGCTCACAGCCAGGCACGCGTGGGCCCGCGTGCTCACATTCTCTGAAGCTGACTCACAGCTTCTCCGGGTGCTCGTGTCCAGCACCTGAGGAGAGAAAACGGTCCTCTTCCTCTCTCGCTCCTCACTCGCCCCTCTGCCTCTCCTCCTTCGGTGAACCCATATCACGTGTCCCTTTCAAGCAGAGCTTTGAAGAGTGTCAGGTTTACTGGCTTGACGGAGATTCGTGCAACGACGATCACGAGGCCTCCTGGCCGAGGAGAGTCAGAGAAGCTGTCGAGCGGAGTGCGGCTGCGGAGGCCGGAGGAAGCAGGGTGGACCAGGCGGCAGCCGGCGGAGGAGAGTTCATGGTCCGTAAGGACAGGGCCCGCACGGCGTTTCTGGAGGTTTTCTCCCCGCCCCGAATCGCTCCCGAGGTGGAGAAGCGGGGGGCCCCACTTGGATCGTGCCCCAGTAGGGATCTGATTCTGGGCTGGGATGCGTCACGCCCCAGTCATGTGCGGGATCTCTGGGACCAAATCGAGAAAGAGGAACCAGAAACCATATGGCTCAGCCCGGAGTGTCGTGTCTTTTCGGCGATAAATCACCTGAACAAAGCCAAGCGGGATCCCAGGGTGTGGCACCAGGAGGTGATGAACGGGCTCCGCGATCTAATCCTTTGTATGGAGATTGCTCGTCACCAGATCGATCGGGGTCGATACTTCGCTTTCGAGCATCCGCTCTACGCGACTTCCTGGAACGCTGAGGTGGTTCGGGTGATCTTTTCGATGGCTGGAGTTAGAAAGCTAAGGATCGACATGTGCCAGTTCGGACTCCAGGTGGATGAGCGAGGGGTTAACAAGAAGCCCACTGGAGTCATTACTAACCATCCTCTCCTGGCCAGGGCATTGGACGGAAAGCTGTGCACCGGGGGACACAAGCATGCCCTACTAGAGGGTCAGGCCAGGACGTCCCGAGCGGCCAGGTACCCCCCCCGATTCGTGAAGGCGGTGGCCAATGCGGTGGCCGAGTACTGGAGCGGTACCAGGGGGAGCGTGCGTCCTCGGTGGGGGGACTTCTGCGAGGAGTCATTCCCGGCGGCAGTCTCGGCGGAAGAGGAGCCCGGAAGGGCCGATGAGGAAGCCGGCGAAGTCTCCGATGACAGCGGCGATGAGCAGGAGACCCGGGGACCGACCGGGCCCCAAGGCCTCAAGGAGGCCGAGATCGATCCTTCTGAAGAAGAAAAGAGATTGATCTATAAGCTGCACGCGAATATGGGGCATCCAGAGGTCCGACGCTTCTGCCGCGTCTTGCGAGCCGGCGGGGTCAAGAGGCACCTTGTCAGGTGGGCGCTTAAAGGGTTTCGGTGTGCCGAGTGTCAGGAGCGGCAAAAGTCCAGCAGCCACCGTAGGGTTGCTCTCCCTCGGACCTTCCGATTCAATCACATCATTGCGGTGGATCTGTTCTATATCGAGTTTCAGGGTCAGACACACCCCGTGCTCAACATAGTGGACCACGGGTCCAATCTGCAAGTGTGCGCCCGCATACCCCACCCTCGTGCCGCTGATGTCTGGAGAGCGTTTAGCGAGTGTTGGCTGCGGCCATTCGGTGCCCCCCATCTTCTGATGTCCGACGGGGGATCCGAATTCGGAGAGCGGTTCGCGCGGGGTCTGGAACAATGGGGGGTTCGGCACCACGTGTGCGATGCGGACTCACCCTGGCAGAACGGGCGCGTTGAACGCCACGGGGGCTGGGTCAAGGATCGCATCAAGGCGGAGGTGGAGGCGGGGGCCTCAGTGGTCAGTTGCATTGAAGACTTGGATGAGCTCCTCTATGAGCTCGTGTCTCACAAAAACCGATACTGGCACCGAGGGGGGTTCTCGCCCATGCAGCTCCTCTCTGACGACATCGCCATTCCAGGGTGGCAGGACATGCTGTGCTCACCTTCCGAGCACGACGGTCCCGGGACCGAGTTTGCCAGGGCCCAGAGGGTGCGGGAGGCAGCGCGAAGATTGGCGATGGAGGCCACCTCCAGAGATAAGGTGAACCGCGCCTCGCACGCCAGGGCCCCTGCCCCCAAGACCTTCAGCCCAGGGCAGTGGGTCTATGTGTGGAGACATCTTACCCGCACCTCATCCCGAGCGGACGCTCTGGGTCGGAGAAGAGACGGGTGGTGCTGTCCCGGAGTGGTGGTTCTGTGCGAGGGCAGTACGGTGTGGGTGGCCGTCCGTGCGCGTCTTTGGAAGTGCTCCGTGGAACAGGTGAGGCTGGCGAGCGTCGATGAGGAGTTGGGAGTTCAGCTCTCTCAGAGCCCCCAATGGCAAGAGCTGCTGCGACAATCTCAGACCCGGCGAGGCGCAGCTGTGGACGTTCAACGAGAGGGCCCGCCACCCGACGAGGCGTGGGATGACGCGGTCCGGGTCCAGGAAGATTCTGCGCCCAGGGTGCCAGGAGCGGGACCAGCTCCTGCCGAGGAGCAAGACGACCCCGGGCCAGGGCCATCCGCGATGGGCCCGGGTCCTGGCTCCAGGATCGCCAGGCCAGGCTGGAGACCTCGAACGCCCTCCGAGGCAGGCTCCGTCTCAGTCCAGCCCGGGAGTGAACGGACACGTTTGCCATCCGTGCCGGAGGAGGCCCAAAGCACACCTCCCCAGGCGTCACCCGAGATGTCCAGGGAGGTGTCCGGAGAGCCTGAGGAGCACCCGGACGGGGCGAGGGAGGTCTCCCCGTTTTCCCCTTCCGCTCCTCCTCTTCCTCCTCCTCTTCCCTCTCCCGCTCTTTCCCCCGCTCGTACTCGTCTCTCCCAACCGAATGACGTCCCCCACTGCATTCGGTCACGCACGGCCGAGGCGAGGGCATCGAGCTCACCCCCCGAGGTCAAGCGTGCCCGCGCCGAGGAGCCCCCGACTCCCGCCTCGAGGCCGGCAGTCATCACGAGCCACGAGCCTCATGCGCCCGTCGCCGACCGGGCGCGGGAGATCGAGGGCAGGCGGGAGCGGAGCCGCTCGCCGTCAGCCCCGACGGGCTGGGAGGAAGAGGACAGAGGAAGGACCGAGGATTTCCTCCTCCTCCCCGGTGGTGGTGTCGGTGGTGGTCTCCTGGCCAGGCCAGTCCAGGAGTGCGAACCAGTCCTCGGGGACCAAGGGGATGGCACGTTCGTGGCCAGCAGGGGGGGGGAAGTTACCCTGAAGAATTTGACCCCCTCCGAACGCGCTAAGTTTGCCATCTCTGATAAGAAGGAGTGGGACGCGATGATGGCGACCGGGGCCGTCGAAATCATCTCGCCCAAGAAGGCGGACGCGGTGCGCAAGGCGCAACCCGAGCGCATCATCTCGAGTCGGATGGTTTGTCGGTGGAAACCAGTAGAGGGCACATTCACCAACCCGGATGCCAAGTCACGCTGGTGCGTGCATGGGCATAGAGATCCAGATTCAGGCTCTCTCCAGGTCTATTCCCCCGCCCCTCAGACCAGCAGCATCATGATGTTTATTCAGATCATCATGAATCTCTCCCTCCTGGCCGACATCGCAGACGTTAAAAACGCGTTCTGCCATTCAGATCCAATATCACGGCCTCAGGGCGACATATACGTCGAGCCCTGTGATGGAATAGATATACCCAGGGGCAGCCTCATACTCTTGAAGGTTAACGTCTATGGACTAGATGATGCCCCCGCTGCCTGGAGGAAAACAGTTGTTAGCTTTCTCGAGAAACACGGGTTCACTCGATGTCTATTAGAGCCTTGTTGGTGGATCCGGTACGGTCCAAAGGGGGAAGTGCTGAACATGATGCTGCTAGAGGTTGATGACTTCTTTATCGGGAGTTCGTCGGAGGAGTCGCGGTCATGGCTCAGGGGTTTGCTCGAAACCAGATTCAAGTTTGGAAAATATCGTGACTTACAGGCTGGACCGGTTGAGTACGCGGGGCGCCGGATCTCCCTGAATGCTCGGCGTGCGGTCATTGATCAGGAAAAGTACATCCTTGAAGAAATCCGACCGCTCCCTCTTGCCCGAGGCCGCCTCACAAGGAAGGACTCGCCCCTGGATTCTTCCGAGTTCAAAGCTTTACGCTCACTCGTGTATAAAATTCAACTGGGTAGGTAGGGAGAGCCGCCCTGAGGCGGCAGGAGTCGCCAGCATACTTGCGAGTCGACTCAAGGCCCCGACCACTGGCGACGTTTCCCTGGCAAATAAGCTTGTCAAGCACTTGAGGACCACAGCCTCAAGAGGCATTACTGTCTGGAAATTGGATCCCGAAAACATGTCATTTATGTCTTTCTCCGACGCCGGCGGCGTCGGTGCAGCCGAGAACATGACAGATGACAAGGGCCTTCCAGAAGACCCTACCCAAGGGGCATGGATGGCCCTGGCAGCGGACAAGAGTGCGCTGGCGAACCGGTCCGTCAAGGCATCCATTCTAGGATGGAGGAGTTCGAAGTTGCGCAGAAAGGTCTCTTCTACCCTAGCTGGTGAAACCCAGGCTCTTTCCTCCGCGGTAGCAGAAGTAGAATATCTACAAATCATGTACCGGGATGTGATGTTCAGAGACGTGGACGTTCAAGACTACCACCGAGGCTCTGGGCCATTTACGGCTGTGCTTCGGCGTGACTGTCGATTAGGCGCCCGAGAAGAGCAGGTACATGTAGTAGATGCTAAATCTATTTATGACACAATGCTCAAGGAGGGGAACGCAGGGGCCCGGGACCGAAGAACGGCAATCGACCTGGCCATCATCAGCGAGGCCCTTGAAAGGGCCCAGGGTCGTGCACGATGGGTCCCTCACGGGAGAATGCCAGTGGACGCACTGACCAAAGACGACGTGTCGAAGTGCAACGCTGCGCTCTTCGACCTAATGGTCAGCGGTCGTCTGGTTCTAGTCGATGAGCCCGAGGAGTTGGAGCGTCGACGAGACCAGCCCGAGCTTAAGAGTAGGACCCAGGCAGCATCCAGGAAGGAGTTGGACATGATCACCTGGGAAGACCTCCAGAGTCAGGCTCCAGGTCCTGGTGGTGGTGGTGGTGGTCCTCCTCCTCCTCCTTCTCTCTCACTCTGTTCCAATCGTCTGTCTATCTTCCAGTAGCCCCACTTTTCCTTCCTTCTCCACAGGGGGGTCAGGCAGATCCTGACCAGGCAGCTGCAGGCCACAGGGGCCGACAGCTGGGGGTGCTAAACCTGCTAGAAAGTCTGACCAGTGTGACTGATCAGTAATTTTCTCTATCCGTTGCGTTCAGGTTTAGCGTTTAGTGTTGTACGCATGTTTGCACCCGTGGACGGTACTTTGGCTCAAGGGAAAAGTGTCCCGTGTGCTCTGCTGCTGCCACAGGAGGAAATGAGGGGGATGAGGACGAGCAGGACAAAGGCTAAGGGGATGAGGACGAGGATTCTGGCAGCCATCTGGAGTTCGTCTTGAGGTCCTCTTGGGGACCTCTTGGGCCTCTCTCGGGGCCCTCTTAGGGTTCTGTGGTGGTTCGTTCGGGGGAGTTCGGGTTGTCTTGTAGCTCTTTCGCGGGACCTGGGGCCCCCTCTGAGCCCTCAATGGCCTCGTGGGGCCATCTTGGGGAGGGCGAGGGCTGGGAGGAAGACGAGGGCCTGTGCAAACCCAGGTCCCATCAAAGATGTTGACAGAACACCCTCATTCCACGCTCCCTCTTCATTCGGCGGTGGGCAAACCTCCCTTTAGCAAAACTCCCCTTAGTGAAAACGGCCTGGGACCGAAACCGACGGACCTGGACCCGCAAACATGACGGCCGCGACGCCCTCTCGCGAACCGAAAACGGCCAATTCCTTAACCGACGTGTCAGGGTAGGAGGTCTGTCCACCTCCGATTCATAGGCTCATTTGAGGATTTCGTTTCACTGCAGGGAGATTCCCATTTGAAAGACGACCGCCCGAACAATGTCAACCCTGTCAGAACACCATTCCTGGGACTTCAGCGCCGTGAAGCAGCCGGTACTGCTTTGACCTGGCGATCCCAACTCGTGCCAGAACGCCAGTCTGGGACGTCAGCGCCGCGGATCAGAGCGATTGCCGCGCCCTGACACTACCAAAACGTGCCGATGCACAACTTGCGGGACGTCAACCATGAGAAACATTGGAACTGCTGTGAACGGTTCAGGCGAATGCGTGCGGTGCCAAAGCGAGACCCACAGTTTGAATGGAACCACCTTCCACACGTGAAACCCTTGCAGGCATTTGAGGCGAATGTTTAAGGCGAGTGTGCGCTGCGCGTCGGCTCGTGCATATTGTGAAAACCGCCCACCCTCCATCCGTTAAGCTCTTGCAGACTCTTAAGACAATCGTGCGCCGCGCTTACGCGAGAGCCACACTGTGAAACCGCCCGCCGTCCATCCGTGAACTTCTTGCAAACTGAGCACGGGTACGAGTACGAGTAGGAGGAGGGTGCCTTGTGCCATTGTTCCGTCCTCGTTGTACCCTCTTAGAGTGCTCTTGGGGCTCTCCCGGGGCCCTTTTGGTGACAACGGGTAGGGAAACGAAAAAGGAGGCGGAGGAAGGGGAGGACGACGATGACAAGAACGAGGACGGGACGATGACAAGGAGGAGGAGGAGGACGACGGCAAGGAAGAAGACGATGATGAGGAAAGCCAGGACGAGGATGATGAAGAGAAAGAGGAGGAGGAAAAGGAGGAGGATGGCGACGACACCCAGGGTAACTCTTTGAGCCTTCTTAGGGTCTTCTTGGGGCACTGTTGAGGCCCACTTGGGGTTTGCGTTGGGTCCTCTTTGGCCCCTCTTGGGGCTCGTTTGGAAGGCCCTGGGGTCTTCATAGGGCTGTGTTCAACTGCACTGGGGCCCTCTTGGGGCCCGCGTGGGGCTCTCTTGGGGCCCTTTGGGGGCCTCTTACGGCCTCCTGCAGGGCGTCGATCCAATGAGTGGGGGTCCTAGATTTGCATTCCCCCTCTGGGGGCGCCCTCGCGGCGTCGATCAAAATCGCCTGTTGGGGCGCTCTTGGGCCTATCTTGGGCGATGTTGGGGCCGTTCTGGGGACCTCTCTTGGGCCTCTCTTGGGCCTCTCTTGGGCCATCTTGAGGTTTCAGGAGCCTGGTGGAAGCGAAACGGTGCGAAGGCATAATCTGTTGATGCTCCCCGGTTTTCGTGGATTTTGGCTTCCTGGGGGTCTTCAGGGGGCTCCGAGGGCACTTGGAACCGTCATGTGGCCCTCGTCGCGCCTCTTGGAGGTATGTTGGAAGCCATAGTGAGCCATCTTCGGCTATCTGAAGCCATCTTGGAGCCCATCTTGTAGCATCGGACGCCTTCTTGGAGACATCTTGGGCGAAAAAGGACCCTCTGCCACCTCGCGAACCTCCACAAAAACCATAGGGAGAGTAGAGGGAGGGTCCCCTCCCAGAAGGGAAGAGGGTTTTGGAGGAGGGTAGAAATATATAATATCTTTAGACCAACTACGTCCAAAGGGCTAGTGGGATTTGAAGACGGACCGCCCTCCATCCTTGAAGCTGCTGCAAACTTTGAAGGCCGATATTGGCGACGCTAAGGCGAGAGCCACATTCTGAAAACCACCGCCCTCCATCCTGGAAGCCGCTGCACACTTGTAACAACACCAATGTGCGCGACGCAAAGTCGAGAGCCATATTCTGCAAACCACCCGCCCTCCATCCATCAAGCTTCCGGATCATAAATGGTGAGGAAGTCTCAGGCGAAATGCCGAGCCTGCCCTACCGACACGCCTGGGTTTGCGACAGGGAACAGGGTTTGCGACAAGGAACAGGGAACAGCTGCATAATACATTCAATTTTCGGTGCTCCGCGCGCACTTCCTGGATCCGCGTTGGACCCCCTGGCGGCGTCGCACCTGGTGCGCTCCGCGCTGCGTGGAGGGGGTCCAGCGCAGATCCTAGAGATTCGCGCGGACCCCGGAAAGCTCATATGGTTATGCAGGTTGTTCTCTCTCCAGGTGCGGGAGGCGGTCATCCAGAACGGGCACGCCCTGCAGTTCGCCGCCACAGAGCTGAAGCGGGACGAGGTCATCGTGACCACCGCGGCCCGACGTTGGCTCCTGGCCGACTGGCCGTGGCTGCTCGAGCTCCGGGACCGGGACACCTCGGCGGCGAGCGAGGGGCGGAAGTGAGAAGGAGAAGGGCGTCTCAGCAGGCGGCGGGGCTTCTTAGAAGCCCTTCGGCCTTCTGGGCGGGTTTCTGCGTCTTCGGGAGCGATCATATGACCCCATCTAATGTGACCCCTCTCTGGGTGGTCTCTCTCTCTCTCTCTCCCTCTCTCTCTATATACAGACCACCGAGACCACCGCATGTTAATTGAGTGTCAGTCTTCTCTCCGTCCCTGGGTGTTGCTAACTGGGGCGTCTTCGAGCTGGGCCAGGACAGTGTGCGCATCTTGTCTGACCGTGGCAAGGAGGTTTGCGTCGTCTCGACGCTGCCCCGCGCCTTCTGAGAAGTTTGCCGTGTCTTCGGGGATGATGAGACAACTTGTTCTCAGAAGGCCGCGGGACACACCCCGCGTGGCCTCTCGTCCCTGCGTGGCTGGGGGCCTCGGTTCCTCCCTCGGTCGTTCTCCCTCCGCCCCGGTGTCCTTCCCTGGCCCTCGCTTCGCTCGCTCCTCGGGCCCTCGTTCGGTCCTCCTCCTCCTCCTCCTCCTCCTCCCCCTGGCCCTCGCTTCGCTCGCTCCTCGGGCCCTCGTTCGGTCCTCCTCCTTCCTCCTCCTCCTCCTCCTCCTCCTCCTCCTCCTCCTCCTCCTCCTTCGCTTCGCTTCGCTCTCGGCTAAGTGTCGTGTGACGCAGCCGTCCGCGCGGGCCCGCCGCGCGTGCGCCCGAGGCGCGTAGGGGGGCCACCCCTCTACACAGACCCCCCGCCAGGAGGGCGCAGGGTAAGAAGCCGCCGGGGCCTCTCAAGGGGAGGGACCGAAAAAAAAAGGGGGGGGGGCCCAGGAGTTTCGCGGGGGGAGGGGGCTCATTAAAGGCCTGAGGAGGAAGGGAATCCACCCCCTTGACGGCCTGCCCGCGGGTGGCGGCCCAGATCAAGCCTGGACCGTGTCCTCCCCCCCCTCTCCGAGAGGGGGCGTCCATGATGATGTTGGCGGCCACCTAGAGCTCTATGGTCGTCTTGCTCTGGTGGTCGCCCGTGTCGATCCTCATGGGCCATGTTACGGCCAGACCGTGTCGTCGGATCTGCAGGCTGCAGTCCGACCTCATGGGGGCAGGCTGCCCACTACGGAGGTGAAGAAATTGTCGAGTGGGTTGCCGTGCTCCTGGAGGCCGTAGTACATGGCGTAGAGGCTGCCGTCGATCATTGTTGGTCGCCTCGTGGCCATTCTCTCCGTAGCGTAGTACATCTGCTCGGTGGTCCACATCAGCGACGGTCCTGCTGGGGCTGCGGCTTGCGCTAGTAGCACAGGTACTTCGGCCTTGTAGGCGGCGTGGATGATGTGGATGGCAAGGCGGGCATGGTTGTTCGCGATCAGTCGACGTTCTGCCGCCTTGCCTCCAAGGTTTACTCTTCCCCATGGGTTAGAGGTTGTTCTGGAGGATGCTGCGGTTCTGTCGTGGGTGTCGCCATCGCCTTCGTCGATCCAAGTGCTGGGTGAGAGGTTGATCAACACGCCTGCGAAGTCGCCTTGTCGAATGTGCTGGTGGATCGAGTCAAGAGCGTCGTACTGGGCTGGGTAGTCGGTAGAGTAGAGGTCATCGAAGGTCATAGTAGCCAATTCCATCACCATATCGTTGTAGCATAGTCGTTGGTCCGTGATATCGAGCAGATCATTCGGGTATCTATCGGTGTTGGTGATGTAAAGCAAGGATCTGTTTCTGATCGGTGTCCGAGGGTAGTGGGCTGGTGGTGGTGGTGTAAGCGCTGGTACGGTCGGGAAGAAAGGCGGTGGTGAAGGTGATAGGTCAAGGGAGGGTAAAGGGGTGACGTCGGATGCGTGGGCAGGGATATGGTGGTATAGTTCGGGGCGGCCTCTTCGTTTGTTGTCGGCTATGCTGTCCGCGTAGATCGCCTGATTGGTGGCCACGTCCTCCTCCGTGAGGGCAGGTCCTTGTAAGTACCACATGTACCATGACCGTCGGCATCGGGCGACCGTTGTTAGATGCTTCACTAGTTTGGCGAAGGAGTGGAAGTTCTGGCGGCATATTCTGCACGATGTACCCGATGCCCAGTTTCGCGGATGATCAGGTCGTCGGTGTTCTCGTCCGATGTGTATTGCCATGCCCTGCTTGGTCTTGGTTACGATTCCGCACTCGTAGCAGATGAAGTTGCTGGCTCCGTTGTCACGTGATGGCGTGGTATCCGCCCCACTGGGGCCGTCGGGTCTGAGCACCTTGGTCAGCTTGTCGGCGTGGGCGCGGTCTTTAGAGGCGCGGATGTAGTTTGTGACGGCCAGGTTGACGGAGTTGGTGAAGTGCTTCGGCGTGGTGCGAGCCCATGCAAAGATGTCTGGGTCGAGCTTGCTGGTCGTGGGCCAGCGCTGGTCGTCCAGGTATGTGCGCAGGAAGTCAAAGTCCTGGAAAAGCATGTATGTCCATGAGCCCTTTCTCCGTCGCTGGTTGTCAAGCAGTTGGAGGAGCTGCTGAGGAGCGCGTCGTAGAAGCCGTGGTAAGTATCGCAACCGCCCAGCAGACTGGTGGTGGTCGAAGTCGGGGATGCCGGTGTAAGCTACTACTTCGGTGGCCGTGAAATGATGAAGCTGCGAGTTAGCTTTGGGTAGTCCAGCTGCCGTGCGATAGGGCTTCGAGTAGGCGTTGGATATTCGCTGGTGATCAGTCTGAGTCAGTGTTGGCCAGACGTGATGGTTGAAGGTCAATGAGGCAGTCGAGAGGGCGTGCACGTACTTGATCTTCGTTTTGCGGGGTAGGCGTCGACGTCTTAGGATTTGCCTCTCCATAGCTCGTGCCGAAGCGTCGGTTCGTTGCATGCGATTCTGCACCTCGGGGCCCATGCTGCCGCTGGTTAGGATGGTGCCTAAGAGTCGGTGCTGGTCTGTAATCTGGACCGAGATCGACATGATGCTCAGCTTGATTGATGTAATGTTCTGCTGTGCCAGCCTGCTGCGCGCGACATTGGAGCCCGTCCCGTTAAAGGAGATGATGACCTTGGTCTTGTCTGGGTGTGGCTTGAGCCCGTAGGTGAAGGCTATACGGCATAGACGTTCGGCTGACGTTCTCGCAATGTCAATGATGTCGGAGTGGTGTGTGGTCGAGTTGAAGTCGGTGAGGTCGTCTACGAAGGACATGTTGGTCAGCTTGCCGCCTTGATGAGGGGCAGTGGAGAAGCGCGGGTTGTCGCAGGATCGGATGTGGTGGCCGTTCTCACCGTCTTCTGCCCTTTCAGCGTCGTCGGCGATGGCCTGAAGCACCAGGGAGAAGTGCATGTTGAAAGCCGCGTCGGAGTATGGCACCCCTGGCCTGGTACTGGTGCGAGGGATCACGTATGCGTCGGTGCCCTTGGCGGTCATCCAGTTGGCCGTGTGGTGGTCGGCAACGAGGGCGCAGAGGTGAGAGTCGTCGACGTGGGCGTTGAGATGTGCAGGGCAGCGAAGACGTTGTCGTAGGGAGGGGAGGAGGCATATGGGAATCTCGATGTTGTCGATGACGTCTTCGAGCTCGTCCTCCTGAGTCGGCAGCTGAAAAATAAACTCCCTTATTACCGAATGGAAGGCTTCCTTCAAGTCCAGGAAGAGGATGCTGCCCGTGCGACCCTGCGTACGGCAGTCGTCCAAGAAGGTGTAGGCGGTGTGAGTGATGAAGTCAGTCGCCTTGTGAGGGACTGCGCCGCATTGTGTGTCCATGAGCAGGTCGGGTAAGATGTGGCGGAAGAGGCCTCTCAGGAACTTGCTGTTGATCTTGCCAATAGTGTTGTTCAGAAGGATGCCCCTGTATGCCTTCTGCAGATGAAGCTGTCCTTGTCCTTTTGAGAAATGGGTGGAGAAACCGCCCTTCGCCGAAATAGGCTCCGTCGTCATCAGTTGCATCTTCATCATGATGGGGTGCAGAAGTCGGGCAATCTGGCGCGGCGCTGCTCGTGCCATGTCGTCGGTGTTCCCGTCGGGCCCGCCGCGTTTGCCTTTCTTGGCGGCTGCCAGGGCGGATGTCAGGTTGTGGATGGTCTGGACGTTGTCGATGTTGGGTATCGGCTTGGTGTGGGCAGTCTTGTTGTTGTAGTGCTTGACGACGCCTTCGATGTCGGTGTTGATGCCGTTCTCGATGTTGCCGTAGTATCGAAGGGCGTGCTCCGCAATGGCTTGTGGCGTTGTGAGTGGAGCGCCGTCATCGTCTTGGCGTATTTTGGGAGTCGGAGTTCTCTTAGGTGTGCGTCCGCCGTATGTGAGTAGTGCCCTCACGTTTGCCCATTCCTTCCGCGGGGCGTTCCCTGCGGCTGATAATATCATGTTGTCGGATAGGCGCTCGAGGTGGGCGTCGCGGTCGTGGTCGAGGCGGTTTCTAAGAACTCGGTCGGTATCTTTGATGAAACTCATGTATGAGTCGAAAAGGTTTGTAGTGAAGGTGGTTGTGCAGTAGGTGCTGTCGTGGTATGGAGCCGTGGTGTGGTCGGGGTCCGCGTGGTTGATGAAGAGGATGGTCTTGATCATCAGCTGAGTGTATCCAGGGATGTCCATGAGGTGGATGACGTCGTCAGGGGACGCTGAAGCCGACTGGTTTGCGATGAGGTGCGCGGTGTATCGGATCCTTCTTCGTGATTTCTTGGAGCCAATGCCATTCCTTTTCACGATGCGGATCGTCTTGAGGAGGGTGCGTCGAAATCGAAGAAGCGCATAGGAGGCCTCGGTAATGTAGGGCTTGCGGGGGGCATGGTGCTGCTTCTTGAAGCTGGCGTAGGCTGCGTCCTTTATCTGATCGACGATGCTCTTAGTGTGGTCGTTGAGGTTGGTCTCCCAAGTGGGGTGTTGGATTTGCTGCAGTCGTCGTTGAAAGTCGTTCTTGGCTGTCTCGGAGTCGAGCTTAGCGATGTCGAGCTTGGGCGTGCCGTGCTGGTATGTGGTCTCGACGATGTATGCGAGGTTAGCCTTGACAGGGAAGTGGTCGTTCTTGTGTGCGTGGTCGTGTTCTGTGTCGATACCATACATTACGGACGTGTAGGAGATGGAGTCAAAGAGCTCGTGGCCAACCACTATGTAGTCCAGTCTGTGCACGTCCTTGCCTGAATCCCATGTGTAGTGGTCCTGGCCGCCGCTCTTGAAGGTATTCGCGGCTATGAGAGAATTACCTTGCAGGACCTTGTGGAAGCGTTCGCCGTTGTCGTCCTCCTTTTGCTTGAGGCCTTGATCACCGATTGCCTGGCTGCATAAGCTGCCCGTCCGAGCGTTGGCGTCGATGAAGAAGATGTTTATATTGTGGTTAGAAGTTGCACGCTCGATCATCTCCCAGAAGATGTCCTTCTCGTGTGGCTTGGCTCGTGAGTGTGGTGCATGGGCGACGCAGACTGTATGTCGGAAGCCTGGGGCTTCAATCCTTACTACGAGATGTCGAGGGCTGTGCTCGATGACGGTGAACTGATCGGGGCGGAAGTAGAGGTCCTTGGCACCTGCCTTTCCGTACGGCTTGCTGGTGAGTATGTGGAGCTCGCATCCGAGGTTGTACTGGTCGTGGCCCCCTGAGATGACGTGGTAGGCGTACGCACTCGTGCTGGTGATGTCGTTGCCGCTGCGAACTCCCCATGGCGTGCGGGCTTCCTGTATGCCGATCAGGTGGAGGTCCTCCATGTACAGGTTGAGCATCGTCTTTCTGAGCTTGTGGATCTTTTCTTTTCGCCGTCGAGCACCTTGGCTGGGTTCGCGCCCTGACTGGATGTTGTAGGTGGCGATGTTGACGTCTATCTCGGTCGAGGTCTTCGTGGACTTGGCTGGTGTCGAAAGGTGGGCTGTCGTTGCCGTGGTATCGATGCGTTGGGCCTTGAGCATCCCAGGTGAGAAGGATGGGTAAGCGTCTCTGGTGTGGTTGTCGGCATCAAGTAGGAATTCCCAGCTGCGCTGAGGGGACGCGTTGAGTATGTTAGCCCATTCAGGTTGTGGGTGCGGGTAGTCCTCGATGCGGGCGTAGTTGGCCGCGGCGTCGGCAACTTCGTTCCAAGGGTTCATCTCGTGGGCGTGAACATGACGCAGGTCGACATATTCCTTGACGTGCGAATACATGATCACCAGTAGCTGCACGAGGTGGACGTCTCGATTGGTAAAGGCCTCCATCCTGGCTAGTTGGATCGCTCCCAGCGAGTCGGAGTGGACCGAGATGCTCTGGTTGATGTTCTTGTGGATGATGTAGGCGATCGCCCAGATGAGCGCTGTGATCTCGCTGGATGTCGAGGTGGTCTCGTTGTCCGTGAGGTTTTGTATCTCTACGAGGGTGGAGTCGCGGTGCTTGCCGACTATTGCGCCTTGAAAAGAGAAACCTTCTTCGTCTTCTCCGACGAGTACAACTGACCATCCGTCTTGACCATGTTGTCGTGGGTGTTTGGAGCCGTCGGTGTATAAATGCAGGCGAGAATCTCGTGAGAGCTGTCGGTATGGAAATGTTCGCACCATGTAATCTGAAACCTCGTTGTGGCAACGGTCAGTAAAGTCGAAGGTAAGCCTGGGGGCCTGAAGTCGTCGAAGGTGCTGGATTAAGGGCTCCTGTTCGTCGAAGTCGATGTGGTAGAGGATGTTGTCGGTCTGCTGGTCGCGGGTGTGAACCTCGCGGGAGAAACTAACATGCCGTACTGCCTCGTGGCTGTCCGCATTCGGCAGGTTGGTCTGTCCGTGTGGGATCTGTGTAACGTCAAGGGAGTCAAAAATAGGAGGTTGTGGCCGGCAGGAAGTTGATGTACATGGCCGGCTCGGTTGGTCACAAAATTGTCGGTCTCGATCGCCATCTTGGCCAAAATGGCTAGTACGTCGATTCCTTGTTGGTGGCTCTTGTCGTTCTTGCCACAGACGGCTGCAACCACTGGAGGTCTCCCCCCTCGTGTCGTACTCACAAAGCGATGCTTCCTCTCGAGGCGTAGGCGGTGGCGTCGTCATCGTCGGGAACGACCGTGACTGGGCTTCCGCTGGTGGAGGATGTGAGTCGACATGCTGCCGTCGAGGTCGGGTTGCCGTAGTTGGTCGGTCCGCTAGCGCATGCGGTACTCGTGTGGGATCTGTGTGAGACAGCCTTCTCGCGCTCCCCAAGCGAGAGGTAGAGGCCGAGGGGATGGTCCACGGTCCACTACTAGGCTGTAGCGTGTTGGGCGGTGTGTGGATTTCCCACATGTCGCCATGCTCGTAAGAATCTGGAGGTGCGCTCTCCCCGACGCGCATGCCGCCATTGTCTGATGAGATGGTAGGTGAAACTTGTGAAGTGTCGTATGGTGAATCGGAGCTCACCAGGGGCTCGAATAGTCGGCGCCTGACGTCGTCGGCGTAACCACTGCAGGAGTCGGAATTGCCGTCGTTGCGCAGGCAGTCTTCTGGTGTGATGCTGGGCCGCTCCCCCTGGGCCAGTTGCCCCCCAGGGGGTGAGGGCCTCGTTAGTTTTTTGGTGAGTTGACCGCAGGGCCTTCCTCGTCGTTGAGGAAGGTTGGCACTCGGTCTCCTGGGTCTGCGAATCCGTCTCCGATGTCGCATATACGGACTTTCTTGGGCTTGGCCGCTCGTCTAGATGATCCGTTTTTTCGGAGAGCTGTGCGGGGCGGAGGAGCAGATGTGGCGCGGTCGGGCGTGGCAAGGTGGAAGCGGGGTGGTGGTTGGATTGGCTGCATCGGTGCGGTAGGAGATATGTCGGCTAGTGGGATGCGCACTGGGGTGGAAGGTGGTGGTGCTTCGTCGTCGGAAGTGATGTCAATGAGTAGAGTAGTGGATGGGTGGTTGTGCTGAGTTGAGTCTGTCCTTCTGGTGAGTGGTGGTGGCGCTGAGCTGGGTCGGTCCTTCTGCGGGTCGGGTGGGCGGAAGTCGGTGGGCGTAGGCTGCTCGGTGGGGATCGGCGTATGCGAGGCAGGGGTGGGTAATGGCGTCGGGACAGGGAAGGGATATGCGTCGCTCGCAACTGGGGTTGGGCTGCAAAGGTCGTCGTCGTCGGCAGGGATTGGGGTGTGTACGCTGGCTTCGTCGGCGTCGTGGCATGGGCGTCGCGCAGTGGGAGTGGCGGTTGGCGTAGCAGGTGTCGGTCGTGGTGGTGGTGTGTGTCTGCGCTGTCTGCTGTTGCTGGGCTGTCCTCCGCTGCTGCTGCCGCGGTTTCTGAGGTAGAGTTGATAGCCCGAGTCATCAGATGAAGACGGTGGGGTCAGCAGGTCGAGTGCCGCTTGAATCTGTTTGTCGACGTGTGTTTGCTCAGCGTCTGCTTGGGCTTGCAGTCGTGCGTCTTCCTCGTCTCGTTCTTGGAGTTGTGTGTCGAGCTCCCTGAGGATGTCCACGTAGATGCTGGTGCCGAACTCGTGAGCCTGCTGCAGTTCGCAGTGCAGTCGCTCGCGCTCCTGTCTGTGTTGCTGAAGGTGCTCCTGTAGTTGGAGTCGGTGCTGCTCCTGGAGTTCGTTCTCGAAGCGCTGCATGTCACGGGAAGAGCCTCGAAGCCTGTCGATCTCGCTGTTGTACTCGCTCTGGGCCATCATGGTGCGGTACTTCTGAGCCTGGACTTGTCCGAACTCCTCCAAAAGTAACTCCTTAGCATCCTGTAGCTGGTTCTGTTCAAGCCTCGCGATGTTGCTGATGTCCTGCTGAGCCTGAGCTTTCTCGGAGAGAAGACGCTGCTGTTGTTCGTGGCATCGTTGTTGATATTGTTTGACCATGATCTCAGCATTCTCCTGTAGCTGGTGTCGGAAGGTCTCTTCCTCTTGCCTCCTCTGGATGATGAAAGTGGCGAGGTGAGCTGACTCCTCCTCCCTGAGCTGGTCGCGCAGGTAGGCCTCCTTCTGCTGGTAGTGAGCCATGTTCTCCGTGATGGATTCGTGAGCCTCGTGTCGGAGCCGCTCCTCGCGTTGTCGGAAGGCTTGGATCTCGTCGTAGTACGACTGTCTCTGCTGGATTTGTGCCTGCTGAAGTTGTTCCTGGCAGTGCTGTAGGTGTTGCGAAAGCTCCTGAATCTGCTCGGCCTGCCGTTGACGCTGTGCTTCGTGTTGTTCGGATTCAGCTCGTTCATGATGGAGAAACGCCAGATGGTGTTGGTGTATCCCGTGGTTGCGCTGCTGCTCGTCCACTCTCCTCGTCAGCACGTCGATGAGGTTCCGCAGGTCGCTGCCGTCGTTGGTAGTCGGAGCAGGCGCTGGCTCAGACGCGGGTTGACGAGATGGTGGTCGTTGTCGTCTCTCGGGGTGTGGGGTCTTGCCTCTGACTCGATGGCGCCCGTCGTCTTCACGGTCCCCGTCGCAACTGTCTGCCGAAAGTTCAGCGAGTTCTCGATGCTGTTTGGCCTCGTAGATGAGTGCCTTGAGGGATGCAATTTCGTGCTTGATCTCGTCGTACTCCTCTTTGAGGTCGTGGATCTGGCTCTCGACGATCTGTTGTCTCTGGATCCGTGATTCTACTTGTGATCTGTATTGCGTAATGCGAGCCATCGGCGTGTCCATCAGGTGCAGCATGGTCTTGACTATGGCTAGCTCCTCGATGAGGCGGGTTGGGTCAACTTGCGCTTGCCTGGCTCCAAGGACTTGGTCGGCGAGACGTGCCATCCTTGCCACCTTGGTGGCGTGCCAGACCCGACGTATGTCTGGCTCGTCTGGAGGAAGAGAAAAGCTTTCGTGTCCCTTGGCATCCGAAAGCAGGGCGGGCATGACTTTGTCGGTGACCTCCAACTGTCGCTTCGTCAGCTTTGGCAGATGTCGGTAGTCGTTGGTGGTGTCCTCGGGGGGCTGGCGGCGTCGTCTCGATGGAGGTCGCTTCGTTCTCGGTGTAGTGTAGTCGTTCTGATACTGCTGCTGATTCTGGTCGTAGTTGTGCTGCTGTTGGTTCTCGTCGTGGTGGGAGTCGTGGTGGTGCTGGTTGTGCTGGGTCTGGTACCGTGGCTGATGCTGTCCATGCCCTCCTTGGTGTCGGCGGTGGGAAGATCCAGCTGCTGGTGTACTTGACCTCCATGGCCACGGCTTGGCACCCACTGGATGGCCGTGAGACTTCGTGTTGGTCGCCATCTCGCTGGTCTCGAAGTCCTGCAGCTCGTTCTTCTGGTTGCACTGGTGCTGCTGCGCGGAGTGGTGGCTGGCCAGGATGTCGGCCGCCCTCACGACGCGCAGGAGGGCCCGCGCCGACGCCCGGCGCTCCCTCTGCCGCCTGTGCCAGGCGGGCTCGGGCGTCGGGCCCCTCCTGGGCGCGCCGAGGCGCGCGGCAGCCGCCAGGCGGGGGGGCCAGGGCGCGGCAGCGGCGGCGGCGAATCGCCGATCCGCGGCGCGCTGAGCCCGGCCTCGCGATCGGCCTGCGAGGCGGGATCGATCGGGCGGCAGGCGCCGATCGACCCTGACCGAGCGATCGGTCGCAGGCCCAGATCGCCAGAGGCCAAATGGGCTTCCTCCTCCTCCTCCTCCTCCTCCTCCTCCTCCTCCTCCTCCTCCTCCTCCTCCTCCTCCCTCTGCACCTCCTGAGAAGGCCCGGGCCCCTTCTCGCTTCTGCCCCTGGGCTCGCCGCCGGACCTCGCCCTCACCGCCGTCGGCCTGGACTGGAGGGCGCTGCAGCACGCGCCAGAGGTGATGGGCGCGTTTTCCACCACCACCACCATAAGTTGGAGGAGGGAAAGGGTGGAGGATGAGAAGGAGGAAGAAGAGGAGAAGGAAGAGGAGGACGCTCTTTCCCTCCTGTTTATGGTGGTGGTGGTGGAAAACAAGCCCACCAAGAGGACCAGAGGGCCGACCCCGAGATCGTGGGCAGGGCCCTGCAGAGGTCCCAGAAGACGAAGCAGGGTAATAGTAGTAATATTCGTTCTAGAATGACAAGAATATAACTAATCCTAAATCTGGCAATAAAAAGAGCAATAGTGACACCACATCTAGTATTCCAATAATAAGACGATCACTCAGGAAAATAGTATCAAGATACGTACAGAAGCAGCATCATAAACAGATACAGGAGGAAGACTAAGAGTAACAATAGGAACATGGGAAATAATTTAATACTAGATCTGGAACTATGAATCAAAGTGCGTGCGGTCCGTTCGCGTCGTGTCGACCTTGCCCCAGGGTGACCTTTTGTGCGGGCACGACGGGGCCCCCAGATGGCTGAATGCGCTCCAGCCCGGGCGGTGGTCGCTGCGGCGGTGGCCTCGGACGGCGAGGCCGATGCGCAAGCCAAAGGCACCAATATTGCGAAGGCCTTACGGGCGGTGCCGCCGATCCTGAATGGCGACGACGTTGACGACGACGACGGCGAGCGCTCTCGGGGGCCTCTTGGGAGTAGTTAGGGGGCCTCTTGGCTGAATGCGTTCCGACCTGGCGGAGGTCTCAGAGGCGGCGGCCTCGCACGGCGAAGCCGATGCGCAAGCCGAAGTCACCAATTCATTAACATGGCGGCCTCCCTGACCTCGAAGAAGGTATGGTCGGCTCGCATCGTGTCGACCCAGACAAGCTCGCGTCTTGAAAAAATCTGGACGGAAGAGGTTCTTCACTCTACGCATGATCAAAAAGAAGAGTATCGAATGGGGAAACAGTATGGGTTGCATCACTTGACTTTGAACACGCTTTTGATCTAACCATTTTTCTGCGGCATCTCAAGGGTCGGTCGGAAAGCGCTGGCGTGAATCGTGCAGATGTTAGTCAACCCGCCGCTTGTACGACAAGCAAGAAGCAGATGTCCGCATCGACAATGCCGCGACGAGCTGATATTTCATTAAGGGGCCTGCGGCAAAGAGACCCAATGCCACCATTTCTCTTTACAAACACGGTCAGGACAACAATGGCAAGCTTGAAAAACGAATGGGAACGCAAAGGGTATGGCGCCGTGATCGGGAGCAACGTGCTCGGACGATGCAGAGTCGCATCTGCTATGTTCGCTGATGACACAACATTAGTTGCGAAGTCCGGACAAGCACTGGTGATAATGAAGCTGGCATCACCGACACGGGTGCTGGAGCAGGCCTTCGCATCAGCGAGAGCAACAGCACCATTCAATGTGCAGGCGTGGACGTTCAAGCCGACAAAATATTGAAAGCATGCCAGCGCATGCTTCTTCAATGTAGTTGCTCCGACGGCTTCGAAGTCTTGGGCATCATAGAGACGATGAATTGGAATAGACACGCGGAGTTCGGCAATCGCTTATGAGCTGCTTGGGCGGAGTACCATTCACTTCTTCGCTGCTGCAGAAGCGCACCGCTTCAGAAAGGAAGCGGTTGTTATTGTTCGCTGCCACGGCATCGAAATTGGCGTTAGTGCGCAGAGACTTGGAAACTTATTGCAGTAGCGCAGATGAGGAAACTGAGGTCCACACAATGGCGGGTGTTTCGAGCTATGGTGGGTCCGCGCCGAACGCAAGACGAGGACCACATTTCTTGGATCAGACATGCAACAGTCATTGCGGAACACCAAAAAGCACTGAGCGCCAGAGTCCAATGCTGGGCGAACGCCCGTTTGTCCGCAAATTGGTACTGGGCAGGTGCACTGGCGAACGTGAGATAGGAAAGGTGGGCCGAAAGAACAACCGAGTGGAGGAGCCACGGGTGGTGGGTCAACGAAAATCAATATTCGCGGCGCCGGCCATATCTTTCGAGATCTGGTCATCTTCTTAGATGGGAAGATGATTTGAGCAGATTCGCCTTATCAAAAGGTTGGATTTTTCGCATCAAGTTTTAAGATCTGGAAAGACTCAGTTCACGAGTCAGTCGATTTCTTTTTGGAGATAGCACGATAAATCATCGCATTCACACGTTCGATATGTTCATCGTCATTTGTCGTCGTCATTCATCAATATTCGTTTTCTTGCGGTGAGGCGTTTGGCTTCTTCGCAGCAGCGTTTGGCTGCGTCTCGCTGCAGCGTTTGGCTGCTTCGCTGGTTTCTCGCATGTAATTCTTCACTGCAGTTCCACGGGGGAGCATGTTAGGCGTGCCTGTCGCCTATTTCCGGGCCGCCCTCCTGGGCGTTGCCAGTATCGCTCTGCGTTCTGAGTTTTTTCGGCTTCTTGGGGCCTTCACCGGGCCCCAGGACCGTCGAATAACGATTCCGGGGGCCCCGCGTCGGCGACCCAGAATCGGTCGACGTTGAACGAGTTGTCAAGTTTTGAAACCGCCAACCATCCAAGTTTTCGAAGCGGCGTCAGAAACCAACGCCGACGTCGGCACGACATGACTCGACGGTGTCTGGGAACGACGATTTTTTTTGCGTCGTGCATGTCTGGGGATGTGTTCTTCCTCTGCAGGTCAGGCCTCGCCCTCGCGCACGCGTCGGTTGCGCTGCGCGCCGACCCGGCGGTAGTCGCCGCGGCGGTGGCCTCGGACGGCGAGGCCGGCATGCAAGCCAAAGGCACCAGCATTTGAGCGACGGAGAAAAGCGGCGTCGTCTGCACAGAGCTGTGGAAATCCTGGCGACCCCATTTTTTCGGGCCGGGCGTTTTCGCTCAGTTTCGGGCGCCGGGACCCTCACGGATCGATTTGGCTCGAAAAAGGGCGCTGGAAGGCGGGGTCCAGAGGTCCAGTCGCCTGGCATCGCTCGGACGTGTGCCTGTTTCCGTCGGCGAGGACCAGCGAGGCGCATCCTTGATCATTTGACGGAAAAACCACGCGCGAAACCGAAAAAAACACACGGAATGGACGTCCGAGCGATGGCCAGGTCGTGATTTTGCACGATGTTGCCATTTTTGGCAACGTTGGATCTCAGGGGCGGCGCGAACAACGGGGTCGTCTGCGCCGACACTGGAGAGCAAGCTTCCCGCGTGAGCGCCCTCACTTCCAGGGTGGCGTGCCGCGCTGGCGGCCGGAGCAATCTGGTGCGTGCGGTCGCTGTGTCATCTCGCGTGGGGCCCGTGTCTGGTCGCCGCTCGTATGAAGGCTCCCCAGATCTTGAAGAAGATACGGCGCGCGTGGCGTCGACCCAAACATGCTCGCGTCGAAGAGCAGATCAGGACGAGCGCGTTTTTGTCGTTTTCGGGTTCCTGGGGCCCTCGCCAGGCCCCAGGAGCGTCCCAAAACCACTCGGGACGAAAACCGACCCCAGGGAGTGGCTCGGAACTTCTGGGGACCCCGCGCTGAAAAAATCTGGGCTTCGTATGTCTGGGGTAGGTTCGCGTCGCGTCGACGGGCGGCGACCCCGCCGCCGATGTTTAAAGTTGAACGCCGGCGGCAACTCAGAATCGGTCGATATTGAATTATCTGACGTTTCGGAAACGGCCGTTGGTCCAAGTTTGGAAGGTCCCTGCGGTGTCAGGACCCAGCGATGGCGTCGACACGATACGAACCCGCGGTAGCGATACTCGAGGAAGAGACATCACTGGAGGATCCGCGCGGAGTTCTTGGATCTGCGCTGGGTCCCCTGGCGGCGCCTCTGGCGCCGCCCCTGGCGCGCTCCGCGCGCCAGAAAGGGGGGCCCACCTCCAGGGAGGGTGAATCCGAACGGCACCGATTCCTCGGAGCCGGATGGGAGTCTGGAGTGGCCCAGCACCTGTTGTAGGAGGAGGAGGAGGAGGAGGAGGAGGACGAGGAGGAGGAAGAGGGGGACGGGGAGGAGGAGGAGGAGGAGGAGGAGGAGGAGGAGGAGGAGGAGGAGGACGAGGAAGAGGAGGAGGAGGAGAGGAGGAGGAGGAGGAGAAGGAGGAGGAGGAGAAGGGCGAGGAGGAGGAGGAGTAGGAGAAGGAGGAGGGGGAGGAGGAGGAGGAGGAGGAGGAGGAGGAGGAGGAGGAGGGAGGAGGGGAGGAGGAGGAGGAGGAGGAGGAGGAGGAGGAGGAGGAGGAGGAGGAGGAGGAGGAGGAGGAGGAGGAGGAGGAGGAAGAGGAGGAGGAGGAGGAGGAGGGAGGGGCAGCAGGGCTGGAGGCTCCCTGGGGCCGCGGCAGGTCTTCTCGGAGCCCTCTGTCCAGCTCTGGACTGCAAAATTGGTCCAGGGAAAGGCTCGGGACTTTTGGGGAAACACCGCATTGAACGAATCCCCCGTACCCCCTCGAGTCCTGATTAAAATCACGATAGGAGTTGTTGTCGCTATTTTCAGCCTCTGGGGACCCTTACCGGGCCTCGCGACGGTCAAAAAAAAATTCAGGGTGAGGAACCAGTCCCAGGGAATGAGTCCAAAATCCTGGGAGTCGAAACAACGAAGACCACAACGTCAGGGGTTGGGACATGACGCTGCATGGTTGGACCACCCTCCTCGGAGAGAGGCGCTCGAGTTCGCGGCCGTCCAGCTGAGGGCGTGCCCGGAGATTGTGCTCGCGGCCGTGCGGCGGAGCCCGGGCGCCCTCCGCTTCGCCGCGCCAGAGCTCAGGCCTGCGCCCACCTGCGAGCCCTACCCCTGCGGGTCCCGTCAGTGCCCGGGCCCTCGGACGCCCCCGCGGGGGCCTGCCGGGCGGCAGACGTCCTCCCAGACATGCTTGTCTTGATCCGCGGGTCGAGAGCGCACCTCTTCCGGTCGAAGCTAAGCTGGCCGCGCACAGCTTTAATTAAGCAGAGGAGGGGAGGCAGGAGGAGGGGCCTCACGTCAAGGCCAGGAGAGGGCAAAGCGCCGGAATCAGGCGGTGCCGAAGACGATGTGCTTGCAAAGGAACGCCTTCAGACATGCGGCGTCCTGATGTTTTCCATGCGGGGTTTCTATGAAAGTCCTGACCTTTGGCCCGCGGGACCCGCTTTTCAACCAGAGCCACTCTTGAGTGTCCCGGGGCCCAGTGAGGAAGGGGAGGCCCCAAGCGCCCAAAAACTTCGCGTGATTGTTGCACGATTGTTTTTTTTTAGACGCCAAACCCTGGGTTGTGTTTCAGAAGTCTGACCTGCGGGGGTAGGTTTCACCCGTTCAGCGGCGCGCCCGGGGTGGAAGAGGGAGGTTGAGGGCCGTCTCAGAAGGCGGCGGGGCTTTCCTAGAAGCCTCCTGGCCTTCTGGGAAGTTGTCCGTGTCTTCGGTGGCAGGCTACAGAAAACCTTCCAGAAGGCCCGAGGCCTTCCGAGCCTTCTGAGGATGCCCGCCCCGCCCCCTCCCATCTTCCATGATATCCGGCGTTGCGAAAACATTCAACATCGGGCAGAATCGCGACCGGAGCCGTCGGCACGATCTTTCTGCTTTTTTTTCGAGCCGGGTCTATATGTGAGGGTCCCGGGGCACGAGACCTTGGCGAGCACGCCCGGTGTGAACGAGGAGCGCCACGCCCGGATCTCACGGCTCCCCCCTTGGTTGGGCGCCGCGTAATGGGGGGGTCATAACCCTGACCTTCCAGGAGGGCTAAAAAATAGCACCCGACCTAAAAACATATCCCAGAGCTATTCTACGTCTTGGTTTTAGGCTGTTTCGTTGAGTTTTTTAGGTTTTTAGGTCTCCAGTGCTAAAACATAGCTTTCTGGAAGGTCAGGGAAATGGGGGGGGGACGAGGGTGGTTCGAAAAGGCACCCAAACGGTACCTAAACGAGCCCCCTGGGGCTCTGGAGGGGCCCGAAAGGGGCACGAAAGGGGACCTTTTCTGACCCCTCCATTTGTGGCCCCCCCATTAAGCCACGCCCAATTTGGGCTCGCCGCCGACATGTGGTTGCCGTTCAGGGGCGACCCGGCGGTGGTCCTCGCGGCCGCCGAGCGGGGCTGGTCCGCGCGGGGGGGACTCCAGGCTGCTGCAGCGCAGGGCAGCAGGGCAGCCAGGGGGGGGAGCGAGCAGCTCCGGCGAGGAAAAGGTGTTGGCGTTGCGTCTGTCGGGCCGGACGAAAGGGGGTGATTGGGAAAGGGGGGGTTACGAAATTTGCTGCATGCAGCTGGTTTCGGCCTCACCGAGGGGCCCGCTCCTCGATACATAGCCGCCTCCGGCGCCGGGAGGCGCCGGGAAAATCAGCTATGTGAGCTGATTCTCACCCCCCCCCTTTGCTATCACCCCTTTCGCCCGACCCGAGTCTGTGTTTCGCTCGTTGTGGCTCCAGTGGGCCTCCTGGGAGGCCCCCGTCGCCAGCGCCGAATCCAGACATGTCCGCGTCGTGAAGAAAACAGGAAGGCATGTTTTTTTGTCATTTTCAGCCTCTCGGGGCCCTCGCCGGGCCCCAGCCCTATCGGAAATCGATGGTTTTCCGATGGGCCGGTGTTTCATCCCGAGTCGGCTCGGGATGAAACACTGGCCCCGGGGAATCGGAACTTCCAGGGGCCCCGTGCTGAAGAAGTCAGGACATCGCATGGCTGGGGATTCGCTTCGAAATCCTGGCCAAAGCGCACCCCTGGAGAGGTCCAGGGAGCACCAATTTGGATACAGATGGAGTGCACAGCGGTGTCGGCCAGGTCGTCGTCGTCGTCGTCGTCTTCTTGGCGGTGGCGGTGGCGGCCGCGGTCGTGGGGGCGGTCGACGTCCTCGGAGGAGGAGGAGGAACCGAATAATAGAAAACGACATAAGCATAACCTTTGGAGGCCCGCGCGGCTTCCTTTCACTGGCGCTGGAACTCCCCTGGCAGCGACTCCGGCGCCGCCTTCGGCGCGCTCCGCGCGCCAGAGCAGGGGGGGCGGATGGAGGAGAGGGGAGGCAAGGGAACCTACCGCCACTGCCGCGCCAAGCGAAACATCGGCTGGTAGGTGATCGTTTTTATTTACTATTTTGGCGATCGGCGCGGGCCCCCAAACTCCTCCTGCCCCCCCCCATGGAGTAGATCTTGGCTGTTTTTGGCGCCTGTTTCGAGTAGGTGGATTCTCCCCCATGATGGACGCACTGTACCAAACAGCCGCACTAAGCAGAGGTCTGGAGCCAAGCCCCCCCTTCCCCCCCCTTGCCGCTCAATCTCGAAACTCCGAACAAAAGAACGTTGACTAGCTGATTTCGCTTCTCGCGACGAAGCACAGCATTGGAATGCAAATTGAAATCGTGGGCGACCTGGCTGGTGGGCATCATGGGTTGCTCTGAGGAAGCCGGCGGAATGAACAATCGGGCCTCTAGCTGGGAGGTGGCAGCAACAGGGCTTCGGTATCATGTCGCCTGCCTTCGGAGGCTGCCAGGATCTTCTCCTGAATCATGCCGTCAGGGCCGACAAATTATACGTCGTTTTGGCCGTTGAAGGGTCTTGTTGAAATATGGCATGACCGAGCGTTGGTCCTTCACAAAGTATATGTCACTTGGACCTTGCTTTTGAAGCACATGCCATTTCAATATTGATGTGGATGCGTGTAGATTTCTCGCAGCTATTTCAACATATTTG
>CAUYUJ010019738.1:107185-128555 GCA_963575745.1 Prorocentrum cordatum
GGCTACACAGTCAGAGGGTTCGGTATAGCTCTGCATGTTACGGGCGCTTTCTCCTTTCACTTTTCTGAACAATCCCAAGGCGCAGGTATTTCTCGCGCGCTGCTGAATTCGCGCAAGTGCTGCGGGTACCGACTTCTGTCAGCGCAGGCACCGCAGGTGCGTCAAATGATGGGGCGCAGGCATCGCCTGTGCCTCTTGACGCGATCGCAGGCACCGCCGGCACTGCCTGTTTCTCACAGTCGCAGGCATGCCACCCCGTGTGGGGCCGCACAGTTCTAAGCAGGAGCGAGGTGCGAGGGCGAGGAGCCGGCGGCGGGGAGGAGGGGAGGGGGACGCTGCTCATTGCTAGCAGCGCATCCGAGGCATCGCCCCAAGCGGGGCTGCGCCGCCCGTCGCGGGATGGGGGCGTTGGCGCTCGGGCAGCGCCGGGGATGGGGAGGCGCGGGTTTCGCCTGGGGGGTCAGCCCTCCCCCCCAGTGCCCCGCCGAAGCGTCGTCGCTTCTTCTGTGACGCGATGCCGAGATGGATAGGACCCAACGACGTGAAGTAGAATGGGGCGTTGCGCAAAACACCGTATGCTAACATGAAAACCCGGACATGTGGTAAAACGAAGTGTCATGTATATGGTCAGACAGATACACCATTGTGTGTGTGCGTAGCGATCGGTACACCATATTGTGATTCTGTGGCATGGAAATGTCTGCTACGGCATGCGAACACATATTTGCATTATTTGCATTATCCGCGTAATGGCTGCCAGTGTACGAAGCCATATGGGTGCAAGTCGGGTGGCGCAAGGCCTGTTATTCGAAGCTCACCCAACCTTCGTGTTGCACTACGCGCTTCTGGAACGTAAGCTTCGAAAACGCTCGTAGTGAAGCCATGTATCCACTTGGGCAACGTGCCCCCACGAAACCAAACCTCCAAGGGCCAATTCGCAGGATAGCATTTGTTTTACATCTCTACCGTTCTGCCCCTTCCCAATGGTACGTCGGATTATCGCTACTCGAGCTCTGACGGGCCCTGAAGTTGTGGCAGACTGCGACCCCTGGGGCCACCACCGCTGCAGCGGAGTTCGCTGTAGCGACTCGGCGGGGGGGGAAGGCGTGCTGTGCTGCGGCATCAGTGGCGCGCGGTTGCCCCACGTCTTCATCTCAGAGGCGCAAGGGGGCATGCCAATGTTTGGCTTGTAGATTTTAAGGGCTTCCCAGATCCCCCAGTCTCCCACACGGGCTGCAGCGAGGGCAGCTAGATACTCCAGAAATCTTGGGACGTAATCTGAACCAATCGCATCATGACATCATTCTCGTCCTATCGTCCCCCACCCCACCCCTCCTTCTCTCCTCAAGCCCCCTCTCCCCCTCCCTCCTCCCTCGTTTTCTGTCGACGGCGGCGACGGCGACGGAAACGACGACGAGGGCACCCTTTTGCACGTAATCGCGGCTTCTGTCGGGGGTAGGAGCATGACCACGACGCCACTTCCGCAGCGCAGCCTCGCACCGTACAGGGGGTGTTTTGGGCAGGAAAGCGAGCGCGAGCTTCCATCATGTAATGCACACCATGGCTCGGGCAGATGGTTGCACTTTTCATTGCTTTCGTGAACATGTCACAACTGTGTTGAAGATCGGGCAATCAACCTGGGCTATCGGGCCCGCTTTTCCCCGGATAACCTGACCTTCCTCGAATGGGGGTACGCAGGAGCCGGCGCGCGCGGGCATGTGTGGGGATGCCTGGAGCGAGAAGGTCAGGCTATATGCCAGCACCTCCCTCGCCCCCTCCTCCCACTGGATCACTTGATTTGCAGTGGAAAGCCATGCCGAGAAACACCCTGCCTGCCTCCAGGGTGCTTTGGGTGTCTTCAGTTTCCATGGTTCTGAGCGCGTGACGCTTCCACACCTCAGAATCAATGGGCGTCCTGGGGTCTCAGGGTTGGGTTTCTTGTGGAAAGTACCTTGTGGTCGAGGAACCCATGGGAAACCCGTAGGAGTCCCGAGGACATCCATAGGATTCCCGAGGAAATCCATCGAAACCTTTCGGAATCTTTGCTACTCAACATAAGAAGAGAGCAGCTTCGATTCGCAACTTTCCCCCGCGATGAACAAGTTCGGCCTTGCCCCCTCTCCTCCCTGACCAAAACTGCACTGGCCTGGGACAACAAACTTTTAGTCCTAAAGGGGGGTAATTACTATCCGGGGGTGCAGGTTGTTGCCGCAAGTATCGACTACACGTAGGAGCGACCCTTCGCCGGAGTGACCTTTGGTGCGGGCTCACCGGGGTCCCCCCGACCGATGAGCGCGATGCGATCGTGGCTGCTTGCGCGCTTGGAGTTGGCCACCTTGCGCCCACTTAGTCCGCGCACGAAAGGTCACTCTTGCCCAGGGTCACTCGTACGTGCCGCCGAAAGTAAGAGGACGATCTCCTCCCACACTGGATCGAGCAGCCAAGGGGCCAGAGGCCAGGCGGCGAGGCACCATGCGCCGCCGCAGCGCCCGCCCAGCCGCCCCGGGGGCCGGGTCGCTGTCCACCTGATTCTTTGGAGGGGTAGGAGGAGGGAGGAGGGATGAGGCGGGAGGGGGGAGGAGGGGCGAGGGGGGGGGAGGCAGGAGGGGGGAGGAGGGAGGAGGGAGGAGGGAGGAGGAGGAGGGAGGAGGGAGGAGGAGGAGGGAGGAGGGAGGGTGGAGGAGGAGGGAGAATGAGATCGAGAAGGTCGAGGCACAAAGTGACATCACAAATTATTCAAGCCACCCCCTGCACGGTGAAGGCGGACCCGAAGACGAAGCACGTGAAAGTAAACACGATGACGGGCGCAAGGATACAGACCGACATAATATTTCGCCTACAGTAATGAAGCACAACCAAGTGGAAATGAAGGCGGTCCGATGCGACCCGTACAGCAGAAGCCACTGGTCATCGGATAACCCCAACAATTTGAACATGTTGTGCATGATGCCCCTTGACACGCGCCGCCCGCAATTGTCGAAATGTAGACAAGCTCGAACCACAGGCCCCTAAATCGGGCCGCTACCAAGCCGACAGCTGCTCGGCAGCCTCATACACACAAAACCGATGCGAGCATCCGCATCACTGCCGTATTGAGGTTAGCATGCGGTTGGAGGTGCCCTGGCGCAACTCCGTCTTCTGTCCAAAGTGGGGCTCATTTGTTGCTGCGCAAAAACTCTTCCACGATCTGCTTGACCCTGTAGTCCTTCGCGAACTCGTGGACATCAGCGTACGTCCTGGTGTAGCCGCCAAGGAAACGCAGGCTGACGGACTCACGCTCGGTCGCCACCGGTGTCGCTGGAATCTCCTTCGAGCGTACGTTGGCAAGGGCTTTCAGAGCGCATGCATGAGCTAACGACACGTCCCACTCCGCCGTGGAGAGGGTCTTCCACCCACTGAGCGTCGCTGCAGTGCAAAGGCTGGCAAGAGTAAGCCTCCATCCCTGCACACGAACCGAGCATGATGTATTGGGCCATCCGTACTGACCTTCGCACCAAATCATGCCCACCTTGCAGATGGTGAAACGGTTCATCAGGTCCGTGATTGCATGTTTTGGGCCGATACCCTGGCAGTTGCCCCATAGATGCCACCTGTGTTGCCGCGCACCCCATTCCAATGAGGTCACTGCGCCGATTGATAGAGATCGCCGTCGCATGCGGGAGCTGCCCAAATGTAGCCTTGCAAGCCATACAGTGGTACATGTTTCTTCTCTCGACGTTGTCAGCCACATCCCCCGTATACTTCCGGAGCAGCGAGCCGAGTTGTTCCCAGCACGACGTTGGCGGGCAGATGCACGAGGCAGTCAGCATTGTGGGAGTCTGGACCAAGCTCACGTCCTCGTACAAGTGGAAAACATGTTTGGCTTGCGTGCTAACTCCAAGCTACCTCAGGCTCGGTCCTGCATCTTGTCGTTCCAACATGCTCGTCTCGATGTCCGATGCCTCTGATGCACATAGAGCTTGAGAAGAAGGACCTTCCATTGCCGCCACGCGAGCATCAGAGCCGCTCATGATGCTGCCGCAAAAAAAGGATTGATCTTGACCGACTTCGCCTCTTGGGTGACGGGGAGATGGAGGAGGAGCCTGAGCTCTTCCTCCGTATCCCCGGAGCCCAGCCGCTCGGAGGTGCAGAGTCTCGGCAGACAGGCCATATTCTTAAGTCGGGCATGTCCCTCTACAGGGGGAAAGTTCGAAAGTAGTCAAAACATAGTCTGGGGACGATCTTGCGACTACTGTTCATCATTGTTTGACTTTTTTCCCCAAAAAAATCCGCCTGTAGAAGGACATGCCCGACCTAAATCTACATTGATTCTCTCGCCCAGCTGTGTTGCAGGGCTCGTGCCCCTTCAGCTTCGTCGCAGTTCGTCAGCCCGCTCGTCGCACCCCGTGCCGCCTTACCCATGGCCTCATCACGATGGTCATGATGGCCCCCAGCGAGCACCAGGACAGCACCACCGCCCCCCCCCCTTCGCCCCGCTTCTCCCGGCCTGCGCTCTCCCCCGTGCGAGAGCCAGGGCGCGCGCGCCGCGTGCTTTAGCGCGGGCACGCGGATGTCACTGCAACCAGCGTGTCGGAAGAGTGGCGCTTCCTTGTGCAGCTGTCTCCAGCGACCCGCACCCGAACGCACGACGACGGGCCAGGAGAACCAGGGCGATAGTCTTCGGCACTGGGAGTCGCACTGCGCTGGCCCAGGCCGCTCCTGTTCCCCCCCCCCCAAGATCGCAGTGGCACGCTCTTCTTCGGCTCCTCTGGGGAGTTGGAGTAGAGGAGTCCCTTTTACCGCGGCTGCCCATGCAGCCCTTCCCCCTCCCCAAAACACAAAAATTGAACGGCAGGATGCGTTGCCATGCTTGGCGCTCGCTTCGGAGCACCAGCAAGGGCATCGGTCGTTCTGGGGGGTGAAGGGGATAAGCAGAGCATCGCGCGCCAGCAGCGGCTCTTCCAACTGCAAACTGGAACGCGTCACCTGGAGCAGGTCGGCCATGCAGTCGCCGTCGGGGATGACCGTCTTCGAAGCGATGCATTGCCGACAGTCAATGCCCGCCAAGGGGCACATGGCAAGCAAGGCACTCCGCGGCCCAGGCACCGTCGGAAATGCATGGATCGCACGTGCCGTCACAGCACGGGACAAAGACGTTGAAGAGTTCCCCCAGTTGGCGCTGACGCACCTGAAGGAACACTCGCCAACCCCCCCGCCTCGTGAGACCCGTCATCTCCAGAGGCAGGAACGGCATGAGCACATCTCCATGAGCCCCCCCCTTGCGCCTTCGACTTGCACGTTGGTAGGGTCCGTGTACGGCACTGTAAAACCACCGCCGCCGAGCATGCACAGCGCAGCTCGGGCATGATGGACCCAAGCACTGGATCTTTCTGCAGCTGACGCCGGCGGACGGGGCGCGCGTGCCAGGCCAGGAGCCGCGGAGGGCCCTCCAGAGCATGTCGACCGCACCAGCGGAGGCGAATTCGCCATCGATGCTTTGTCGCAGGCGCCCGGGCTCGCACTCGACGTCGCCAAGGCCGTACTGCAAGCGGGAGGCAGCGTCGGTCTGCAGACGAAGATCCCTGCCTGCCTGGGCACCTCTGGGACCACCGCCATCTCCAGGAGGGTGTGCATGAGCCCGCGCCGGGTCCCTTGGAGTCCCGACCCCTTCCTCAGGGCCAGCCTTTCGCCGCGAGTCGTTCGGTTGACGGCCCCGGGGCATGTCTGAGGGTCACGAGTGTCAGGAGGGGGAAAACACACAGACACAATTAATCGTCGATCCCCAGGAGAATATGCGAAAATATGGGAAGTGGGGGGAAACAACAACCCAGAAGATATAGGAAAATACAGGGAATCTTTTTATTTGTGTGTATTTATTTGTGTGCTCTGGGGCCCCTTTAGAGTGTCAGCACGCCAGCCAGCGCCCACGCCCGCCGCGAGCAGGGCGGCCACGAAGCCCGCGCGCACCGCGTGCGGTCGCGCCCAGCCCCTGGCACGGCTGCGGCAGCCTCTGGAGCAGCCCAGCGCCCAGCGCCATCAGCAGGGCCAGGAGGCGCAGGCGCGGGAGGAGGAGGAGGAGGAGGAAGAGGAGGAGGAGGAGGAGGAGGAGGAGGAGGAGGAGGAGGAGGAGGAGGAGGAGCGAGGAGCGAGGAGCGAGGAGCGAGGAGCGAGGAGCGAGGAGCGAGGAGCGAGGAGGGAGGAGGAGCTGGCCGAGCGAGACGAGGCGGCGGGGGTGGCGGGGGATCGCCGGCCTGCGTCGCTGCGAAGCACGCGACGCCAGGTCTTGGCCGTCTTCGGCCTCCCTCGCCGGCCCGGGGCCGCCAGAAGAGGCGGCCCTGGCAGAGGAGCCGGCCCCAAGGAAGGGGTCCAGATCGGACGGGGCCGGGACCCAGACCCCCTCGAGCCACGAAACGGGGAGGTTCTTGCCTCTACGCAGAGCTTCCCGAGCCTCCTCCGACGACGCGGGCGGCCTCCCAGAAGGCGCGAGGGCTCCCTGGGACTCCCCGCCGCCCTCCGAGAGCAGAGCTGCCCCCCCCCTCTCGCTTCCCTCCGGGGGTGCGCCGCCGATCCTCCTCCGACAACCCTCCCGCTTCGCCGCCCGATCTCCACGACCTCCCCTCCCCTCCCGCTTCGCCGCCCGATCTCCACGACCCAGACCCCCAGACCCCCAGACGGGGCACGACGGCAGGTTGTTCGCCATTTTCGGCGTCCGAGGGCCATCACCAGGCCTCGGGACTGTCAAAAAAGATTGAGGATGAGAACCGGTCCCCGGGAATGGGTCCGGCGTCATGAACAGCTGCTCATGACGTCGGGGGTCTGGGGACGAGGATGAGTCCGTTCCAGAGCGTTCCGGAGCGCTCCAGAGCGCTCTGGGGAAGCCGCGGCGCGCGAGGCAGCACTGTCCAGAAGCGCGAGATGTCGAAGATTCTCGGTTGATCCTCACCCGATGTTAGCCTCGTCCTGGCTTCGTCTTGCCAGGCAGCGGGGGAGCCGCCGAGCTCCGAGCAGAAGCGCGACGCCGGGCGCCTGGCCAGGGAAGGGCGGCAGGCGAAGGGCGGAGGAGGTGCCACCGAGAAGCAGAGGCCCCCCAACCCGAACTGCACGAGGAACACGGAGCCTCGCTGGGGTCCCAGTCATTGCGCGAGGGGTAGCACTTCTGGGTGGTTTGGTTCGATACATCCGCAGCAACAGACCCGAAGGATTGCAAACAAAAACTTAGGATTGCAAACAAAAACCCTAGGATTGCAAAAAAAAAAAAACCTTGTTTTTTTTGCAATCCTAGGTTTTTTTGCAATCCTTCGTTCTTGGGTTGTTTTTTTTTGCAATCCTATTCCCCTAATATGTTGTGCCTCTTGACTTGGATCCGCTCCACAAGGTCTCGGGGCGCTGCCCCACGGAAGGGCCTCCTCCGCGCCTGGGGGCCCCCAGGTCGTGGCCGCCCTCGGGAGCCCCCCTGCGGGGCTCTGCCCCTCGAGGTCTCCATTCCGCCCGCGGGTCTCTGCGTGTCTCGCACCCGACGGCTCCCACCTCTGCCCCCTCCTCCCCTGACCTTCCATGGAGGGCTAAAAAATAGCACCCGACCTAGAAACCTATCCCAGAGCTGTTCTACGTCTCGGTTTTAGGCTGTTTCGTCTAGTTTTTTGGGTTTTTAGGTCTCCAGTGCTAAAAAATAGCTCTCTGGAAGGCCAGGGTCCTCTGTCTCTGGCGCTGCTGTGTCTGTGGGTGTGCGTGCACGCCCTCGGGCAGAGGTCGCCAGGTCTCTCGAGGAGGGGATCAGTGCTGCCGACTCGGGCAGCTCTGATTGAGATGGATCTCTTTTTCGCCGATGTTGATGTAAACAAAAAAATCCGCTCCAAAAGGTTCCGGGGCACTCTTTTTGCTTATCAAGACGGGTGCAGGCGCTTCGCGGTGGAGGTGGGGCCTGGAGGAGGTGGAGGCAGCAGGGTCGATGGACCTTGAGATCCGATGCTGCGAGGTACTTGCGGCGCCGTGAAACATCACGACCGGAGCCCTGCAGACCCCCATCTTTCATTGGCGTTTGCTCGAGCCGGCACTTGCCGAGCTGGCCAGATCAGTGAACGCTTAGTGTGACCAAAGTGCGACGCCTGGATCTCAGGAGGGCTCGAGGCCCAGCGATGCGCTGTCCTGGTTGTTCCAGTATGCGGTCCCTGGATGGGCCGATCCTGTCGCGACCCCGGCCCTGCAAGGGCCCCCAGGGGACGACGGTGGCGAAATTTTTGCCGTTCTCATTTCATCCCTCGACGCGAGCATGTTCAAAGCGCAGACGCAAATAAACGTCGACTCCCAGGAAAAAGAAGGGAATATGGGAAGTGGAAGAGAAGATGAGCATGGATATGTTTAAGATAGTGGGAAATCCTGGGATTTGTGCCTGCTTCTTTGTGCGCCCCTGGGCCGCTCCACATGTCTGAGCTCAGGAAGGATCGAGGAGGAGGGCCCCCACGGTCCACCTTCCACGCCTTCCGACCAGCAGGTGGCTGGCAGCGGTCGCAACAGATAACATAGATTTTCGGTGCTCCGCGCGGCTTTCCTGGATCTGCGCTGAGAGCGGAGATACGGGCGCCAGAGGCGCCGCAAGGGAGCTCCAGCGCCGATCCGAGAAACCCGCGCGGCGCTGCAAAAGTGTACGTCGGTGCAGCCTGATGTCCCTCGAGAATCAGCGAGCGAAGAACAATATAAAATAAACTTTTTCGCCGTCGGGGGCGCCTGTCCCTGGGCGGCTGGAAAGTTTATACCCCTGCGGTGCCACCGTAAGGGTATAAACTTTCCAGCCGCCCTGGGGCAGGTGTCCCCGACGGCGAAAAAGTTTATTTTATACCGTTCTTCGCCCGTTAACTGATGTCCCTCGAGAAGATCACTGAACCAGCCACCTGCTGGGCGGCAGGTGTGGAAGGTGGAGCGCCCAGGCGTGCGATGTCCTGATTTTTGTCAGCGCGGGGTCCCCAGAGGTCCCGGACCCTTTCCCCGGGACCGGCGTGTTCATCCCGAGCCGTTTTTCGACGGTCCAGGGGCCTGGCGAGGGCCCGTCAACACCCAAAACTGGGATAAAAGCCTTCTCCCAGACTGTTTTCACGGCGCGAGCATGTCTGGGAGTCGGGTGGAAGCGGCTGTGCGCAGCTTTCCTTGAGTGGGTCTTTCTGGAAGCTCATTGTCAGATATACACTGTATGTACTTGTTTGCGTATTTTTAAAGGCTACGGAAGGCCGCTGAAGGCCACTAAAGACTTCTAAAGGCCACCCGAGGCCGGTAAGGTGCGACTCCAGGCCACTGCAGGTCGGCAACTAAAGGCCTCTAAACCGATGCGGTTTACAAGCCTGGGCAAAAACAACCAACAGGTTTGGGCAACAAAAAGCGAACACTCCTGCCACATTCATCGGTCAAACTCCCCCCCCTCCTCCAAGGTTCAGAGTTGGCGGTGGGTCTGAGGAGTTGCACTTCGACCGCAGTCTCCTCCGCGCGTGCCCAAAGGGGGAGTGTCCAGTAAGTGTCTCCCTCTACCGTATGTTAGACTGAGCTTTCAAACAAACATATTCATTTTACAGGCCACTACAGGCAGCTCATAATAATTACACTAGAGGCCATTGCTAAAGGCTTCCAAAACCGAGGCGGTATATGTTAGAATGAGCTTCCAGAAACCCTGAGATCCGACATCTCGACGAAATTGCAGCATCGTGCACATCTGTCTGTCTGCGCCAGACCACATCTGTCTGCGCCATTTGTCGAGCCCGATCGATCTGTGAGCGCCCCGTGGCCCGTAACAGGAACGACGAGAGTGCGGGGCTTGAAATTATCCGGGCGAAAGACCCAACCATATGAAGTTGTGGGTACCGCAATTGTGAATATCTTCTTCGGTGAAGCTCCCTATGGGGCCACGAAGCGCTGCGCTAGGCGTGGGAGGAACGCATGCGGGCGGTAGCACTGGGGCCGTCGGTGAAACTCCCTATGAGGAAAATACCAAATTACGCGTGTGGGACGCATGCGGGCGGTCTCATTGCGGGCTTCGGTGGAGCTCCCCATGGGGCCGCGAAGCATTGTAAAGGGTGGGCGACAATACCAAATCGGGTGTGGGGGACGCATGCGGGCGGCCCTACTGGGGGCTTCGGTGGGGCTCCCTATGGGGCCACGTATTGGGTTGGTGAAAATGCCAAGTTGGGTGTCGGGGACGCATGCGGGTGGTCCCACTGGGGGCTTCGGTGAAGCTCCTTATGGGGCCGCGGATCGCTGTACAGGGTGGGTGAGAATGCCAAATCGGGTGCGGGGGACGCATGCGGACGGTCCCACTGGGGGCTTCGGTGGGGCTCCCTGTGGGGCCAAGAAGCGCTGTATAGGGTGGGTGACAATGCCAAGTTGGGTGTGGGGGACGCATGCGGGCGGTCCCACTGGGGGCTTCGGTGGAGCTCCCTATTGGGCCACGAAGCGTTGTATTGGGTGGGTGAAAATGCCAAATTGGATGTGGGGGACGCATGTGGGCAGTATCACTGGGGGCTTCGGTGGAGCTCCCTATGGGGCCACGAAGCGTACTGGGTTCGTGAAAATGCCAAAACGGGCGTGGGGGATGCATGCGGGCGGTCTCATTGCGGGCTTCGGTGGAGCCCCCCATGGGGCCGCGAAACGCTGTACTGGGTGGGTGAGAATGCCAAATTAGGTGTGGGGGACGCATGCGGGCGGTCCCACTGGGGGCTTCGGTGGAGCTCCCTATATGGCCACGAAACGCTGCACTGGGTTTGTGAACATGCCAAATTGGGTGTGGGGGACGCATGCGGGCGGTCTCATTGGGGGCTTCGGTGGAGCTCCCTATTAGGCCACGAAGCGCTGTACTTGGTGGGTGAAAGTGCCAAATTCGATGTGGGGGACGCATGTGGGCGGTACCACTGGGGGTTTCGGTGGAGCTCCCTATGGGGCCACGAAGCGCTGTACTGGGTGGGTGAGAATGCAAAATCGGGTGTGGGGGACGCATGCGGGCGGTCCCACTGGTGGCTTCGGTGGAGCTCCCTATGGGGCCACGAAGCGCTGTACTGGGTGGGTGAGAATGCAAAATCGGGTGTGGGGGACGCATGCAGGCGGTCCCACTCGGGGCTTCGGTGGAGCTCCCCATGGGGCCACGAAACGCTGCACTGGGTTTGTGAACATGCCAAATTGGGTGTGGGGGACGCATGCGGGCGGTCCCATTGGGGGCTTCGGTGGAGCTCCCTATTAGGCCACGAAGCGCTGTACTGGGTGGGTGAAAATGCCAAATTGGATGTGGGAGGCGCGTTTGGGCGGTACCACTGGGGGTTTCGTGGAGCTCCCTATGGGTCCACGATGCGTTGTACTGGGTGGGTGGAACGCACGAATGAAGGAGGAGGGAAGAGAGGAGGAGGAGAAGAGGAGATGAGGAAAGGAACGCGGGGACCGTCTGTTCAAAACGAGGGCCCAACACCACAGGATGGTTGGGAAAAAGGAAGACGCCAGGATCTCATGGAAGACTCCTCCGGCTTTCCTCCCCTCGCTCTTCGCACGCGCCTGGGGCCCTGGGCCATGGCGGCCTCTGGCCTCCCTCGGCGCCCGCCGGGGGGCCGCCGGGCGCAGTCGGCGCTGGCCGGGGCCTCAGTGGCCTCCTCTCGCGGCGCCATGCAAGGGCGTTCCGTTCGACCGATCGCGTGTCGGCCGGAGAGGGAGGGCGAGGGCGGAGGACGACGAGGAGGAAGAGGAGGAGAGGGGAGGAGGAAGGGGGAGGAGGAGGAGGGGGGAGGAGGACGAGGGGGAGGCGGAGGGGAGAGGAGGATGAGGAGGGGGGGGCAGGGGGAGAAGGAGGAGGAGGAGGAGGATGAGGAGGAGGGCTGGACGATGGGAATCGTGTTTTTGCTTGCCCTCTGGGCCAGGATGCGCGTTATGCCCCCGCCAAAAACGTAGCGCTCCCCTCCTTGGTGCGTCCCAGGAACTGCCGCAGTGCGTCCAGCACGTCAGTCTGCGGGGGGCGCTCCGGTATGCCCCCTCCCGTCGCCACCCCCCCTCCCGCCCCATCACGCCCGTTATGGCAGCGAATGAACAGATGCGCTCGAAGGAGGAGGAGCAGCAGCAGGAGGAGGAGGAGGGTCGGCCTCGTCTCAACCTCGTGGGAGTTCAGAGGGTCTTGGAGGGCGGCGCGCGAGAGCGCCCTAGGTCGCAGGGGGGGGGACGTGGGTCGGCGGAGGACGGGGGGAGAGATGAGAAGGTGGAAGGACCCCCACCTCCTCTCGGAATGAAGAAATCACGACGGGAGCTTTTGTTGCAATGTCTTCGGCTTCGGGGGGCCCTCACCCGGTTTGGGACCGTCAAACCAGCACTCGGGAACAAGGACCGATTTTGGGGAAGGGGTCCAGGATTCTGGAGGTCCACGTTGCGGCATCGCGACGACGGAGGTCTGGGGAGATGGAGGTGCAGTCGAGACGAATGCGTCCCTCCCTGGCGTTGTTCATCCTTTTTGGGCCACTGGGGGCGTCTCGTCGCCACGGCTCCAGAGGGACTCTGGGAGTGGTCCCGGGATCAAGTTTCAAGGGATTTGGGCCTGGCGGGGGACGGGGCAAGGAGGTGGAGGCGGGAGGGGGAGGGAGGGTTGGACGAACGAGGGAGGGTGAAGAGGGAGGGGGAGCATTTGTGTTCACACCGGTGATCACAACATGATGGTCAGATGTACAGCATGATTCGCCATGGCGTTTGGCTAAGAGTACAGCGAAACAGCAGAAGGTGCATGTGTATCCAGATGTTCTTCGAACGATCGCAGGCACAGAAAGTTCAGAAGCGCGTCGACACTGGAAAAGTGGCTGCTGATGTGTGAGACAAGGGTAGCGCAGCACCCTGAGCGTGTCTGATCAGAGAAGAACGATACATATACTATGTGGCGCCGTGAGGCGCGGGTACGGCGTTGCAGGCGCATGCCAGGTTAGGCAATGGCGCCCAGAGGAGAACCGCAAGACTAGGGAAGGAGCAGCGGGGTCAGGCGAACGAGCCGGCCTGGCGGGGGGGAGAGACCGGGGAGGCAAGTGGGCGCCGCGTGGTAGTGGGGCGGGGGGGGGTGCGAGCGAAGTGGGGCGCCAAGGCATCCGGAGGCCTGGCCTTGGCGTCCCTTGTCGTTGTTGTCATCCACCTCCTCGTTCTTCTCCTCCTCCTCCTCCTCCTCCTTCCTCGAGATTTTCTGGCCCTCCTCGTCGCCTCCTCCTCCTCCTCTTTTGCTGCCGTTGCTCTCTTCTCCATCCGTTCGCCTCTGCTCCAGTCGGGCGTGTGCCCGCCCTTGGGTTGCCCCCCTCTCGTTCCACGGATCGTGGCCATGGGCGTGCGCCTTGCGACCAGAGCTGTTCGTCCTTCTCCTGCGACGCGCACCCACGTGCTCCTGCCCCCCTGTCTCAGACAAGGCATGCGGGCGAGATGCTCGAGGTTTCAGGGCGCGCCTGGACTCGCTAGTGACTAGAGCTCGGCGCGACGCCAGACACAGCGTGAGATGGGCAAAGCACCACGAGGAAGCAAGACAGGCAGGGCGCCTGCCTCGAACACTTGGCAGAGAGCGATGTGGAATGGAAGACGACGGCACCACCTTCAGTGCACCTCCTCCTCGTCCTCCTCCTCCTCCTCCTCCTCCTCTGACCCTCCTCCTCTGACCCTCCTCCTACTCCCTCTCCTCCTCCTCCTCCTCCTCCTCCTCCTCCTCCTCTGACCCTCCTCCGCCTCCTCCTCCTCCTCCTCCTCCTCCTCCTCTGACCCTCATCCTCCTAATCTTTGTCCTCTTCCCCGTAGCTCTCCGCTTTCTTCCTCCCCGACATGTGTCCCTCCCTAGCGCTCCCGTCGTCTACTCTCCTGGTTTCCCCACTCCCAGGCTCTCAGAAGCGGAGCTGATTGAACGAGGGGAAGCCCTTAGAAGTGTGCTTTCCGCTCACCGCTCTTTTCGGTCTGGGCTTACGTAGCGACGCTCGCTGGAGGCTGGACCATGTCCGCTCGGGCCCTGAGCGCTCCTGAATGGCCACGCCTTGTCGGCTGCTCCACCACAGATGAGTTCCCCCACTTCCTCGAGTGCCCGCGCCTCCTCCCTCTCCCCTTTGGTCAGCTCCCCTCCTCTCCCCTCGCTCGTCTGAGGCTTGGAGCTGCTCCCGAGTTCACTAGCAGAAGGCCCCCCAGGCCCGCGCCCAAGAGATCCCGCATCTCTAACCTGGACATGCCGGGACTTGTCCGATGCCAAACCAGCCTCGGGGCGGATCGGGATGAGTTACTCATATTAATGAGGGATGGAGGAGGAGGAAGAGGAGGAGGAGGAGGAGGAGGAGGAGGAGGAGGAGGAGGAGGAGGAGGAGGAGGAGGAGGAGGAGGAAGGAGGAGAGGAGGAGGAGGAGGAGGAGGAGAGGAGGAGGGAGGAGGGAGGAGAGGAGGAGGGGAGGAGGAGGAGGAGGAGGAGGAGGAGAGGAGGAGAGAGGAGGAGAGGAGGAGAGGAGGAGGAGGAGGAGGATGAGGAGGTGGAGGAGAAGGAGAGGAGGAGAGGAGGAGAGGAGGAGGTGGAGGAGGGAGGAGAAGACCCCCCCCCCAGGAAATATGCCATAAGATAACCGCTCCGAATTCTTTTCTACCGCGTATCAAGCAGAGACAGGGCCCGGCCGACCTGCCGTCACGAAGCACGATCGGCTGCCCTCGCAGCGATGCGCTGCTGAGCCCCGCCAAGCAGCCGCCGCGAACCGTCACGCCACGTGCGCTCCATTCCGTTCCCTCAGGAATAACTCCCTCTTTGATGGGCCAATTTTCCACCACTGCCACGTGTAGGACGGGGGAGGAGGGAGGATGGGGAGGTCCTCCTCTCCTTCTCCTCCTCCTCCCTTGCCTACATACGGTAGTGGTGATGGGAAATCCGCACATGACCCCTGTCGCACCCCGAGGCCGGTCGAAAGGGCCGGCCCTGCGTTTCGCCTGAGAATGCCTCACTTGTTTTGACCCGGAAGCTGGAACATTGGCAGCAGCTTCACAGATGGAGGGCCGGTGGTTTTCAAATTGTCGTTCTCGTCTGAGCGCTGCGTACATGTTTCAAGATCTGTTCAAGAACTTCGCGGATTGAGGGCGGGTCGTTTCGAAAGTGTGGCTCTCGCGTTAGCGCCACGCACACTCGCTTTAGACATTCACAGGAGCTTCACGGATTCAGGGCGGGTGGTTTTCAACAGTGAGTCTTGGGTTAATGGTAAGTCTTGGGTTAATGGTCCTTCTTCTCCTCTTCTTCCTCATCCCCCATGGCGCACCCGAACAGGCTAACTGGGTGTCCTCTCGAAGTATTGCCGAAACCAAGTCAGGGCACACTGGTTTCCGCCATACTCGTGGTTTCACGGATGAGACCCCCAAGAGTCCTTGCAACCATCTCCCTCTTGCAGGGGCAATTTGCCCTAGGCAGTGAGTTGCGGGACGCTGCACTTCTGAAGGTCGCCTCATCCTTAAAGATGGGTTCAGGTACCCTGCAAGCCTATATCGTACTCGGCAGTCCTCCTTCTCCTCCTCTTCCTCCTCCGCCTCCTCCTCCTCCTCCTTCTCCTCCTCCTCCTCCTCCTCCTCCTCCTCCTCCCCCTCCTCCTCTTGTTCCCTGCCCGAGCACCCAGCCGAGGCCCTGGCCTCCCTCTCGCTCGCCCGCGCCGCGGTCGCCGCCCCTGGCTTCCAGGACCCGTGTGCCCTCGGGGGGGGGTCGGTAGCACATCATGGGAGCCTGGTGTACTCTCGTGTTTCTGTCCATAGAGTGCACTGGCACTACAGTCGGGGGCCTGAAGAAGGAACCCTTTTCGTTGGGGAGGGGCTCCGTGTTCCTGGATTGTTCTGCAGTTTGCCTCGGGTTTCCCTTTGGTTTTCGATGGGAAATCGAAGTTCAACTTGTGGATAGAAGGGGCCTCGTTCCTTATTTAGGGTTCCTTCGGTCAAGGGCCCGACTGTAGCACATCATGGGAGCCTGGTGTACTCTAGTGTTTCTGTCCATAGAGTGTGCACTGACACTAGCGTCGTTTAGCGTCTGGTGATCGACGAGATCGCGCCGATGTGGCGTCGATTGGCCCCGACTGGCCTTGATTAGCGTCGGTTCAGCGTCGGTCCGCGCCGATCTGCAAGAGCGCACAAGGTGGTACGGGAAGCCCCCACGAGTTGCCGCAGAAGGGGGGGGCGCCGCCGCCGCGTGCCTCGTCGCAACCAGTCGTCGGCGGCGTCGCTTTCTGGGAGCCTGGGTCCCTGGCGGGAGAACTGCCCCGCCGCCCTCTCTCCCCCCCCAGCGCGCCCGTGGGGGCGAAAAGGAGGAGGACGGAGGGGGACGGAGGAGGGGGGATAATCAAGCTAGGTGCGCTCGCCTCATCTCTGACGTCCTGCTCCTCCCTCCGATCCCTTACCATGGCGTAGATCTTCTTTCTATACGCACATTCGGACGTCGTAGCGTGGCATAGCGCTACATGGGATAGAATGGTGTTGAATGCCAACGCGTATCATGACATATCATGGCGTGACGACGCCCCAAGGTTGGGGGGGCGGCCCAACAAATCAACGAATCGGCACCGAATGTGGAATCACTTCCGATGTTTTTTTCGGGGAGGCATTTTCGAGTTGTTGGGGCTTATTTGGAAGGACCGAAAGCCATGCCGCGGCATGGCGCTGGAACCAATGACGCCAGTGCTGCAGCGGGAGCACGATTCGGAACGAGCGGAAGCGCGGAAATGAGGTCAGCGTTGCAACGGGAGCACGATTCGGAAGGAGCGGCAGCCCGAAAATGAGGCCCGCGCTTCAGCGAGAGCAGCATTTCGAAAACAATCCAAGCGCGGAAGCGCGGAAATAGGACGCGTAGCCTGACATAGCATGGCGTGGCGACGCCCTAGAGTGGGGGGGGGGCTTGTGCGGCCCCAAAAATCAACAAATCGACACTGAATGTGGAATCCCGTCCGATGTGTTTTTTTTCTGGGGGGCCATTTTCTAGCTGGTGGGGCTTCTTGACCGAAAAACATGCAGTGGAATGGCGCTGGAAATACTCACGCCATCGCTGCAGCGGGAGCACGATTCAGAAAGAGCGGAATCACAGAAATGAGGCCAGCGTTGCAGCGGGCGAACGATGCGGAAGGAGCGGCAGCCCGAAAATGAGGCCCGCGCTTCAGCGAGAGCAACATGGCCAACAACTCCCAGTACGCGGAAGGGGGCGAATGTTTCCCGGACCCACCATGGGGAGAGAGTAGAGTAGTACTCATACTGTAGAAGAGGAGGAGGCGGAGAAGGAGGAGGAGGAGGAGGAGGAGGAGGAGGAGGAGGGGGAGGCGGAGGAGGAGGAGAAAGAGCAGGAGGAGGAGGAGGAGGAGGAGGAGGAGGGGAGGAGGGGGAAGGAGAGGAGTCGGAGGAGGAGGAGGATGAGGCAGGAGGAGGCGAGGAGGAGGTGAGGAGGAGGAGGAGGAGGAGGAGGAGGAGAAGAGGAGGAGGGAAGGAGTGAGGAGGAGGAGGAGAGGAGGAGGAGGAGGAGGAGGAGGGATGAGGAGGATGGGGAGGAGAGGAGGAGACGAGGAGGAGGACGAGATGAGGAGGAGGAGGAGGAGGAGGAGGAGGAGGAGGAGGAGGAGGGAGGGAGGGAGGAGGAGGGAGGGAGGGAGGGAGGGGGAGGAGGGAGGAGAGGAGGAGGAGGAGGAGGAGGGAAGAGGAGGAGGAGGAGAGGAGGAGGAGAGGGGAGGGAGGAGAGAGGAGGAGAGGAGGGGGAGGCGAGGCGGTCTAGAGGAGGAGAAGGAGGAGGACGAGGAGGAGGAGGAGGAGGAGGAGGAGGAGAAGGCGGAGGAGGAGGAGGAGGAGGAGGGGAGGAGGAGGAGGAGGACGAGGAGGAGGGAGAGGAGGAGGAGGAGGAGGAGGAGGAGGAGGAGGAGGAGGAGGAGGAAGGAGGAAGAGGAGGAGGAGGAGGAGGAGGAAGGAGGAGGAGGAGGAGGAGGAGGAGGAGAGGGAGAAGGAGGAGGATTGGGGAGGCGAGGATGAGGAGTCGGAGGAGGAGGAGGAGGAGGAGGAGTCGCGGGATAGAGGAGGAGGGGGAGGAGGGAGTCGCGGGAGGAGCAGGAGGAGGAGGAGGAGCAGGAGGAGGAGGAGGAGGAGGAGGAGGAGGAGGAGGAGGAGGAGTTGGAGGAGGAGGAGGAGTTGGAGGAGTCGGAGGAGTCGGAGGAGTCGCGGGAGGATGAGGACGAGGAGAAGGAGGAGGAGGAACAGCGTGATTCCATACAAGCGTCATCAACGATGTTGCAGTCAACCCTCCCTCTTAGCTCCCTCATCACATGCCCGTAGAACGATTTATTCTAACTGAGGGATTTGCTCCGTTGGGAGACAGCCGCTTGATGCCAGAGCACCGTTCGCGGTACTTCAACGCCACGGGTCAATCGTATGGTTGCGACTTCATGGTCCTGAGACGTACCAGAACGCCTGTCTTGGGACTCCAACATCACGAGTCAACGTAACTCTTGGCGCGATGGCGAGTGCCCTCAATCCGTGAGACTCCTGCGAATTTGGAGATGGACTATGCGCGACGCTAAGGCGAGAATCACATTTTGAACACCACCCACACTCAATATGTGACAGCAGTTTCTGGCACGTAGACCGTGAGAATCTGTGAAGCTCTAGCACATGTTTAAAACGAGTGCGCGCGGCGCGAAAGCGAGAGCTGCACGTATTGAAAAGGAACCGCCGTCGATCCGTGACGCTATTTGCAGATGTAGAAAACGAGCATGCGCGACGCTAAGGCAAGAGCCACATGTTGGAAACCAGCCGCCCTCAATCTGTGCAGCTCATGCACATGCTTACAACGAATATGCGCGGAAATGAGGCGGGAACCACATGTTGGAAGCCACCCGCCCTCAATGTGTGAAACTGTTGCCAAAAGTTGAAGCTTCCGTGTGGTAGATGGTAAGGAAGTCTGATGGGAAAAACGCTTGGCAAACCCGTCCGGCCAGCTTCGGGGTGCGAGAGGAATGGAGATGGAGAAGGATGAGCAGGAGGAGGTGGAGCAGGAGGAGGAGGAGGTGGAGCAGGAGGAGGAGGAGGTGGAGCAGGAGGAGGGGGAAGGAGGAGAGAGGGGAGAGGCACGCTAGATGCGCCCGCGGGGGGAGAGGTGAGTTTCGCTACCGGCTCGGGTCCTGGCCCTTCGATGCCCCCCGAGGCCTCCAGAGGCCTCCAGAGGCCTCCAGAGGCCCGACGAGGGCCAACCACGTCCGCCCCCCCCCCCCCCACGGTCGGCAACTCTTGGATAGCGAGTCGCTCCGCTGGTTCTGGCCCACCACGCTTCGGCGCGTCACGCCGTCCGCTTCCCCGTTCTCGGGCTTCCACGTCCCGAGCCTCTCAGAGGCAAAGAAGCCTACACCTTAGGCGATGCTTAAGAAAACCTGAGTTTTCGGCCAGAGTCTCGATTATTCTTAACGTTTCAATGTAAATCCTAAGATTTGAATGGAAATTTTGGGTTTTTATTTAAGTTCTGAGACTATGAATTTCTTAACCCATGATTTCTAAAGCATTTCGCAGGGTGTACCGCAGGCCTAGCCCATGGATTCTCTTGTTTTCCAGACCCAGCCATGTGATGTCGGGTTCTTCCCCCGAGAGTCCCGACCCTCCCCCTAGGGTATGTTCTGCATCCAGAGTAGTTTTTGTTGACGGTCCCGAGGTCCGGAGAGGGCCCCTATAGAGACCCTAGACTCTAGACTGCCATAACCCTCCCGTTGTGAAGGCCGCGGCGCCCGAGACACCCTCCAGAGTCGACGGATCTCAGAGATTCTCGACTCATCCTCGCCCGAATGTGTCTTCGTCCTGGCTTCGTCTTATTGTGTCGCCGCGCAGTTTGTTCGGACGCGCGGCCTTCTGCCTTTGGGAGGGCGCTTCGGCCACCAGGGCAACTCCCGCCTCGGGCGCAGCTCTTGCCGTGGGGTTTGCCGCGGCGCCGGCTGCGTCTCCGTGGGTGCGGGCCGCATGGATTGCCGTGGGCTTATCGTGGCGTCGGCGTCGTCCACCTTCGGCGCGTCGAGAGCAATCGGCGCGGCGACGTGTCTGGGGATCGCTTCGCGGTTCTGAGTTTTCCTAGTGTTTTCCAGCAGCAGCAACAGCAACACCAACAACAATAACAGCATTAACAACAACAACGACAACAACAGCAACAGCAGCAGCAATAGCAGCACCAACAACAACACCACCAACAACACCAACAACACCAACAACACCAACAGCAGCAGCAGCAGCAACAAACACATAAACATCAACAGCAACGACAACGGCAACGGCAATAACACCACCACCAGCAACAGCACAAACAGCAACAACAGCACCAACATCAACGACAACAACAGCGATCATGTTAAGATTGTTCGCTCCCATCTGCTCACGTGCCAATCAATACGTATACCCCAAACCCTCGGTACCCTCCCTCGTCGTCTTCGATCGTACCCTATCGGGGCGCTGTATCTTCCTTACCTGCCACGTGTATTTAGTGAAGCCCCCAAAACAAGAAAAGAGAGGACAGGCGGGCCCAGGCGAGGAGGTCGAGGAGGCGGGTTGCTGAAGCGTGGGTCCTACATGAATCGCAAGGAAGTCTCGAGCAATAGTGCGATTCCCAAGTAAATCATGAGAAAAGGCAAAGCGATAGCGTGATTCCTGAGAGGCGCATCGTCTGAATCAATTGCGAGGAAGTCCCGCGCGAGAGCGCGATGCGTACATGAACTGTGAGGAGGTCTCGCGCGAGAGCGCGATTTGGGAATAACTTGTGAGGAAGGATCAGGCGGGAGTCATTGTTGTTGTAAGCCAGGGGCCAGGGGCACAGTTTTAGCTCCGTGACTTTCCTGGATAAAAAACAAGGCGCGAGCCCCAGGGGAATCACTTCAATGGAAGAACACCGTGGTCACCGGTGGGGATCAACAATAATTATTCTTCAGTAGTAAGGGTTCAACCACAACAGCACCAACAACAAACGCAACAGCAGCAGCAACAACAGCAGCGACATCAACAAGAGCAGCAACACACAAGCACGCAAACAAGCAAACAGGCACGCAAACGAACAAACAACGAATCGAACAAACACACAACAACAACAACAACAACAACAACAGCAACAACAGCAACAACAACAACACCAACAGCTTCAACAACAACAACAACAGCAACACCAACACCAACAACAACAACAACCACAACAACAACAACAACAACAACAACAACAGCAGCAACACCAACAACAACACACAGCACAGACACCGCAGCGGAGACGGCCGCCCCGGGCGCCCTCGCCCTGCCGGGCCGCCGCCGGGCCCTGCCCGGGGGCCTCCGAGCCGAGGGGGTTAGTGGCCAGGGCCCGGGCACCGACAGAGACCGGCCACGCGCAGGACCCAAAGAATGGGAGGAGGAGGAGGCGGAGGAGGAGGAGGAGGGGGGG
>CAUYUJ010019738.1:128655-298655 GCA_963575745.1 Prorocentrum cordatum
GTTGCGGAAGCAAGATCCCAATCCCTTACACATCACGACTCGGAGCGGCCCTCGAACGCCTGGCAGTCTGTTCTGCCTGGCTCAGGACCTTGGGCTGTAACCCCCTTCTGATCCTGTCAAGGTATTCTCGCTTGGTCTTATTCAGCTTATACGAACAGGGAGACTTGAGCGATCGCAAAACCTTATCTGCGAAAGCTCCACATTGGGTACAGAACCACACCTGAAGCCCCTTGTGCACATTCAACGTGTGAGTGTTATGTGCCCAGCCCCCCGCGATATGAATTCTATCCCCCTTGAGAGGAGAGAAAATGACCCCATCATCATTATATAACCTCGGACATGGAGTCCCTATCCATTCACCTACTGTAGCATGTGTAGCAGACCCGAAACACTTCAGACAGCGTCTCTTACAGTCCGCTAATGAGTGGGGCGAAAGGAGAGCCGCAACAGCAGCAGCAGCAGGAGGAGGCAGGAGGGGAGGGGGAGGAGGCGGAGGGGGAGCCTCAGGCCTACTCAGTCTAGCCACCTTCTCAGCTTCCGTCGTCGCTGCAATACTGTCCATCGTGGCACGTAGCAACCGCATTCTGATCAGATACGCTCGGCGCTCGTGCAACAACACCCGTGTCCTAATACTTTCTGGCACTCGCACGCGGTTGGCTGCGTACCCCGCAAACTCGTCCGCAATAAGGTTTCCAATGGCAAGGCTCCGAAAACATGTGCCAGCAACGATGCCCCTAGCATTCATATGGGAGTGTGTCCACAAGACGACCACATGTCCCACAGCACGGGTGCTCATCAGCTCGCCAATCTTATTCCATATGTCTGCGTCCTACCCATCTGGGGACACGTGCCTACTGTCATACCACCCTTTCGCAACCAGTTCACAGTCCGTCACAAATGTGACAAAGTCAGGTCCGCACCACAAAGCTAGATACAGGGCAAGCAATTCTCCTCGGGCCACCACCTGTCTGTCTCCCGCGAGCGGTCCTGACACGGTCGCACGGATCTCAACCTGGGGAAGGATAGCCGTCAGGCATACAATAGCAACTCCAACGCGACGCAACTTATTCGAAGACGACTCAGCTCCTCCTGAAGCATCTCCAAAGATAAGAACAGGATCCACGGCACAACCTGGCCCTAGACATCCCTCCTCGAGCCCATTGAGCCCAGTGGTTTCCCAGTCTTCGGTCTGAGTAGGTCGGGGTACTTGGGTCCATTCATATGGTATCATGCCGCGCAGCCAGAATGCCTCAGCAGTATTGAATTGTGTGTGTGCTTGGGGAACCATATCACTAGCACGTGCATACGGTACAGCTCCCTCGTTTCTGTCACAGCCCCAATACCTGTGAAACGGTGTTTCAACTGCATCTTTACATCGATCACACCTATCATTTCCTTTGTACTTAGCTAACTGTTCACACTTCCGCTGTTTGGTCCAGAAACCTCCAGTACAGATATTTACCATAAGCTCTCCCAATTGTGTCCCATGCGGCAATTTGTTTAGCATTTTGATCAGCCCCCTATACGACTCCATATCGGCTCCGTGCTCTAAACCTCCTCCACAGTAATGTTTAGACGCCTGTTGCCAGTTCAATCGTCTTGCTGAATCTTTGATATCATTAAGAAGATGCCGATGGTGATCCAAAGCCGGGTTGCCAGTGTATATATGATCTGGGAACTGCCACTCTTCTTCTGAACCAGAACGTGAGATATACGACCAAGAATGCGCCTCGGTGGGTTCCCATTGCAGCCGTAACAAATTCAATATCGTCACCGATATCGGTCCTTTCACAGCACGAACTTGGTCCCCTGGGCTCCGACTTTTTAGCTCAGCCAACACTTTGGGCCAAACAAACCGAATGTTTTTCCTTAGATCGGGATGGGCTTGCCAGGACTTTAGCCATTGATCGATACATTGGGTAGGGTACAGCACTGTCGGGTCGGCCTCAGGGGCCCTCAACTCCAGTAAAGAAGTAAGACATCTGCCTTTGGTGTCCGCCCCACACGTTTGGCCTAACCGACGCCTGCACTGCAACAACTGTTGACCAAATATCCCATGGACTTGATGTCCGTAAGTCCCTGCCGCTTGTCCCCCAGCCCGTTCAATTTTTGACATAATATGATATTGCTTAGAAGCCCTCGTGAAACGTTTGACTTTCCCACTCATCTTGGCGTGTTTATCATCTCGCTGTCTTCGGGTCTGCCGACCTCTTCGGCCACAACTAAAGTCCATTCCAAGGTAAGCTGCTTGTCTGGCCACGCTCAGAGGGAAGCCCTGCAAACGAGCTGCTCTCACAACTGCTTGTGCATCATTCAAGGTGGTACACATCACCACTGATTTCTTTGCGATCTTTAGTCCAACGTTAGCCAATTCATGTCCAGTCTTGATAACAGCTCTGGTAAGATTGCGCCGAACAGCCTGCCGCGAGCCCGTTGTACGCTGGGATATATCATCGATCCAAACTCGATGTCCCATCTGCGGCGTAGCAGTCGTCACAACTTTCAAAACAAAGTGTGTGAGAACTTTGGCAAACCTTGTGCCCGACCTCAAGCCCTGCACCACCGATTGGCACGGCTCGAAAGGGTCGGACGCAGCCCCCTCCTGCTCCAGCGCGCGGACCACGACGCACTGCAGCAACTCCAGGTAGAGCACCGTGGGTGGGAACCCCAACTTGAGCGCCGCTTTGACCAGCGGTGCCCAGGGGATCGTGTCGTAGAACTCCTGCACGTCGACGAGGTTGTGGCCGAACTGGAGCTGCATCCATGCCGCCAGTTCCTCGTCGATGGCCCTGAGGTAGGCCTCCTGCAGACACGAGTTGCCTGCCACCGCCGCGTCCCAAGCCTGCTCCTCCTGCACCGACCACTGTCGCACGATCGGCTCTCGAACGTGCGACCACAGCCTGCCAAGCATGGAGACAAGGCCTATGGCCCTGTCCCCCGTCACCTTTTTGGGGGTCAGCTTGCCAACCACCATCATCGTCTGCACGGGCCACACCAGCAGATGCTCGATGCTCTGCAGGATGACCGCCAGCTCCGCAATCGCTGGGCCTGGCAGCCGCTGGAAGTCCACTGGGGACAGCATGTCCACGCCCATGCCCGCCTTAGCCTTCATGGCCTTGGCGCTGGCATAGATCTGCTCGGCCTGGATCGGTGGCAAGGGTTCCATTTCTGCTGCAACTCTGATGGTCCTGAAGATCTCGCGCACTTCCGAAACCTGTGGGACTGACGGGGCCCACCATTGCTTGAACTTCTCTGCTTTCATATTCATCACTTCCGATGGGTGCTGCACCACTTTCCCGTCACGAAAGACCTCCATCGTCGGCAACGGTTGAGGCCTCAGCGATTTGTGCAGCACCCCTGCCGCTGTGGGTTCGACCACCCACGATTGAAATTCAGATAAGGATTCTTTCATAGCCGCCCGCTGAGCTCTGCCCATGATACGTTTGGCCGCATGCACATACGATTCCAAGACAGCAATATTGATACCACCAGGGTCACGTAATGCCTGCAGCCATTGCTCCCAAGGTGGGTCACGAGCGAGGTTAAGTACTCCATGGACTCGCTCTGGTCGGCCTTCACGAAGTTTGCGGCACGCTTCATACATGTCCTGCAGCTGCTTAGCACCGTTGTTACGACTACGATGCCTGGCCACTCCATGCAAGAGGGTGTGCACTCTCGTCCACCATTGGCTACGTTGATCTCTGAGCGGGATGGCCCTGGCGTGTGCGACCACACGCATGGGCTGCACGGGAAACCTGGGCCCGCATGCCCGCGGCACCCCAGGGGCGACCTGGATATCATGATGTGTACGGACAGCCTTCTCCACAGCAGAAACCCACGACGCGTACATGCCAGCGATGGCTACGCTTTTTTTTTTTTTTTTTTGGTATCTTTTTTTTTTTTTGTTATTTGTTGTTTTATTTTTGTTTGATTTATTTGTTGCGTTGTTTGGTGGTTTGTTTTTAGTAGGTGTTGATTTTTTTTATGTTTTTTTTGTTTTTTTTTTTTTTTTTCTTACATTTTTTTTTTTTTTTTTTTTTCTTTTTTTTTTCTATTTTTTTTTTTTTTTGTTTTTTATTTTTTTTATTTGTTCTCTTTTTTTGTTTTTTTTTTCTTTTTTTTTTTTTCTTTTTGTTTTTTTTTTTTTTTTTTTTTTTTTTTTTTTAGTTTTTTGGGGATTTGCTTTTTTGTCGTGGTTCGAGTCGAAAGGCTACGGAGGAGGTGAGGAAGGGGGAGGCCTGCTGCACCACATCGGCGCCAGAAGAAAATCCAACCGAGTGCCGACTTTCCATCCAAGTCTCCACAGGGATTTCAAACGCGACCTCGCTGGCATTATCCTGCGGCAAAGTAGTGTCACCACGGCTAGAGTCCAATAAATTGTCCCTCGCAGTGTTAGGCGCACTACGGTCATGCGGCTGTTGCTCTACGGGGGTACTGACTGGCTCAACGCAGGGGGGCTGGGCCTCACACGTAACCGAATTGTCAGACTCTACGGGGGGCTCTTTTTCCATCGGGGCTCGGCCGTACACGGGCACACTGGGCACACCGCTGGGTAGGGCCTTTCCCCCGTCAACGGGCTGACACTGGAACGCATCAGCTAGGTTATTATCACTACAGAAGTTGAGCTCGGATGCCCAAGGATCTTCTTCCTCCTCGGGGCCAAAAAAATCAGGCTCAAAAAACTCATGAGGCTCCTCGAGGGCCCCTTCACCCTCCAAAGCTCTCGACCCCTCAGCCTGGTCAAAACAGTCACCGAATTGTTCTTGAAAATCCGCTACTCGCTTTTCGTGAGCAGCAGCACGAGCTACGGAAGCTTTGGCCTTGGCTTTGCTGGCCTTGGAGCCTGCAGTTGGCTCCGTCCTCGGTCGGGGAACTTGCGGTAGCTTACACGGGACCTGGGGGGCCCTAGTCTGCAGCTTAAGCCCCGACGACCAAAGACGCAAAACGAGCGCTATATGAGGCTTCCAGGCTACGTCACGCACAGGCTCTAAACTTCGCACGAGTGGAACCGCAGATTCACTCATAACTAGGTAATCTATCATGCTATCAGGTTCTCCTTTTTTCTGCGCACATGTGCCTGTGACATCAGCTACGCGCAGAACTCCACCCACTCTCTCCACGAACTTAGACCGCACCAGCGCCTCTGGCGTCATGTTCCAGTCCCCAATCACTGCCCAAGGGATGCTCATCGCCCTCAACAAGCCTCCGGGTCTGCGAAAGCGTTCTCGGTTCCGACCCGTCATTCCGATGCTTGGGAGTGAATATAACACAACAATGACAATAGAGAACCCCGACTGGTGCATGAGCATCGGGAGAAAGCCGTCGAAGCTGTTCTGCACGCCAGCCTTGAGCTGGCTCATGGAGGTCCTCGCCTCTGGCAGAATATGACATTGCAGATGTTTCCGTGACAAAAAGATCTCACCGCCCTCGTTGAGAACCCCGACTGGTGCATGAGCATCGGGAGAAAGCCGTCGAAGCTGTTCTGCACGCCAGCCTTGAGCTGGCTCATGGAGGTCCTCGCCTCTGGCAGAATATGACATTGCAGATGTTTCCGTGACAAAAAGATCTCACCGCCCTCGTTGGAACGGCGCTGCCTGGCTGCACTGACAATCTTGCCTGACGGTCGTGCACGGTTGACCGCCATCCGCAAAAACAATTGCCGAGCTTTTTTTATCCCACTCTCGTACTTCGGACTCCTGCTGAACGTGAGTCTCGACGAGGGCCCAATGACTATATGTGCGTGCACGCTGAGAAATGCATTTCCATGCTTCATCCGTCAGCTCTGTGATGTTCGAGTAAAAAATTGTAGTCTCGTCATCATTCGCTGGCGGCCCCTCAGTCAGGGTCTGAGGGGTCCCCGTTCTGGACCGTCAAGCGGCTGTCGTAGTCGCCGCCGCCGTGCCCTTGCCCACCGCCTTGGCCTGCTCGGCCTTGGCCGCGAACTTGGCCGCCGACAGCCGCTGCGCCTCCTGCTTGATGGTCTCTTCCTTGGCAGCCTTGGCCGCGGGGTCCTCCTCCGCCGCACTGGGCTGCCCTGCCGTCGACGTCGCCGCCTCTGGTTTGGCCTCGCCACCCCCGCCCCCAGCGGGGGCCTCAGCGGGTGGCGCTGCCTGCCCCTCATCGCCGCGGCGCTTCTTGGCCATCCTCTCCTGGATCGCCGCCTTGTGCTTCGCCGTCGTCTCCAGCCAGCGGCGAATCTCGGTCTCCTTGCTCTCCAGGGACGCCTTTGCCTCCTCCAGCTGCTTGCGGATGCCCTCGAGCTCGGTCTTCTCGCCATCGGTGCACTCCATGTCGGCCAAGTTCTCGAAGAACTGGGCATCCCAACCGATGCTGAAGAGCTTCCCGTCCTGCTTCGGCTTGTCGTCCTCTGGGCCAATGCCCTCGGCCTTGGCCAGGGCAGCCGTGGCCGCTCGTCTCGCAGCGAGAGCCTCCGCTAAGGCCGTCGCTGCCGCTGCCTCCTTCTGCTCCGCCGCGGCCAGGTTGCCGCGGAGCCGAAAGACGCTGTTCACCGCCTGCTCATGCATGTGCTCGGCGTTCTTCACCATGCCCTCGACCCTCCTGAGCGCCTCCACTGGCGTCTCCCTGGGGCCAGGGGCCGTGCTCGCCTTGGCGAGCTGGTCGATCTGGGACTTCAGCACCTGCTGGAGTCCTGGGTCCTGGGAGGCGTCGCATGCTTGCTGAAGCAGCTGACGAACTTGCCCTGCACCACCTTTACCTCCCTTGCCTCCAGCACGGTAGCCCCCTGGTGACGAGCAGCGAGGCCCCCCCCTGAGGATGCCCACTGGGCCAGCGGGGAGGGGCTGGCGATGTCCGCCTGCCTCGGTCTCCTCATCACCACTCCAGGCGTCCACGAACTCGTCGTCAGAGTTGAGCGTGTCCCGCTGGAAGGATACTTTCTTCGTCCTCACGTAGAGCTCGACTGTTGTGCCACACCCCGAGCAGACCTTCTTCTGCTGGATGAGCCTCTCGTTCCACTCGCATTTGCTGCACTTCGTGCATCGCGACCACAGCCGTGCCATGTTGCCTCTGTGTTTGTCGGCACCCTAGAAGTCTGGCGGGTTCTGGGGTGCAGTCCCTCAAGCGCTGCTCGGAAGCCCAGAGGCCTGGACTCAGGCAAATCCTGGAATGCCTGGGCCCAAATTGCTTGAGGGGAGGAGGGAGGAGGAGGAGGAGGAGGAGGAGGAGGAGGAGAGGTAGGAGGAGGAGGAGGTGGCGGCGGAGGAGGAGGAGGAGGGGAGGAGGGAAAAGGAGGGAGGAGGGGAGGAGGAGGAGGTGGAGGAGGAGGAGGCGGAGGAGGAGGAGGAGGAGGAGGGGTGGGGAGGAGGACGGTGGGGGGGGGGGGAAGGAGGAGGAGGAGGAGGAGGAGGAGGAGGAGGAGGAGGAGGAGGAGGAGGAGGAGGAGGAGGAGGAAGGGGAGGAGGAGGAGGATGCGGAGGAGGAGGAGGAGGCGGAGGAGGAGGAGGAGCAGGAGGAGGAAGCATGGCGACAAACGTTTCGACCGCCGTTAGCAGCAGCAGGAGGAGGAGGAGGGGCAGCAGATCCCCGCGGGGCTTGACAAAGTCATGACGGAAGGCCTTTCGTTGTTTTTTGGCCTCCGGGGGGGCCCTTGCCGGGCCTCGGGGCCGTTATCGAGCCGACTCAGGGTGAGAAGCCAGTCCCCGGGAATGGGTTGAGAAGTTTGGGGGTATGAAAACATCATGATGTCGGGGGGCGGAGATGGAGGCTGCTTCTTAGAAGAAGAGGAAGGCTTCTTAGAAGGAGGCTGGTTCTTAGAAGGAGGGTACTTCTTAGCAGGGGGAAGGCTTTTTAGAAAGAGGCTGCTTCCTGGAAGGCGCGGGCCTGATCTGCGAATGCAGGGCCCGCACCTTCGGGGAGGCAGCCTCCTTCTGAGAAGCCTGCCCCTCCCTCCCCCTGCCCCCCTTGTGCGCGCCGCCGAGAAACACACGACCAGAGTCGAGAGGGTTTCTCTGGAGGGCCCCCCTCGGGGGAGAAGCCGCCGACCTCGGCACGAGCCCTTTGGTTGTGGTCGTGGTCGACGCGGCCGCCCTGGGCGCCCACATCGACCACGGGCGGCACCAGAGCGGCCTCGGTGCTCCGAGGGCTGCTGGCGTGCGCAAGACGTCCTCGGAGGCGTGTCCTCGATTGTGGTTGTGGTCGCTCGGCGTCCCCGCGCAGGAGGGGGGGGAGGAGGAGGAGGAGGAGGAGGAGGAGGAGGAGGAGGAGGAGGAGGAGGAGGAGGAGGAGGAGGAGGAGGAGGAGGAGGAGGAGGAGGAGGAGGGGGAGGGGGAGGAGGAGGAGGATGCGGAGGAGGAGGAGGAGGAGGAGGAGGGGGGGGATGTCGTGGCCGGGGCCAGGAGATCTCTCCCCTCGGGCCACGTTCTGCCACCCCTCCTCCTGGACACAAGCACGCGAGGGCCCGACTTTGTCCATGCGCGGTCGCCGGACTCCCCGGCCCCTGCCCAGGGGCCGGCTTGTCAGCCCGAGTCGTTTTTGTGGAGGTTCTGCGGCCCGGCGAGGGCCCCCTGAGGCCGAACGTGGCGGACAACTGCAGCCTTGGACATTGTTTTTGCAAGACGCTGCGTGTCTGGGCACGACGCCCCCGACCAGTGCGTCCCTTGCCCGCCCCCCCTGTGCCGCGCACGTGCCTCGAGCCGTGATTCGCGGCACACCCCATGGAACCCTACGTCACGAAACAGTTGCAACAGTTGCAGCATTGTGCGGTCGGCCGAAACTGTCCGCCGGTTCTGGCCCACCACGCTTCAGAGCGACACGCTATCCGCGTCCACAGTTTCAAGCCTCCGCGACACGCGAAGCAAAAGATCCTGGACCCTATCCCTCTGCGCCAGTTTCCGAGCCGGATCGATACGTGAGGGCCCCCGGGCCCGCAGCCAAGCAAGCTCGCCCGTCGCGAAAGAAAGCGGGCGACGCCAGGACATCGGGGTCGGAGGAAAAGCCACCCAGACTGGACAAGTGGCGTTTACTGAGCGGCCCTGGGCGTTCACGAAACAGCTCTGCCCTGTTCGATTCCTTCTGTGGGCGCGTTTACTAAGGGCCTCGCGTGTCGGGGTGGTTATTGCCGGGGTCCTGGCATCGCTCGGTTGTGTGCATTTTTTTCTCGGCGAGGACCCTTGAGGAACATCCTGGACCATCGAGCCAAAAAAAAACACGCACGAAACCGAAACATGCAAGGGAAATGGACCTCAGAGCGACGGCAAGGGGTGGATGTTCTGCCCTCCATCGTGGCGTTTATCGAAACGGCCCTGGGCGTCCACTAAACAGCTCTGCCCTGTTCGATTCCTCCTGTGGGCGCGCTTGCGAAAAGGCCTCGCGTGTCGGGGTGGTTATTGTCAGGAGAGGAAAAAACACACAGACACAATTAATCCTCGATTCCCAAGAAAATATTGGAAAATATGGGAAGTGGGGGGGAAGACAGAAACCCAGAAAATATGGGAAAATATGGGGAATCTGTTTATTTGTGTGTATTTATTTGTGTGTCCTGGGGCCCCTTCATATTGCCGGGGTGGATTCTCTGCCCTCCATCGTGGACGCCCCGCCTCATGTCCGGATGGCGTGGCTGTGCGGCGCGGGCGCGCGCCTCGGGCCGTGGCCTGCGATGGCCCCGCCGGGCGCCCCCCTCGGCATGAGTCTTCCGTCCGCGCCCCCAGGGCTCGTGTGCTTTTCTTTGTCGGTCGCTTCTCTCCTCCTCCTCCTCCTCCTCCTCCTCCTCCTCCTCCTCCTCCCTCCTCCCTCCTCCTCCCTCCCTCCCCCCTCCTCCTCCTCCCTCTCCCTCCTCCCTCCTCCCTCCTCCCTCCCTCCTTCTCCCTCCTCCCTCCTCCCTCCTCCCTCCTCCCTCCTCCCTCCTCCCTCCTCCCTCCTCCCTCCTCCTCCTCCTCCTCCTCCTCCTTCTATACCCTGAGCCGTGTCACGATGCTGGAGGAGGAGAAGGAGGAAGGAGGGGAAGCTCGTGTTTTTTGTCCGTCGCTGGGCTGTCCTCCAAGAGACCCCCTCAGACTGTCGAGATGCCCTCCAAGCTATACCCTGAGCTGTGTCGCGATGCTGGAGGAGTCGCGGGAGGAGGAGGAGGATGCGGAGGATGCGGAGGAGGCGGAGGAGGAGGAGGCGGAGGAGGAGGAGGAGGAGGACAAGGAAACGATGGGGCGAAGGGGCGTGAGGCATGAAGGCGCCCGACTGTTGCGTGGCAGAGCGCATGCTCAACAGCGGCCTGGCCTCGATGTTTCAATCCGCGGCCCCATGGGCTCCCGCCCCCGCCCCCATGGGGGTAGTTCTTCGCCCCGGATCCACAGGTGAGGGCCCCTGGCCCCGAGGAGGGGCCCCGAGGGTCGCAGTCGAGGAGAAGCACCCTCGGGTTGAGAGACAATCAGATCGTCAGAGATCTGGGCCTCTTGGACCCCCTCCTCTGGACGCCCCCGATGCTGGACCCTCGGCCCTCGATCCGCGATCCTCGACCCTCGACCCTCGAGCCTCGACCCTCGAGTCTCGCCCTCGAGCCTCGACCCTTGAGCCTCGACCCTCGAGTCTCGATCACCGAGCCTCGAGCCCCGATCCTCGACCCTCGCCCCCTGGACGCCCCCCCTCTCTTGAACGTGGCGTCCAAGAGAGGGGCGCATCCAAGGATCGGGCTCGAGGCTCGAGGCTCGAGGCTCGAGGGCTCAGGCTCGAGCGCCCAGGCTCGAGGACCGAGGCTCGAGGCTCGAGGACTGAGGGCACAGGCTCGAGAGGCTCGAGGCGCGAGGCTCGAGGCCCTCGCCGCGCACGGGAGCGGCAGGCGGGGGGCCGCGCACGGTGCCCGCAGGAGCTCGCCGGCGGCCTGCGGGCCGCGGCCGAGGGGGGCGACCTGGCGCGCCTGGAGGCCGCGGAGGCTCGGGCGATGGACCGATGGAGGATCGAGGTCCGAGGCTCTAGGAGGAGGAGGAGGAGGAGGGGCAGGGAGGAGGAGGAGGAGGAGGAGGAGGAGGAGGAGGAGGAGGAGGAGGAGGAGGAGGAGGAGGAGGAGGAGGAGGAGGAGGAGGAGGAGGGGGGAGGAGGAGGAGGAGGAGGAGGAGGAGGAGGAGGGAGGAGGAGGAGGAGGGGGGGGGGGGAGGAAGAGCAGGAGGAGGAGGAGGAGGAGGAGGAGGAGGAGGTCCGAGGCTCTACAGTCGGGGCGCTGAGGAAGGAACCCTTCTCGTTGGGGAGGGGCTCGTTGTTCCTTAGTTGTTTTGCAGTTCGCCTCTGGTTCTGCTCAGGGTTTCGATGGGACATCGGAGTTTAGCTTATGGGAAAAAAAGGGCCTCGTTCCTCATTTAGGGTTCCTTAGGTCAACGCCCCGACTGTAGGCTCGGTCGGTGGAGGCTCGAAGCTCGAGGCTGGAGGCTCGAGCGGTTGATCGTGGGTCGAGGGTCGAGGATCGATCGATCGTGGATCGAGGGGCGAGGCTTGATCGACCGAGGGTCGAGGATCGATGGCTCAGAGGGGGAAGAGGTAACGATACAGCTGCCCTTGCCTGGTTTTCGCCTTTTTGGACCTCCTCTGGAGGCCCTCGTCGCCACCGCTGGATTCGCCTCGAGATTCTGGACAGAGCGCACCCCAGGAGAGGCGGTGTTCAAGCCACGTCTCGGCGACAGAAGAAACGTCGCCATCTACAACAATTTTCATGTATTCAGATTTGCCAGGGTGGTCTGTGGAAAATGCGTTGTTGCTCGTCTCTCAAACTTTAGGAGAAACCTTCCCCAGTCTGTAGGGTTGGAATGCTCGACATGTCATTTCGATGTTCCCTCTTGGGCCCCTCTTGGGGCCGTCTTGCGCCGCCTTGGGCGCCTCGTGGGCCGTCTTGGGGCGCCTTTTGGACCGTCTTGGGCCGTTTGGGACCGATCTTGGGGGCCTGTTTGGCCGTCTTGGGGCGATCTTGTTGGCCCCTTGGGCAGTCATGGACGCTGTGAAATTCCAAAAGTTGCACGTGCGAGAAAGATACGTTGTCCGAAAGACATGGGGCGATGTTTGCTTCTTGGGGCCTCTTGGAGGGCCTCTTGCGGCTCGCTTGGGTCTCCTTGCCGGCCTCAAGGGCCGCCTGGAGGCCATCTTGGGCGTCTTGGGCCGACCTTTCGGCGACCTGGGGCCCTCGTGGACCGTCTCGGGGGCGCCTCTGGGCTCTGCTGGCACGCTCCTGCAGCGCTCTGGGGGGCTTGAAAGGCCGCACCCAGGAGGAAAACCATACCTGGTCCGAGTGTCGCGGGAGTGTCTGGGGTGCGCCCGGGGTGATTTTCGTCCAGGGGCCCCCAGGGACCGCTACGCGCGCACGAGTTACAAATCTTTTGAACCAGTTACCGGAGATCTTGGCACGCATCTGGCCCGTTGGGCCTGCGAATTGATGCACCCATGGGCGCAGGTGGAACGAAGACAAACACGGAGGACGGCGACGATGTTGGCGACGCGCCTTGGTGGTTCATGGCTTGTCGCGCAAGCTATTTCGTGTCATGGGCGTCAGAGGCACCTTTGATACCGTGTCCCTCATGCGGCGACGAGGAGACGCGCCGACACAACCAGCGGCAGGAGCAAGGGATTCATTGGATGCTAAATGAGGCGTTGTAGAGACTCTAAGGGGTAATGTTCCAACTGCCCGCGCAGCGAACTTTGATTGGCATTTGAGTTAGTTTCTGTTTTCTGCCTCTTGCTCATGTGGACGTCTCAGTTAATTATCAGAAATCGTATGGGAAGGACATCTCCGTTCCTACTTGGGTGTCCCTGTCAAGAAGAGGGTGAGGAGCAGGAGGAGAAGGAGGACAACGAGGAGCCCTTGAAAACGGTAGAAAGGGCCGCAAACTTCAGATCCATCTGAAATTCGTTGTACGTGCAGCTGGCCCTGGCCAAAAGCCAAAGGGTCGGCTAAGTTGGCGAGTAGACCCGTGCTGTACTGGACATCGCTACTCTCCACATATGAATGACCCGTGTCAGTAGCCAGGGGGATTCTTGAGCATCCTGCCCCGCCGAGGGACCCTCTGCCCCCTTATTCTAGTGAACTCTGTGAACTTCTGCCCATTATATCCCCTGCAGGCCCTTATCCAGTACCCGTGGTGTGGCTCGACCAGTGCATGCGTCAAGCCATGCAGCAACTTAATTTTTGTGGCGGGGCCGAGTTCAGGCAGACCCCTGGCCCCCGGAGCGCTTCCCCCGGTTCCCGGCGCAGGGTTTCGAATCCTAGACCCTGGGGCATGTGTAAACAGGGGGAATTATTCGATTGGCTTACAACCCTCCGCCGACACCAAGACAAGGCGGGGAGTCCACGGTTGAGGCGTCGTGGGCTTCTTGGACACTATATGGGGACCCTTGAGGGCGTCATGGGAGCTGTTTGGAGGCCCGACGGAGCATCTTGGAGGCAGTTTTGAAGCGTCTTCGGGCTCGTTGGGGGGCCTCTTGAGGACCTCTTGGGGCTTATTGGGGGCCTCGTTTGGGTCGCTTGGGGGCTTTTTGTAGCTTTGGAGGGGCCTCCTGGGTGGTAAAGATGGGATGATGGGATGTTCAATGTGCGTTCTCCCTCTTTGCCTCTCGGCCCTCTCGGGTTGATCTTTGGCCGTCTCGGGCCGCCCTTTGGGCCGTCGTGGAACCCTCGTGAGCCGTCCTGGGGCCCTCGTGGGGACCTCTTGAGCAGTTTTGGGGCGGTCTGCGGGGCCTACTGGGCAGCATTGGAGGGTCGGGAGCTCGAGACGACGGCAACCCCAGGAACGACGAAACACCGAAGGACAACCATTGATTTTGCCTCTCGGGACCTTCTTGGGAAGGCTCTCGGGGCGTCCCGAAGGCGTTTTGGGGGCGTGCTGGAGCCATCGCAAGCGTCTTGGGCCAAGCGTTTCGCGATCCGGGACCGCCTTGGAACGTCTTCGAGGCCGCGGAAGACAGATTTGGGAGCTCCAGAATCTCCGGGGGTGCGCCGACGAGCCCAGATCCCCCCCTTTTGCACTAGATGTTGGGCCCTGCGGGGGGGGAAAAGGAGGAGGGGGACAGCCACTCCTCTCACACGCCCCCCGGCAAGTGGGGGCTGGCGGATCGTCAAGCTCAAAGGTATTGGGGTGTTATCGTCGTCGTAATGCCCTTCCTCCTGCTGTTTCTCGACCTTCTCCTCTGACGTTGTGCGCGCAGCCTGGTGGGCATTACGCCGCCTCTCAGGCGAAAGGCGGCCGATGTATCCACTCTCCTCCCAAAGTTGGGTCAAAGCAGCGGTGATGCCTCCTGTTGGCGCGGGCCGCGCTTCGGCGGTGTTGGCTGGCAGGATCCTCATTCAAGGCGGGGCCTGGCTGGCCTGCGCCGACGGTGCCATCACACATGCCTTACACGCCGGTCGTTGAAAGTAGGTATTTTTGGATTCCCAGATCCCAATCTGCTTCAAGCGCCTTCCTACTTCAAGAATCGGCATGCTTTTGCTGTGTTTTGTTATTCTCCAGGAGGACCTGGACCCAATCCACTATATCCGCCTTCCGACTTCGTGTTTCTACCTACTTCTTCCGACCGACGTGTACCATCACACATGCCTTACTTTTCCACGCGAGCGCGGCGGTAAAAAAAGATCGGGTGTGGCGATCGCCCTGCGAGCTCCTCGCGGGGTCCCAAGACAATCCAAGACTGGCCCAAGAGCTCTCCGAGACGAAGCATCCGAGAGGGCTTGAACGACGTGCCCGCCCAACCAGGGGAACGAACGGCACCACGCCCCCGAGCGTGCGCCCCCTCAGCTCCCGAGGATTCCCTCGGAGACACCGACGACCTCCCCAGGGCAAGCAAGCCCCAAGACGCCCCCCAGACGCCCCAGGGGGCCTCCAAAGTCAGATGCCGCTCGCTTCGCGGGGTGCACTTCCCAAGACCCCCGACGTCATGATTTTTTCATGACGCGACCCCCGGAGGTCCAGAACCATTCCGCGGGACGGGTTTTCCATCCCGAGTCGTTTTTCAACGGCCCCGAGGCCGGGTAAGGGTTCCCAGTGGCCGAAAGTAGCGAAAAACTGTCCGTCGTGATTCTTGGCATGACTCGAGGGGGTCTGGGTCAGTCAGGAGCACGCAAAGACTGGACGCTGGGTGGTTCGCCCTGCTCTTCTGCAAGTCTCTGCCGTGTCGTTCTGCCCGCCACGGGGCGTTGCCAGCGCCACGGGGTGCGGCGTCGGCCAGCCTGCAGGATGTATCGGGCTGGGCTTCGGGTCGGGCGTGGGGAACGGCGTCGGGAAAGCCGTCGGGTAGGGCGTCGGGTAAGGCGTCGGGAAGGCCGTCGGGTAGGACGTCGTGAAGGCCGTCGGGTAGCACGTCGGGAAGGCCGTCGGGTAGGGCGTCAGGAAGGCCGTCGGGTAGGACGTCGGGACGACACGAAGCTTCGACACTAGGCGGTTGTGAGCCAAGACGAGACGAGGCGACGACGGCGCCGCCCTGCCTGAACAGCGACATGTAGGGTCTACTGCAGGGGTCTGAGGGGGGGCGGGGTCCGTTCCTCGCGGACCAGCCGCGGTCGGCCGAAAGGACGACCAGGGGAAGGGCAGGGGTCGGGGTCTCCAGACTGAGAGGCCTACAAGACAGTCCAAGAAGGACCTAGATGGCCCAAGAGGACTCCAAAGAGAACTCCAAAAGGGGTTCCAGAGGGGGCCGACCTTGCACGTCGAGCCATACCCTCAAAGGTAGCGCCCAAGGGTGCCATTTCCCGGGGAGCGGGCCGTGCTTTTCGCGCGTGGGGAGAAGCGGGGGATTTGCTCGGGCTGTCCTGACACCGAGTGGTCGGTGGACGGCGAGGAACGGGGAAGAGAGGGGGGCCAGCAGGAGGCGGGAGGGAGCAGGCGGTGGGGTCGGTGGGTGGGCGGGAGGGGCGAAGGAGGGGGGAGGGGGGCGGGACGTGCGGGAGGGGGGAGGATTTGAATTGCTCTTTGATTCGCCGAGGAGACGGTCAGCTTAGTGCGGCACTCACTAGCTGCAGACGATGGCAGTGGCAACTGGGAACGATGCAACAGTACGCACATGCAGCACGGGCGCCAAGGTTCGGTGAATCTCCCCTCCCCCGTGGACGGAACTGCACGGGGCTGACACGACTAATGGCCAGCTCGACGTAGCTTTCATTCTGCACCGGAAGGGAAAAATGAGGAGCAAGACCGAGGGGAGGAATGATAAGATCCGAGGGGAGAGAGTAAGACCTGGGACCCAGATCCAAAACTTCCAGCTCGGTAGGAGGGCAGACCGAGGGGGAGGGTCGCGAGTGGGCCGCCTGACCACTCCGACCCGACTGAGCTCCTGTAAGGCGGTGCTGCCGAAGGAACGTACAGCAACAGTTCGTCTTCCTGAGAGGGGACGGAAGAGAGGGCGCGGGAGGGCAGAATTGGCATGACAAATAGCTCGGCGACGTCCAACTACCCTCCATCCCCCGTCCTCCTACCATCCTCCCAGCCAGTCCTCTAGTGGCCAAGTTGGGCCAGGCGCGCATTGACAAGCATATCATCGTAACTGAATGTCTGAGGGGGGGAGGAGCAGGAACATGCATTGTTCCTGCCCGGACCCACCAACGCACGCACATGTTAAACATGGCATCGGCGACAGCTCGGTCAAGGCACGCCGTCAGCTCACGCTTCGATTCGGCCGACTTCGCAACCGCTCCGCGAATCGAATCAGATCTGCGCTGCGCTCGGGTCCATTTCCACTGCAAGTCGAAAGCTCGTAATGGTGGCCTGCTGGAGGGCAAAAGGATCAGAGGGTGAACGTGATTTTTCATGAACAGCACCGCGAGCACCACGGTCCGGAGCCACGGCCATGGCAGCAGCAGCGCCGGAGGCGGAGGCATCGCACGCCTCGAGCCTCGGCCCCACCGGGGGGGCAGCGCCTGCAGGAAGCGGTGGCACACGGCGTCGAGCACCATCACGATGACCATGAACGACACCAGGAGCTCCAGGTTCCTGAGCCTCGGCCGCGGCGGCAGCAGTGCCAGAAGCGGCAGCTGTAGACGGCGCCCGACTAGGTGCATCCGGAGGCGTAGCGCCAGCACTCGATCGTGTCGCAGGGCGTAAAGCGCTATCACGTTGATCGCGAACCACACCGGGAGATCCACGTGTCAGAGGCGAGGCCGCGGCCGCGGCGGCAGCAGCTCCGGAAGCGCCGACCGCACCTCCAGCAGGTAGCCGCGGCTCTGAGCGAAGAGCATGATCGAGATGATCCTGAACCCCTTCGGAAGGAGCAGCGCCGGAAGCGGAGACCGCGAACCTCACCTGTTTTCGCGCTTCTGGGGGCCACCAGCAGGCAAACGTGTCATAGGGCGTAGGTCGCGATCACGAGGAGCGTGGACAACACCACCAGGAGCTCCAGATTCGAGAGCCTCGGCCCCGGCAGCAGCAGCGCCGGAAGTGGCCGCGGCAAGCGCCCCGCGACGTGGCACTTCCGGGGGCGCAGAACCAGCAGGGAGCTCCGGCGCAGGGCATAGAGGACAATCCCGAGGTTTTTGAACATCACCAGGAGATCCACGATCCTGGGCCGCTGCATGCGGCAGGGCTGGCTCGCCGGGATGTGCCAGCTGCGCCGTGGAGGTCCCCTCGTTGTCCTTGTGCACCTTGAACTGGGGCCACTTGCCTAGGAAGACTGCAACATTCGTGTCGCCCGCATCCTGCATGAGGAAGTCAAGGCGAATCCGCCACATGGCCGCGAACTCATCGGGAAGGCGAGCCGCGGGAACAGGCCCTCGGCCGCGCAAGACTTTGGCCAACGCCACCACCAGCGCTGGGGCCGCAGCCTGCTCCGAGGGCGGGGCAGCCACCGCCGCCAGCGCCGGTGGCGAGGCAGCACGTTCCAGTGCCTTCGGAGACGCAGCGCCATCGGGACGCGCAGGCGGGCCGGCACGAGGCAGAACACCTTCATCCTCTCGAGCGTCATGTGCGGGTGGCGGCAGCAGACAGAGCGGCGGCAGTCTGGGAGCATCATGTGCAGATGGTGGCGACAGCACCGGGCTGCGGCAGCGGGCGCGAAGCGCTCGCCGAGGAACGCGGCGGGGCGCAGGGTGCACTCCTGGGTACAGCAGAGCAGGGGACGCCAGGGGCCACGCCAGCGGCCGCAGCAAACAGGTACACAATCGGCGGCATGTCATCGATCTGGACGTCCGCTTGAACTTCAGGCCGAGCACGAGAACGAGTTTGGGCATCGGCAGCAGCGACTGCGCGAGCGAGGCTAGCCACGTCGCGCATGCAAGGTCGGCAGCCGACTCGGGCCGCGAAGCCGAGCCTCCGCACGGCGGCGCGCAGGCGCGGTCTCGGCCAGTCGCCATGGCGCTGGCCGGAAGCATCTCGCGGCGCGCGGCTGTCCCGGGAGAAGGGGGCGGTCGGGATTGCGCGCATGGGCCCCTAGCCCCCCAGTGGGAAATGTCTCCACCTGGGCCGGAGCCTGAAGGGGGAAGGAGGGGGGAGGGCCTTTCACCGGTCTGGATCGCCAGCACGCCGCTCCAACCCGTCAGCCCTCGGGCCCCTTTCTGGCCCTCCCCGACGGCGCGGGGTGTCCCACCCGACTTATGTCGCCCCTCGGGGCCCAGGCCGGCGCAACTATTTTTCGTTATCGCCCCGCCTCAATTCCCCAATCAGTGCTTGCACTGAAGGGGTCGTAGCGGAAGTTGAAAGATTTGGCGAAAGTTTCCCGCCGATTTTGGTAGCAGGCTGGGTTCCCGGGTTCCCGGGTTCCCGGTGATTGGTTCGGGGCCGATTTCGGTGAATTCTGGGTTCCCGGGCTCCCGGGTTCCTGGTCGATCTCTTCAGGGAACACCATCCATTGATTAGGTTTTTTCTTTGGAGTAATTGTGTTCTTGTTAGTTTCACCAGAGAAAAGCTCCAATCAGTGGATGGTTCGAAAAGTGATCGATAGAGAGATCGATCAAATGGAACCCGGGAACCCGGGAACCCAGCACGCACAGAGATCGGCCCAGAACCAACAACCAGGAACCCGGGAACCCGGAACGGGGAACCCAGGAACCCAGTTGGCTACCAAAATCGGCGGGACATGTTCGCCAGATCTTTCGATTCCCGCTAGGACCGTTTCAGTGCAAACGCTGATTGGGGAATAAGAAACTTTCTATTCAGATTAGGGGGGGACTCTTACAAGCACCCTGGTTCTCAGAAGGCGCGGGCCTCGTCTGTAGATGTAAGGTCGGCGCCTTCTGAGAAGCCTCCCCCCTCCGCCTTTCCCCCTTGTGTGGACCGCCAAGATCATCGCTGGGGACTTGCTGTACCAAGACCCCCGACCTTCTAATTCTTTCCTGACGCGACCCCCACAAGTCCAGACCCATTCCGCGGGACGGTTTTTTTCATCCTGAGCCGTTTATTGACGGCCCCGAGGCCTGGTAAGGGCTCGCCGCCCTGGAAGACAAGAGAGAGTATCTAAATTGTCGGCGCTCCCGTGCGGGACGTCCTGCATACTCTGCACGTCGAAATTCTTCAAATCCGCGTCTAAATCTAAGCCACGAAGTGAAGCGTAGTAAATTACAATGTTTTCTGAGCGTCGCAGCAAATTGAGACACGAGTGTGAATTTAGAGCCTTTCCATACATTTAGACACGAGTGTACACGACTTATACACGATTTAGACACGTTCTGGTAGATTTATACACGAATTTAGACACGGCTCTGATTTATACACTATTTAGACACTGTTTAGACATGCCGCTCGTCTAACAATGATTGGCCCGCTAGATTTAGACACCTCGTTAAACTCGGCGCAACATGACGGTATGCACGGCGCAACACGGCGATTGCGATGATGGCGATTGCGATGTTGATACGTTCCCATTGCAGCGGGATGTTTTGTTTCACGTTGTCGGCCGCGCGCGCTGGAAATTGCGGCGTCGATGCGCGTGCTGATGACGAGTGCGAGCGAAGCGAACGGAATCGCATTGAAGACGGTGGCGATGAGGGGGGGAAGGAGAAGGAGGAGTGGAAGGAGTGGGGGGAGGAGGATCGAGGTGGAGTGAGAGGAGTGGGAGGAGGATGAGGAGGAGGAGGAGTGGGAGGAGGAGGAGGAGTGGGAGGAGGAGTGGGAGGAGCGGGAGGATGAGGGTCGAGGTGGAGGAGGAGGAGGAGTGGGAGGAGTGGGAGGATGCGGATCGAGGTGGAGGGTCGAGGATCGAGCGTCGAGGATCGAGGGCGGTCGACCATGAGAATGATGATCGATGAGAACGAGGTTCGAAGACGAGGCGGAAGATCGAGGATCGACAATCGATCCGAAGCAAAACCAAGGACAAGAAGGAGGAGGAGGAGGAGGAGGAGGAGGAGGGCCGACGATCGACGATCGAGGAGGACGATCGAGGGTTGAGGAAGATCGAAGACCCATGGATTTTCTCTGCTGCGCCGTCATTGCGCAGCCTCCTCATCCTCCTCATCCCTGCTCCTCCCTCCTCCTCCTCCTCACTCATTTTTTCCGTTGGACGGCGAGGTGTCAAAGCAGTCGCGAAGCACGACTAAGACTGCCGCTTACGCGCACACGCGCCCGAACACACACACACAGACACACACGCACACACGCACACACACACAAACACACACACACACACGCAAACACACACACAAGCACACATACACACGCACACGCACACGCACACGCACGCACACACATGCGCACACACACAAACGACCACACACACACACGCTCACACGTACGCACGCACGCAGTCATTCACGCACGCACGCGCACACACACACACACACACACAGACACACACGCTCACACTCACACTCACACTCACTCAAACACACACACACACACACACACGCGCGCACACACACACACAAACACACACACACACGCACGCGCGCACACACACACACACACGCACACACACACACACATACACACACACACACGCACACACACGCACGCACACACGCACACACGCGCGCGCACGCACGCACGCAAGCACGCAAGCACGCACACCCACGCACGCCCGTCCACACCGCCGCACATGACAATATCAACGCGAAGCGACTCGAGCGATTTGTTTGAAGATTTAGACACGAATTATTACATACTTTGAACACGGTTTGCAATGGTTTAGGTACGGCGCTTAACATATTTATACACGAATTAGACACGATTTAGAAAATTCTGGTTAGACATGGATGGACTTTTTTGACACGCCTGATATTCAGACACGATTTAGACGCTCATGCACGGGGCCTGCGCGAGAATGCGATATACACGCGGGTGTTCAAATCCTGCCCGAATCGCTGAAATTATGCCCCCCCTGCAGCGAGAGCGCGTTAGTCACGGCACGCGTCCAAATCATTTAGACGCCGTCTCCCAGGGCGAACATAGCGAAAAGCCTCCCGTCGTGATTTTTGTCACGCCTCCACGGAGGGTCTGTCACCACCCACCAAACCACCCCAACCCAACCCGAAGGCTCAGATTTACCCTCGATTTCCAGTGGGGGGGGGGTCGGGAAACATCGAAAAAACACATGTGGAACCCTTGCCCCCCCAACCCGAAATTCGGATCTTCGGGTTGGGTTGGGGTGGTCTGGTAGGTAGTCAGTCTCGGTAGAAGCCAGGCTCCCACCCGTGATCCGGGAAGCCACGCCGGCGCGCGCGCCCGAGAGGCGGAGCTGCTGCGGCACTACCCAGACTTCGGCGGGCGCGGGCGAGGCGCGGGGCTTCTCGGGCCCCGCGCGGGGGCCGTCCAGGGGCGCTCCGGCGGTCCCAGCGGATCGATCGATCAAACGGTCTCTGCTCGATCGAGGTTCGATCGATGGATCGAGGATCGAGGTTCGATCAATCGATCGAGGCTCGATCGATCGATCGACTTTCGCCTGTTTGGGCCTCCTGGGAGGCCCTCGTCGCCACCGCTGGATCAGCCTCGAGGTTTTGGTCAGGAGGCACCCCGGGGCAGGTCCAGGGAGTAGCGATGTCAGTACGGTCTGGTTCCCCCAATCGAGGGTCGAGGCTTGAGGATCGATCAAGGATCGACCCATCGACCGAGGATCGAGGATCGAGGGTCGACCGATCGATCGATCGAGGATCGAGCAGAGGCAGGCATTGGATCCCAGATCTCTCCAGACCCCCTCGTGTAGGGCTCTTCTTCGAGGGGTGGGGGGGGCAAAACGTTAGTCGAGTAGGAGATCGACTACATAATCGATGTATCTCAACAGTGTGTTTTGTCGCCGAGGATGTCAGTAGATCTACGGGAATTCCACAACAATGAAGTCTGAGGGAACTCAATTCTGTAGTCGATCTCGTTAGAGCAGGAAAGGCTATGGGTTGACAACAGGGTCGAGGTTCAAATATTTCGGGTAGCGACTCGCCCGAGGCATTCTCACAATCTGTTCTGAACGCACCGAAATCCAAGCCACCAAAGAGGCAAACCGCTTGAGACATCCCCACAGTCTGGGCTCGATTGGGCCGCTCCTTTTTGGGGTGCTCAAGTGCCACGCCTGCTACACATCGCGATGAGCATGGGGCTCTGAAAAGAGAGTCTCAGTGCAAGTGTTTCTGTGTGTGAGTGCGTCCAAGTGTGAGTGAGTCTGGATGTGGGTGAGTCTGCGTCTGAGTGCATGAGTCTGAATATGAGTGGATTTGATCATGAACGAGTATGAGTGTGAGTGAGTCTGAGTATGCTCGTGAGAGAGGAGAGAGGATGGAGGGGAGGCTGAGGCGTCCCAGCAAAAACACGAGCCCCGCACTTGGGACTTCGGGATCCGTAGTCAGCCTTCGGACGTTTCTCGTCCCCCGGCGGCCCTACGGACACACCGTCTGCGTCGGCGGCCAGGCAGGGGCAGTCTGCGCTGGCGGAGTGAGCTAACCCAATCGGGGGCGCCGTTCTGGCGGCTCGGCCGGCATGCGATGGCGGGCAGATGGGGCAGGACGGGCAGCCGCAGAGGGGGGGGGGGGGGGCAGGGGGCGAGGCGAGGGCCACTCCGGTCGGGAGGGTCACGTCCCCGAGTGCCCGGCGCGGCCAGCCCTCCCTGCGGGCATTTGCAGCAGCAGCAGCAGGGCCGCTGCGCCGCTGCACCTGCGGGGGTGGGGCACCGGCGGGCACTGCAGGACGAGGCAGCGAGCCGCCGACGCAGAGCGCGAGGTGCGAGGCCGACGGGCCGCCGCCCAGGCTGGGGCGCAGGGTGCGCACATCTTTGCAATCTTCATGGGCAGCTGTCGGCCAACACTCTCGCTGAATCTGTTCTTGGCGGTGGGGGGGTTGTGGAAACTGTTGGAAGCAGTTCCTGCCAATCTGCTTTTCGTGTCGCCCCTTTCGGGGCACTCTGCGGCTACCGCCCCCGTGGGGCGCCCAAGGCAGGGCAGGGTGCGTCGAGCAAAACTGCATCCAGGTTGGGCTGCAGTCAGCAAGGTGCTGGGTCAGCGCGGGGGAGCCGGCGGCAAGACCAGGCCCAGGATCCCGGATGCGTGGTGGCTGCAGGAGGCAGCAGCCCGGACGCCATCGCGGCGCGCGGAGGGAGGGAGAGTGGGCAGGGGGGGGGGAACAGGGAGGAGGAGCGTCCCGCTTGCGGGAAGCCCCGCAGGCGGAGCGGCAACGTCAGTGCCGCGCTGGCGGCAGCAGGCTGCGTGCGGCGCGCTGGGCTGCTGCAGCAGGGGGTCCAGAGGGTCCGGCAGCACAGGGCTGAGGAGGTGCAAAGACCTGCATGCATACCGTGTAGGGCCAGCTGCTAGCTGCCGGGGTGGGCAGCAAGCGGCGCGCCGCAGGCCAGGCAAAGCTGTGGCCAAAGCCAGCAGCCTCCACTGCTTGGGTGGACAGGGCGGGCCAAAGGAGGGCCAGGGCGGCCACTCGCTGCCGGGGTGGACAGTGGGCGGCGCTCCGTGGCCCGTCAAACCCTGACCTTCCAGGAGGGCTAAAAAACAGCACCCGACCTTAAAAACCTATCCCAGAGCTATTCTACGTCTTGGTTTTAGGCTGTTTCGTTTAGTTGTTTAGGTTTTTAGGTCTCCAGTGCTAAAAAATAGCTCTCCGGAAGGTCAGGGAAGCTGTGTCCGAGGCCAGCGGCCCCCGCTGCCAGGGTGGACAGGGCGGGCCAGGTCGGGGCACCCGATCGGTGCAAGAAGGTGTGCAGTTGTGGCAGACCGTTGGGGCTGCACGCCGCGGGGTGGGCAGTGCGCAGCCAGTGGGCCGCCTGCGGACGGGCGCGGGGCAGCAGGGAGGGCAAAGAAGACGCCACGCGCCGCCGGGGTGGCAGGCGCGCGGCAGCAGGATCCGCCAGGTGGCTCAGGAGTGGATGACGTGAGCTGGGTTTGGCCCAGGGGCGACAAGTCCCTTGGCAAGTCCCTTGACGGTTGGCTGGGGGAGGGGGGGTGGGGAGGAGGAGGAGGAGGAGGAGGAGGAGGAGGAGGAGGAGGAGGAGGAGGAGGAGGAGGAGGAGGAGGAGGAGGAGGAGGAGGAGGAGGAGGAGGAGGAGGAGGAGGAGGAGGAGGGGGGGGCAGGCGCAGGGGGCGTCTGGCTGGGGGTCGGGTTCCCTCGGGCCGGGGCGCTGCAGGGTCGTGACACCAAGAAGGGTGAGCGCGCCCATGCGGCGATCGGGGTGTGCGTCAGAGATGTGGGTCGGTGTAGTTGGGAAGGCGCTGCCTGGCCTGTTCGTTGTTGGGCCAGGAGTAGTCAGCACGTCTGTTGCCCTTCCCAGCGGAGTCTTGGTCCTTTCCCTTTGCCCTTGCCCTTGTCCCACTGCTGCTGCTGATCGTTGCGCCGCAGCTGCTTTTGCCAGGCGGCGACGCCGCCTGGCAGAAGCCGCCGCGGCGTGCCAGTCGACGTAGAAGCCCCGCGTGCTGCAGACTCGGCGGATGTCGAAGTCCTCTTCCCGCAGCTGGAGCTGTATTTCTATCGCAGAAGACGTCCTTCCCTAGTGGGTCGTAGATGCCTCGGCCAGGCCGACCGTCCCAGGCTTCGCAGAGAGCGTTCCAGCCTTCTACGAACATGGCTCCACATTCCTTCTTCAGCCTGTTTACGACCCCTGGCCACCTTTTCTGTCGACCTGGTGTGGAGGTTCCACTCGCGGTGCCAGCGGCTGCTCCAGCGAGCCGTGATGTGGAGATTGTCGTTGCGTGCTCGCGGTGGCGCGTGTGCCCGGTGTCCGTGAGCGGGGCCCTGTGCCCTGCATGCATACCGTGGAGGGCCGGCCGCTAGCTGCCGGGGTGGGCAGCAAGCGGCGCGCCGCAGGCCAGGCAAAGCTGTGGCCAAAGCCAGCAGCCCCCACTGCTTGGGTGGACAGGGCGGGCCAAAGTCAGGAGCGAAAGAAGGACGTACACGTACATGAATCCACGCTGGTTTCGAGAGTTCGCCTTGCGCGAATGTTCGTATCACGCGGCCGGTCTCGCGGGTCGAGGGGCCGTGTTCATGTACATAGGTGGGCGCGTACGTCCTTTGTGGGTTCCCTACAAAGGAGGGCCGGGGCGGCCACTCGCTGCCGGGGTGGACAGTGGGCGGCGCTCCGTGGCCCGTCGAAGCTGTGGCGGGGGGGGGCGGTCTGGGCGCGCGTCGGACGAGGAGGCTCCCCCGTCGCGGTGGCCAGTCGCTGGGCCGGTGTGCACCGCCGCGGCCTGCTGCTGGCGGGCGTGCTCCTGCGCTGCCGCCCTGGGAGTCTTTGCGCGCGCGCGGCCGTCGTCGGGATCGTCCGCGGTGCCCCTTTCCGCCACCAGGTCTCCTCCTCCTCCTCCTCCTCCTCCTCCTCCTCTCCTCCTCCTCCTCCTCCTCCTCCTCCCCCGTCCTCCTCCTCCTCCCTCCTCCCCTCCTCCTCCTCCTCCTCCCCCTCCTCCTCCTCCTCCTCCTCCTCTCCTCCTCCCCCTCCTCCTCCTCCTCCTCCTCCTCCTCCTCCTCCTCCTCCTCCTCCTCCGGTGCGGGTGCTGGGATACTGCGCGAGGTGGCGTCGCCCTCCCCAGCGGCTGCGGGGCCGCCAGTGGGGGATGGTCGCTCGTGCCGAGGGGCTGGTTGGCGGCCGCGTTCGCATGCGAGGCCGCTACCTGCTACGTACCAGGATGGGGGACTCGAAGTCCACGTCAGAGTCTCCGCGCGCGGGAGGCGGAGTGGTTGGGTTTGCAAGGGCGCCCTCGAGGGCGCGAAGTTATTCGCGCTTCGCGGTTCGGCTCCGATTCCTCATCCTCCTCTTCTCCCTTGGGAGGCGGCGCGAGAGCGCGAAGTTATTCGCACTTCGCGCTTCGCGCAGCGCGAAGCGCGAAATTGGGAGCCCTTGGGTTTGGGATCCCATGCGGGCAGGGGGCGGCTGCAGCGAGCGTGGCGCGGTGGGAGCCAGAGGCCGAGGCAGCGGAGCCTGCAGCAGAGCAGAGCTGCTGGTGGTGCTGGGTGGGGTGCCGTGGGGTGTTCCGGCGCTGCGTCCGTCCGCAGGAGGGCCTGCTCTGATCTTGTTGTGGCTGGGCTTGGTGCTAGGGTTAGCCGCCGCGCCCGGGACATGCTGTTCCAGCAGGGGTGGCTGTAGGTCCCGGCTTCCCTGCGAGACTGGGAAGTTGGTGAGGAGCTGTCGGCTGTACCTGTTGGGGTGATGGCCGATCTCTTGTGAAAGCTGATGGTTGGACGGGGCAGAGGCCTCGGGTAGGTTAGAGTCTCCAGTGTTGGACTTGGGCATGGGGCCTGCCCCACGGACACACAGAAGCTCCAGGGTACCTTAGGGCCTTCAACGACCGACGTCGAGTGTGCCCCTGGATGTCTTACAGTAAGGCTTGCTCTCACATATGCGTGCTGTACTTTTGGCGGCGGTCGCTCTTTCCGAGTCTGGGGGCCTCCAGAGGCGGGTCTGTCGCGCCCCAGGCCCATCTCACGGAACGGCTCGCGGCGAAGCGCGGCCCCAGAGATCAGACGGGCTGAGCTCGGGGGGGGAGCCGCGTGCGCATATCGAGAGCAGAACATGAGCCCCGAGGTATCGGCCTCGGATCTGGCCTGCGACTTCCGGGCAGGCCCCAAGCGGCCCACCCGCTAACCCTCGTGGGTTTGACCCTTTCGATGCCCCCTGCTGCCAAAAGTCACGACGAGAGGCTTTTCGTTATGTTCGGCCTCCAGGGGCCCTCGCCTGGCCTCGGGACCGTCGAAAAACAACTCAGGATGAGAAACCAGTCTCGGAGAATGGGTCGAGAAATCTGGGGGTCGGCGGCATGAACAAAATCATGACGTCGGGGATCTGGGGGATCAATGGCCAGAAGGTATCCGCACTCGCCGGGTGCCCAGGTGGGTTCGGTCCAGCCGGTCTCTGAGCGCGTTGTTCGGGGTCTCGGCCTCAAAGCGGGCCGTTTTCTTTGGGGTGGGCTCGGACGAGACAGAGCCGTTCCGGAACGCTCTCAGCGCGTTCCGGAATGCTCTGAGAAGGCCGCGGCGCCCGAGACATCTTGCAGAGCCGCCGGATCTCAGAGATTCTCCGTTTATCCTCCCCCGAATTTCTCCTCGTCGTGGCTTCGTCCTGTGCGTTTCGAGGCGCGGGAGCCGCAGTGGGCAGCCAGAGGCGCGAAGGCCAGTGCAGCAGGCGTACCGAATGAAAAGCCAGCGTGCCAGCAGCTGGCCCACTCAACATTTTTACATCCCGCGATGGCCTGTGGGACCCACAGAATCCCTGGGAGACCTCAGGAAGGCCAGGGGTCGACGACAAGTGTGTCCCCAAGCTTCTCGGAGCGCGATGTCGCACGGTATGCATTTACTGTCAAGTCGGGCCTGTCCTTCTACAGGAGGAATATTCAAGAATAGTAAAGAACTAGTCTGGGGACGATTTTCTGACTATTCTTGCCCATTGGGTGGGCATTTTTTCAGCATCTTTCGTTTTTACTCCACAATTCCCCCGGTGGGGGACACGCCCGACTTAAACCTGCTGTAGACCGCTGGGGTCGAGCGGCCCCGAGAGCCTCACGCAGCGAAAACATCCGGGGCGCCGCAGGCCCACTGGCCTGTGCCCCTGTGCGTGCCCACGCCTGCCGCCCGACGGGCGCGCCGGCCAGGGCTACGTTTAAGTCGGGCCTGTCCCTCTACAGGGGGAACATTCAAAAATGGAAAAAATTGAAGAAATAGTCTGGGGACGATGTTTTGACTATTTTTGGACATTTTGGGGGTAGTTTGGGTTTTTCTTATTTTTGGCCCAAAATCCCCCTGTAGGGGGACAGGCCCGACTTGAGGCTAATTGGGGGGCACATTTGTCGAAGCAGGACAAGCGCCATGAACAATTTCTGGCGCTCCGCGCGGATTTCTTGGATCCCGCGCGCCAGGGAGGGCTCCAGCGCAACTCCAGGAAATCCGCGCGGAGCCCAAACAGTTTGTCTTTATGGCGTTTTGTATGGTTCTTCTTATTATTATTCTTTGGTTTATAATTATTATTAATTATGTTTCTTATTATTATTCTTCTTCGTTTTCTTTTTCTTCTTCTTCTTCTTCTTTTGATTTAGGGGGGGACGGGCTCGGTGGTGGACGTTTCGGGCTCGAGGTGCTGGCTTTTCGGACGTGCTGATCGGCCCTCGGCGCTGTTCCACTGCGCCTCGCCGGCAGCGTGCCAGGGGTGCCCGCCTCGTCCCGAGCGGCCGCTGGCCGCCCCAGGTGTGACCCGAAAGCCACCACGGGATGGGCTTAGGTCGGGCATGTACTCCCACCGGCGGATCTCGGGAGAAAAATGCACAGCAGGACAAATTCAAAGATAGTCAGAAACAGGCAAGAGATCGTCCCCAGACGATTTTTTACGACTTTTGGGGCTCTCCTTTCCGGGTCATGCCCGACTAAAGGATTCGGCCTTCGATCGCCCATGGATCACCGATGGGGGCCCGATCCACGCTGGTCGTTGGAAGTAGGTATTCTTGGATTCCAGCATCCAATATCTATTTTGGACGATATCCTACTTCAAGCGTCGAGCGTTCTCCCTCGTCCCTGTCTTCATGGGGCGGGCGCTAGCCCAAGCTACTTCCAACGCCATCCTAGTCCATGCTTCTACCCACTTCCGACCGGGCGGGCAAGTCTTTTGTCCCTTCACATTGCAGCTTGGAGTGTCAGGCTCCCATCCCCAGAAACCCGAGGCGCACAGGATATGAATGATATATCCACTACAGGCTAGATGTTCATCCATATCCAGTGCGCCTCGTCATTTGTGGCGCCCCTTCCAAGAAAGTTTACGACGCACGAGATATGTATGTAAAGCTTGCCCGCAAGCCCGCGCCGCCAGGGCACGTTTTGCCATCAGGGGCCGATTTCCGCTCTATCGGCGAAGTGTCGCCGATCCCTGGTCGAGGCTTCCCGCCCTGGGGCCAGCCCCCCCCCTTCCCTGTCGTTGCCCCTCCGTGCTTGCCAGGGGGCGCCCTCGTCGGCTCGAAGTTGTTCGTGGTTCGCGCCTCACGGTTCGGCTCGGATTCCTCTTCCTCCTCCTCCTCCTCCACCAGCGCTGCCGTTTCTTTCTTACGCTGTGCGCCCGTTGCACGGACACGCACTCACATGGTCGGCACCGCGGTATCATCATTAAGCGGCTGCTGGTTAGTGTCAAGATGACGCATACACTATCTACAATATGTGTGCACTGGCTCCATGGGCTACACTCTAGAATGGAAGAAATTGCTGTGGAAGCACAGAGTTTCGGCATGATGGGTTTATAAGGCACTGGCGCGAAAACGTATATGAATGAGGAGTGCCGCGTGACAAAACTATTGGACCGATTAGTTATAGTTGCTAGCTGGACACCCACAGAATTCTCTTACGAATTCCTCCTCGGTTGCCACAGAATTTAATATGAAGAGTCGACACACCACCAGTATTGTTACAAGGACGAGGGCCTGGAGTGCATTTCGGATATCATGGTACTTTGTTCTATGCGAGGACATTGTGTTTTCCACCGGAACCTTCGGACATAGTACCATTTCCTAACCATCTCTCGGGTCGTGAACAATATACTCGGTGTGCATCACAGACGGTAGCAAAACACCGCGCTCTGCCATAGTATGTTTTCGTGGCTGGCGTGATTGGCGGACTGGGTCTCTCTAGGCAAGATGGACAGTGGAAGGATGTGGTTGAACTCGCGATTGGAAACGGCGTCGCGCAAGGAAGGCATATATGGGGAGCTGGCCACATATTGCTCGGACTTATGGAAGAGCATGGTCTCCTTTTCAAGTGCGTCACGGGACAGAATGGCTCACGCGTTTTATGATGCGAAGGGCATGTTGGATTAAATTTTGTCTGTGGCGGGACTTTTCAGACCAAGAGGACCTTTGAACCGATTAGGGTCTCGATTCTGGTATATACCAGTACTTGAACATCGTGACCACGTATCTGCGCATACCAGTGTGGCTTTGGATTGGGCTGATTTCAATCGCACTGCTGCTGGATGGGAGTCTCCCAGTGGTGCTTCGTATGTTGATGCGTAGTGGGACACGGGCCGCCTGGCGCAAGCTCTCCGTAGCTCTCAAAATCTATGTGGAGTCCGAGTGGCGATGGTGAAGCGTTTGGCACATTTGGACTTAGAATCAATTTCAACTGAAGACTGAACATCTTCTTAAATACCTTGAGGATGTGATGCGAGAGGAAGGAAAATCAGCGATTCAAGAAAATGGCGCGTACCAAAGGAGACCGATACAAAGCTGAGCGACTTCGACACCCGCTAAACGCCTAGAGCTCCGCGAACGCCGTCACGCCAACAATCAGAGTTGGCTGTATCGTTATTTCACCTGGCCTCGTCTGCGGCGGACGCTGCACCAGAAAATGCTGGCCGCCATAGTGACGGACTGGCTGGGGGTTGCGCGCGACATAATCCGGCTTGCGCCGCCGTCCCAGCCGAAGGAGGTGACGTGCATCTTCGCGCGGGATGCGGCGTGCTCTTACGGGGCTCCTTCGCGGTCGCGCGCTTCGCGCACGTGTTCCGGCCGCCCGCCGATCGCCGGGCCTCGACGCGTCGCGACATGGACCCCCGTGAGCAGCACCTCGAAGCTAGTTGCGAGTGCTTCGACCCCCGAAGTTTGCGAACGAATTGTTGAAAAAGGTAGTCCCTGGCTTTGCCTGTGGATTTCGCTAAACGAACCACGCTTCAGAATGGTGAGCTGCAAGACGCTGAATTTGCGAATGTCAATCTCAAGCGCGCCCCCAAGAAGAAGGCGGCCATCTCTTTTGCCCCGCCCTCAGCAAACCGCAGGGTCGCTAGTGTGCTTCGTGGCGCGCAGTCCTTCCAGGCTGAGTTAGGTAGAATCCGGGCCGCGAAGACCGCGCGCGTCTGCGTGGCGCGCTGCTAGCAGCAATCTAGCACGCCCCATCGACGGAAGAGGTGCGCGCTATTTTGCAACGCAGTGAACTCAGCACCATCGGCTGTTCAATGTTTTTGCCGAGCACGGGCCGCAAATTGGAGGTCGCCGCCGCCTACTTGCGCCGCAGAGCGATGAGTGGACAAGCCAGGTGGGAAGACGCGCGCCACGTTCGATCGCTGTCTTCCCAGCAGGTGCTCCAACACTGGAAGATTAGTCCGTTCTGCGTAGAACATCGAGCTAGGCGGCTGAAGCGGTTTCAAGGTATTTGCGTTTTCCCCGAATCCCTCCAGCAATCGATTGCGGCGTTGTTCGGCGTGTTCTTAGGAGAAGACGTTTCGGGCATGCTGTTTCTGTCAAGCCAGATGCGAACCCGTGTCCTTTGAGAGTCCAGGCGGACATTGAGCAGCTTGCGTTTGCGTCCGAGGAAGCTCGTGACCTCTGGCAGGAAGTGCAAAGGGCACGGGGAAGATTGATTGGGCCCCAGTTCGCTTTCCGATTCAAACGAGTTGACCTGGCATTTTTCCTTAGTGCGGCTCCTGGTGCAACCATTGCCACTTGCCCCCTTGTTCCCCCCTTGGTCTCCGGAACTCGGGAAGCAGATGTTCTTTCAAAACCGGGGGATGCACGTCTGCCCGTGGTCTGATGAGTCGGGCTCATGCGGGGCCACCTCTAGCTGTAAAGCAGGACTAGCAAATCACACTCGCATTGTACATGACAGTGTCAAGCTGTCGAATGTGCTCGCGCTGTCTACCCAGTGCGCAGTCTGTGAAGAAGGGTTCGGGACGGCGTGTAAACATATTTCTGGGGCTCCACATCACGGTCGATGCCTTGAACACACACGCAGCGACGACTCTCAACGAGCTCGAGTTTCCTGTGGTCCTGGCCTGTTGAGTTTCTTGTTCATTTTCTCAGACTACTCGCGAATGCCATCTTCGCGCGCGCTCGCGCGTGCTCCGCTCTCCTGCGCGCGCAGACGGCAAAAGGGGGGCGCGTTTGGCAGCGAAGAGCTCCCGCCGCGGGCAGGGGCGCAGATTGCGCCCGCCAGGCCGAGGCGACGCGCCGAAGAGGCACACGCAGAAGCTTCGCGCCCCGACGCGAAGGCGCCAGACAGGGCAAAGCAAAGAAGAAGACAACCCCGCGACGAAGGTCGCCGTCCTCTCCCTGGCCACGGCTCTCGAGCAGGCCTTGCTCCCCGCTGTCGCGCGGGCGACCTTCTTCGCGCCGGAGGACTCGTGCCTCGACCTGGGCGGCCTGGTGGTCAGCGAGGTCTACTTCGGCGGAGTGCAAATGCCCCGCGGAAACATGGAAGCGGGCGAGGATGCGGATCTCGGCGGCCCGGCCTTGCCATCCGCCGCCGCGTTCTTTCTGGAGATCCGCCCCGCGATGAGGGGGGCGCCAGAAGCAGCGCAAGCCAAAGCCGCGGAGTTCTACGAGGCACGACTCAAAGATGGGAATTCGCAGCGCACCGCGTCGCTCTTTCGGCGCTTCTCGATTCTGGCGCCCAGGGGGCCAGGGTCCAAGAAGGAGGATGGCAAGGCGCGCCTGTAGTGTTCGATGGGCCCGAACCCCGCATCCTCGGCAGCGACGGCGCCCCTCGACGTCATCCTTGCGGACCTGCAGGCCACGCGGCGCATTGGATCGGCCTCGAAGGGCCCGCTCGAGCGCCAGGTCTGCAGTCTTCTCGAGCGGAAGGGGCAAAGTGACATAACCGGCCGCTTTTGCCGACAGCATCAGATTTCGTGAGTCGGTCGACCGTGGAGTTCTCAGCTCGTTTTCTTTGGCTACGTCTGCGGCGGACAATGCACCAGGAAGTGCAGGACACTTGTTCGTGCCACTCTCTGAAAAAAAGGGAAGGGGGGAGCCGTTGTCGTTGTGGCGGAGGGCGGGTCGGGGGACAAGCAGGCAATCCTGCTAATGCTGCCATTGCCAGCGGGGTCGCCGTGGGGCCGTTCCCCGCCGTGGCGTTTCCCGCGGCCTAGCAGTTATGTGGCCGCCGCAAGGTCACGATTCAAAGGTGTTGAGAGGATGGCAGTACTGCCGCATGGGGCCTGAACTGTTTGTAGGACCTGCAGCCACTTCATATCCAGATGTTTTGTCCTCCTCCTCTGTTCCTCCTCCTCCTCCTCCTCCTCCTCCTCCCCCCCCTCTTCTTCCTCCTCCTCCTCCTCCTCCTCCGCCTCCTCCTCCTCCCCCTCCTCCTCTTTGTTTTGTTCCCCTGGGGTGCGGCGCGAGAGCGCGAAGCTAGGCGCCCTCTTGTTTGTCTCCCGCGCGCGACCCCGAACGGGGGTGCGCGAGCGCTCCTGTACATATATGTATGAGTGTGTATTTGTGTATATATATATATGTGTATACATATGTGTGTGTGCGTGTACACAAACATGTCTGTATTTTTACAGGCTCATTGACACGCCAGTTGTTGAATGTAGGTATGTCTGGACTCCCAGTGCTTAATCTACTTTCAGCACGTTCGTATTTCAAAAACCGGTATACGCTTGCTGTTTGTTCCTGTTTTCAGGAGGTGCTTGAAGCCAAACAACTTGATCCGCCTTCCTGCCTCTTGTTTTTGCTTTTGTTTTCCGAATGGCGCGTGTATGCATTCATAAATTTGTATACACGTAGATAGACACGGCCCAGGGCATTGAGTCCGTCGGCCGTGCCCCTCGCCGAGGGCTGGCCGACCGGGGGCAGGACTGCAGCAGACGGAGAAACGGCGAACGCAAGGAGGGGGAGGAGGAATACTTGAAAGCGTTTGACGAGCCGGTCTTCCACCACCACCACTACCATGGGTAGGAGGGGGATGAGGAGGAGGAGGAGGAGGAGGAGGAGGAGGAGGAGGAGGGGGATGATGATGATGCTGATGATGCTGCTGATGATGATGATGCTGCTGCTGATGATGATGATGATGATGCTGTTCATGATGAGGATGATGAGGAGGATGATGATGATGATGATGTTGATGCTGATGATGATGATGCTGATGATGATGATGATGATGATGACGATGACGATGACGATGATGATGATGATGATGATGATGATGATGATGATGACGATGATGATGCTGATGATGATGATGATGATGATGATGATGATGATGATGATGACGATGGTGATGATGATGGTGATGGTGATGGTGATGGTGATGGTGATGATGATGATGAGGAGGAGGAGCAGGAGGACGACGACGAGGAGGACGAGGAGGACGAGGAGGAGGAGGAGGAGCAAGAGGAAGAGCATAAGTTTGATGGGAAGGGGAGCAGGAGGAGCTTGAGCAGGAGGAAGAGGAAAAAGGGGTGGAGGAGGAGGAGGAGGAAGAGGAGGAGGAGAACAACGAGGAGGAGGAGGAGGAAGAGGAGGAGGAGGAAAAGGAACAGGAAGAGGAGGAGAAGGAGGGGGAGAAGGGAGGAGGAGGAGGAGGAGGAGGAGGAGGAGGAGGAGGAGGGAGGGGGGGGAAGGAGGAGGAGGAGGAGGAGAAGCGGGAGGAGGAGGAAGAGGAGGAGGAGGAGGAAGAGGAGGAAGAGGAGGGGCGAAGGAGGAAGAGGAGTACGAGGAGAAGGAGGAGGAGAAAGAGGAGGAGGAAGAGGAGGAGGAGGAGGAGGAGGATAAGGATGAGGAAAAGGAAAAGGAGGAGGATATTGATGAGAAGGAAGAGAAGAGGCGGAGGAGGAGGAGGAGGAGAAGTTGGATGATCTCCCCTCCTTCCCCTCCTCCCTGGGAGGAGGAGGAGGAGGAGGAGGAGGAGAAGTTGGATGATCTCCCCTCCTCCCCCTCCTCCCTTCTGGCCCGTCATACCTGTGGTAGTGGTAGTGGGGGGCTCTAACGAGTGGGCTCTACACAGGGCCACACCGGGGAACGAGCCGAGGCCAGACACGCCCAGCACAGCAGGTGCCCCCTCTCAAGACACGCGGCACTTCGCTCAGGAGGAGGACGAGAAGGCGTGCCGGCAGCAGGGGGGGCGAGATTGTCAGGGGAGCGCCCAGGGAGCCTGATGCCCTCGGGGCGGCGGCCTGGCCTCCAGACGCGCGGCCATCTGGCTGCCCGCCTCGCTTCCTCGACCGCGCCCGGGGCGTCCCTCCCACACACCCGGTGATCGCCAAGCGGCGCATGGACCTCCGCTTCGAGCACGCGGAGGTGGCCGTGGAGCACCTCAAGGAGTCGACGAGCAAAGAGCTGCATCAACATCGTCCCTCGGAGCTCCGTGTGCGGAGTCCTCGGAATGGCGTTGGGCCTCCCTGGCGGCGTCTCTCTGGCGCCGCCCCTGGCGCTCTCTGCGCGCCAGGGAAGGGGGCCTCAGCGGGCCTCCAAAGGTTTATGCTTTTCGAATGTTTGTGTTACTGCGAGGAGTTTCGCCGCAAGCACCCGCGGATACACGATCCCGGGGGCCGCCAGAGGTGTCCCCGGCGTCGCTTTTTTGTTCGCCATTGGCGGCTTCGCTTCGTTTCGGGCCCCAGGGCCATCACGCACAGACCCCGCTTGGAAAATGCAGCAGAAAGATAGAGTCTGGAGCGTCGGTCGTGATTCGTCGCGATGTCGGCGTTCTCTCGCAATGTCAGGTCTCAGGGTAGGTGTTCGAAGTTTTCGCTCCACTTTGGAACCTTTTCGGGCCCTCTGGGCCAAGTGAGGGGTGCTCTGGAGGAGGCCGTGGGGGCTTTCTTGGAAATCGTGGTGCACCTTGGGCCAGTAACCAAGAACCCCAAAGTCACATGTGTTTTTCGAGATGTGGACCGCCGGGATTCTAACCACTTTTCCGGGGCCAGCTGTTCATTATGTGTCTTTTGACGGTCATGGGGCCCAGCAAGGACCCCAGATGCTTAAAACGGGCAAAGACCTACCGTCGTGATGTGTTCATGGCCCGAGGGGGTCTGGGACATCTTGTCTTACGCAACTGTCTGGAAGTTGCGGGTTCTCGCAGTTGCTTGGCCGACTGCTTCTGCCCTGAGGGCGGTGCATTGCGCGACTGGGAGCTGGCCGTGGCGGCTGGAGCGGTTACTGCTCCCTTTCCCCTGCTCGCGCACCGTCTGGTGCAAGGCTCGCTCGCTCGCTCGAGGGGGTCTGGGGACACCTCTTGGCGACACCCGAGCGGTGTGCCGCTGCTCTTCAACCTCGGCTCGCTGCTGAAGGAGCTCGGGCGCCACGCCGAGGCTATCGAGGCGTTCGCGAGCGCCGTGGCGGTGCTGGGCGCGCCCGACCCGTCGGCGTCCGCCTCGCTCGCGGCCTGCCACCTGGACTCTGGCTCTCGTTGGGGACCACGGGTCCCAATCGAGCGACGCAAAAACACGGGGTCCTCTTCGCCAACGCTGGCGCGTAAGGTGCCCGCGGAATGTCGTTCTTAAGCGCCTTCGTCCCTAATGTAGCGTGCCGCGCCAACTGCCCGCGTAAGCCGGGCGTACGGTCGCTGCGTCAGCTCGCGTAAGACCCGTTTTTGATCGTCGCGCAATTGGAACGCACGTTGGATAGTAAATCAAGGGAGAATCCACTCGTCTTGGATTGAGTGCGTATCGGCACACAGCGCCCAACACCGTCTTTTTTTTCATAGTGCCAAGTAGCGCCGAATAGCCCTCAAGTCGCGCCCACTAGCGACCAACAGCGGACAGCATCGCCCAAATTGCGCCATGTGGGGGAGACGCAGCCTGTCCCCTTCGCGCGCGATTGTGCGCGCTGTCGGGCGGCATGGGGGCGGCCAGAAAAGCTCCGGGGAGACGCTGTCTAAACCGTGTCCGCGGCACCCTAACGGCACTCACGGGTAGTTCGGAAAGTTGCCCCAAAGTTGCCATTTTTGGGCCTCTTTCTGGCATTGCGGCGTTGCCCACCTCGGGGAGGGTTGGGTTCGCGAATTCACCAGCCAAAGTGCCCGTCAGTGGAGTCCCCGTTGGAGGGCCGCTGACAGTGGGAGCGTACGGCCCATCTGCGCGTCGACGCCTCCGAGATCTGGGCCTGGTGACTTGCCACGCCGGGTGTTTTATCGCCCCGCGTCGGGCCGTGGGGATCCATCGCGGGGCGATGCGGGCTCGAAGCTTGGCGCAGAGAGATAGGGTCCAGGGCTCCGGTCGCGGTTTTTCCAGATGCTTTTCCGTGACGTCGGATCTCAGGGGCGGCGGCGACGTCCCACGGGGTTCGAGGCGGAACGCCGCCAGGGGGCCAGAATCGTCTGCTATGGAGCATGGAAAGACCTGGCGATCGAGGGGCCGCCGATCGTTCAGGGATGAGCGGTCCACGTGGTGTCAGGAAGCAGGGCCAGAGCCGTCACTGCACTAAGACAGAAGCTTGGCTGTCTCAGAACGGGAGAGGTCTGGATCTTATATATATATATATATATATATGTATGTATGTGCTTATATATACATATATGTATATATGTATATGTTTATATTGATACAAAGAAGCGTACACAGGAGACGTTCTCTCAAATGCCCTGGCGAGCGTTTCCACGTGGGTTTCTCACAGGATTCCGCAACACGTCCCTGACCAAGCAACCCAGCCTCACAGAACTGCCCCCTCCCCCCCCCCTGCTCCCGTGCCTCGATTTGTGGCCCCTCCTGCATGGGGGGCGCCGTGATAATCCGACCCCCCCCCCGCAGCTAAATTTAGAATTGCGGGGAAGGGGAGAGAAAGAGAGGAAGAGAGAAAGACAGAGGGAGAGAGGGAGAGAGGGAGAGAGAGAGAGAAGTATAGAGAGAGAGAGAGGGAGAGAGAACAAACAAAGAGCAAGAGGGAGAGAGAGAGAGAGAGAGAGAAAGAGAGAGAGAGAGATGCGCTGGAGAAGGTGGGGCAACTTGCGCTCGGCCCGACCAGGCTCTGCGGGCCCTGAGATCCTGGCGTGCCACTGTTCCCACAACGGGCGACCTTGCGGCGTCGGTTGCCCCACCCCGCGCAGGCACCAAGATCCGAGTCGGGAATTAGTGTTGTATGTATGTATACACACACATATATATTTATATATGTATATGTGCATATACATATATTGTATGTGTATATTTATATATATATATGTGTAGGTATATATCGACGCCGCCTGAGGGATCGATCTTCGGGGACCTCGGCAGGCGGTGGAGATGGACGTATTCTGTAGATGGTGGGGGCCCGATGTGTTTGTGTATGTGTATGTGTATGTGTATATCTATAGATATATAGATTCACCGCCTGCCGACGTCCCCGAAGATACCCCCCCAGGAGTTGCCCATGGATAGACGCCCCCCGAAAAAAAGAAGCGGGGCCCCTGACGTGGCGACATATTGCGGCACTGGCACAGCTTTCTTGTCGCAGGGGCGAGAGTCCTGGCCGCGTGCAAAGGCAGACGTGGGATGCACGTGGTCGGATTGGGCACGGCGGACGGCGGACGACGGAAGGAGGAGGAGGAGGAGGAGGAGGAGAAGGAGGAGGAGAGACCGCGATGGGGAGGGAGGGAGGAGCTTGCTCACAACATGCAGTCCTCGTGCGCGAGGGCCAGAGAGCGTGCACGGCGCGGAGGTGGAAGTCCCACCGCGGCATTGGCACAGGCAGCGGGCGCGCGCCCGAAGACGTTGAGTATGTTCCTGGGCCAGGTCCCCTGCCTTTTTTATAGAGCTGCGCGCAGGAAGCTGACAACTTTATTTGTTGGTCGTCGGTACAACGTTGGAGGTGTCGGCGCGTCGCCCGTGGAGGCCAGTTAAATCCAAACAGACATTGCATATACTTAGTTGGTCGTTGATGACGAAGGAGGAGGGAAACGAGCGCTTTCCTCAGACATCTGGCATTTTTCCTTTTTTCCGCTGCGGGGCACCATGCCGTCCCGACCACTTCCCCAGTTTTTCATCCTGCTTTTGTGTGTTGACTGCCCCGGTGCCAGGAAACGGCCGCCAGATGAGCGACGCAGAAACATGGTGTCGTCTCCACTGTCTTGACGGACACTGGCGCGTAGGCTGCCCTCTTCTTCAGAAGGTATGTCACGCTGGCGAACCCGCGACATCCGCGGCGTAAGCTTGCGTAGGACTTAAGTCGGGCACGCCCCTCTACAGGAGGAATATTCAAATGTAGTCAAACATAGTATGGGGACGATGTTTCTGTTATTTTAAGGATATGTTTGAGCATGTTCGAGTTTTTCATTTTTCGTCCAAACTCCGCCTGTAGGGGGACATGCCCGACCTAAACATAATGTCACAGTGTACTCCTGCGCAAGACCCATATCTCTTCGTCGCCCGGATGACGAAGACCAGTGAAAGCAACTTCGCCTCGCATTTGCTCAAGATGTTGAGTGTCTAGGCCCCTAGGCTCAGCGGAGGAACCCTACCCCTGCCCTCGCCGATCCATGGGCCAGGCAATTCGATGGGCGACGCGGGTAGGGTTCGGAATTTGTCGAACACGTCGCGAAATCGAACCTTACACCCGCCTCCAATCGAGTCAGGATGACCGACGGTGGGCGGGGCTAGGGTTCGGATGTCGCCACCCACAGGTTCCACCGAGGGGGCCATCGCGGCGGCCGAGGCGGTGGCCCGCGCGCTCGCGGTCGACGCCGCTGGCACGCAGGCGAACTGGGGGGGGGGCAACTCGGCGGACGGCGCTGAGCCTGCGCTGGGCGACTCTGGCGGGCCCCCCCACACCGCCTCGTCCCGTCGCGAATGAAGTCGCGACGCCAGCATTTAGGCTCCTTCCTCGGCGGCGAGCTTTGGGGGGAAGTGACACGGGGCGGGCCTCCTCAGAGGTCTCGGAAGGCTTTTGGCCTTCTGAGAAGTTGTTTGAGCCCTCCTCGAAGACACAGACAGCTTTTCAGAAGGCAAGAGGCCTTCTGAAAAGCCCCGCCTTCTTCTGGGAAGGCCTGCCCCCTCTCGCTTCCCCCCTCTGGCGCGCCGCCGTTTTTGTCGCCAGGGGCCCTCAACGGGCCTCGGGAGCGTCGCAAAACTGACCTGGGGATGGAAAACCAGTATTGGAGAAGGGCCACACCTTTTTCGGTGGATGTTACGAACACATCGCAAAGTCGGAGTTCAGCACCTCGGACGCAGGCGCACCCTGAGTCGTCGTGCTCAGAAAATTCGCGGGACATGTAGAATCAGTGGATGCGTTTCTTGAGCTCAGCAATCTCTCTGGCTTGTTTTTTGTTATGTTTGGTCTCGAGGTCGTACTAGTTACCGTCGCATGTGCAGGGTTCGCAAAAATTCGCGGCAGGGGGGCTTCGGCCGCAGGGGGCCGTCTCTTGGCCGCGGGCAGGCTGCAATGCAGCAGGAGGGGGGCTGCATTCATGCAGCATGACAGGACGAGGGGGTCCTCGAGTTTTGTTGGCCCTTTTGAAGCGAGACCGAAAGAGAAAGAAAGAGAGAGAGAGAGATCAATACATATGTGTATGCATATAGAAAGAGACAGAGACACACCTATTCGTTAACATTTGCACACACATACATACATATACATATATATACACATACATACATTCATATATATATATATATATATATATATATATATATATCGAGGACGCCGGCGGCGCATCACCGGCCGCTCCCCGGGGGGTTGTCGAAGTGGTGCGCAGCATCAAAAGTCGTGACGCGGCGCGTATGCCAGCTATCGAAGACGCCTACGGCGAATCACCGCCGCCCCCTGCCTTTTTGGAAGCGCCTATGTGGCCGAACGTTGAGGCCAGACCTGCCAAGCTGTCGGACCATGTGTTCCCCGAATCGGTTTGGAAAGCCTTCGGGGAACACGTGGGCATCTTGAAGGTCATCTTGACCGTCTGGATGCCATTTTGACCTTTCTGGCCTTCTTGGAGGACGTCTTGGAGGGCTCTTGGGCCTTCTTGGAGGCCATCTTGAGCGTCTTGGAGACCTCTTGGGCCGTCTTGGGGGCCTCTTGGGGCCGTGTCTTGGGCCTCTTGGGCGATCTTTGGGGGCACTTGGGCCGTCTCGGGCCGTCGGAAGGCAGAAAAAAGCAAATGCCACAATCCTTCAAAAACCCATGGGGAATCAATGATTTGGGCCTTTTCGGGCCTTCCTGGAGGCCCTCTTGGAGGCCTCTTGGGCAGTCTTGGGCCATCCTAGGGCCATGTTTGGCCGTCTTGGCAGGCTCCTCGTCCGTCTGACGCCGTCGGAAGCCGTTTGGGGGGCCTCTATGGGCCGACTTGGGGCGCTCTTGGAATGCTCCAGGGCCGTCTTGGAGGCCATCTTGGGCGTCTTAAAGGCCTCCTGTGCCGTCTTGGGGGCGACTCTGGAGGGCCAGTGTTCCAGGCGTTGCAGAAAAGCTGCCTCCATACAGAGGTCCCGGCGCAGCTGGAGAGGAGGTGGAAGGTAGGACTGCGGATGCGGACATCACAGAGATTACACTGTTGCTCAGAGGCCCACGAGCTCGCCCCAGCCAGATGACTAAGGCGGAGAAGACGCCACCTCACACGCGCCATCGCGCGCTGGCCTCAGAGGACCTCCCGCGGAAGGGAGAGGGCCAACGCTCGGCTAAAGTCTGTGCACGGTGCCGGCCCCAGGGTGAGGCATGGGGAGCGGCTGGAGGTGCGCCCCGAATTCTCGGACCGAGTCTTTGCGGCAGCGCTCCGTCACAAGAGCCCCGACGTGGGATTTGTACTGAGCCTTCGACCCCCCTGGCACGAGGTCGCTCCCAGACGGCCAGTCCAGATGCCTTGCCGTCGATCGACATACAGCTCATGGTATTTGGGGACCCTGATGCAAGACGAATCTTGGAAGACCCTGGGGCGTGGAAAGGATAGCTGGAGGAGGGACGCCCTTCCCGGCAGGATTCCAGATCCCGTGAGTCTCTGGCTACCGCAATGCTGCGACAAGCAAGTCGACCGTTGGGCATTGCCTGACAGCTTCCCTCCTCGCGATGCTGCAGGAGGAGGTCGGCCCCCCGAACGCCGCAAGGCCCCAGCCTTCGCTCATGGGGGAAAGCATGTGCAAGTGCGCTCAGGACGCCTTCCATCTCGAGCCGCCCATCCTGACGGCCCAATCCCAGGCGGGTCCACTCCTTCACGAGCCCACCACCCAGCCCAGGAGAAAAGGAAAGACGACGGGGCCGGACCTCCCCACCACCCCGAAGAGCCCAACGGCCCAACGGAGAAGGAAGAGATGAACATGGAGGAGAGGTGCACAGGGAGGAGGGGGAGGAGGAGGAGGAGGCGGAGGCGGAAGCGGAGGAGGAGGAGGCGGTGGAGGAGGCGGAGGAGGAGGAGGGGGCGGAGGAGGAGGCGGAGGAGGAGGAGGCGGAGGCGGAGGCGGAGGAGGAGGCGGAGGCCCAGCCGAGGGCCGCCGAGGGCCTCTGGCGGCCGCCGAGGGCCCTCCCGCGCCAGGTGAACCAGACGGCCCTCCGCGTGGCGCCGCAGCTGGCCCTCTGCGCCCTGCGCGCGGAGGCGCAGCTGGAGGGCGCCGCCGCGGGCGACAGGCCGCCAGGGGCCCGGCCGCAGGGAAGTGCGTCCCCGTTGTCCCTGGCATCGCTCGGACGTGTGCATTGTTCCTTCGGCGAGGGCCATCGAGGAGCATCCCTGATCATTTCGCGAGAAAGCCACGCACGAAGCCGAACAAAAACACAGGAAATGGACGTCCGAGCGATGGCCAGTGTCGGCCCCCCCAGAGATCCAACGTATCCGACGTATTGAACAAACAATGTTCTAAGAGCCTTTTGGTTGTTTCCACGAAGTGTTCTTATAGCTGTTTTATCGCACCGGGGTTATGTTGTGAGAACATTGCCTGCGTTCTTGGAACATTTCTGGATTCCAAGAACGTTTCGTGGTAGGACTATAGGAATGCCGGGACGGTCGGTCCCTGCTCAACTCGAGAAATGAAAAAAAACATGACGGAAGGTTTTTCTTCATTTTCGGCCTCCGGGGGCCCTCACCGGGCCTCGGGGCCGTCAACAAGAACGACTCGGGAGGCAAAGCCGGTCTTGGGGAAAGCGTGGGGACCTCTGGGGGTCGACGTAATGAACAAGTCATTACGTCGGGGGTCTGGGGATGGGAAGTGCTTCCCCGTTTGCGGCCTCGGGGGGCCCTCGCCGGACCCCGGGACCGTCAAAAGACGACTGGGGATGAGAAGCCAGCGCTTGGGAAAGGATTGGGATTTCTTGGTGCCGCGCGTGGAAGACAGGACGTCGCATGTCTAGGGCCGCGTCCGGTGGAGCGTGTGTGTTTTGGTTACCCTCTGGGCCATGTCGCACGTTATGCACCCCCCCTCCTTCGCTCCCCTGCGGAGGTAACATGTGGGACTATTCGGGGGCTGTCTGTCTGTCTCTCTCTCTCTCTCTCTCTTTCTCTCTATCTCTCTTCCTCGATCTTTTTCTTGTTCCCTTTCCTTGTGAAGCATGTTTGCTACCCTTTGAGGTGTTCTGGGTCTGGCGTCTGCTGCTGTCCAACTGGGAACCCTTTAGACTACAGTCGGGGCCCTGAAGAAGGAACCCTTTTCGTAGGGGAGGGGCTGGGTGTTCCTTGAGTGTTTCACAGCTTGTCCAAGGTTTTAATTCGGCTGTCGATCGGAAATCGAAGTTTAACTTATGGAAAAAAAGGGACCTCGTTCCTTATTTAGGGTTCCTTAGGTCAACGCCCTTACTGTACGCTGGCATGCTCGATTCTCGTCCTGGAACTACTGAGGCCCCATTTGGTTCCTCTGCATCTGGACGCCTGCCTCGTTCCTACAGTCGGGGCGCTGAAGAAGGAACCCTTATCGTTGGGGAGGGGCTCGGCGTTCCTTGATCGTTTTATAGTTGTCTTTCGGTTTTCCATTGGAAATAGAAGTTTTACTTTGGGGGAAAAAGGGCCTCGTTCCTTATTTAGGGTTCCTTAGGTCAACGCTTCGTTCCTACTGCCGTGTCTTCGGAGCCCCACTCGCATCCGAGTGGACTCCTCTGCATCCGTGTCTGCCCCATTTCCAGTCGAACCCTCTGGAAACCCTCTGGATCTAAGGGCTGGATCTACAACCCTCTGGAACCCTCTGGAAACCCTCTGGAAACCCTCCTGGAAACCCTCTACAACCCTTTGAACCCTCTGGAACCCTCTGGAAACCCTCTGCATCCGTGCAGTCCGACCGGAAACCCTCTGGATCTAAGGTCTGCGACCTCCCTGATCGGATCCGGTAAGATTCCAATTGCCATTCTGTTCAACTGGGATCTGCTCCTCTCCTGATGATGCCCGTCTGGATCCAGGGTCCTGCAGAAAACACTATCGTCGGTTAGGTCTTCGTGCATAAAGGCTACAGTAGAATTCCCGACATAAGCCCTAGATTATGGGCCATGGTTATCGCTAGCACTATGCGAATATGCGCAATCCTATCGACGTTGGGGTCGCAGCTAAAACATCATCTCGAGTGCTATTAAACTTCAAGTCTTGTGCACACAATGTCGATCGATCGTCGTCTCCTTCTCTCTTATGGACTCAACATGTTTCAATCGGTTTGCTCTCTTCTTTGTGGTCCGGCCACCACGTGTAGACATTAAACCAAGCTAGATTCTCGATTTCTTTCGACATCCCTTTCTCGACGTCGTGAATTCGTCGAAGAGTTCTAGTTCCGAGAAGCACTCTTTGAGAAGTGCGTCGTTGGTATATGAGTTGTCCGCGGCTTTCGGTTCGGGTTCTCCGCAAACGTATTGGTTCTCGTCAGCGTTGTAGATCGGTCAAATCACGGACATTACCATCGACCTAGGCGCGTCTGGATGTTCAGCTTCCGCATTTCGCTTCAGAGCTTGTTGCTGCACCTCTGGCGACAGCAAGCTCCTATAATTCCTTATTGCTAATCCTGGGTTTCCGCTTGTGTGCAGGCTGTGGGTCTCGTGGCGCTGGTTGTGCGTCTCTTCCAGAAGATCCAGCTGCGTCGCGGTCAACTCACCCTGCGTTTTACTTCGTATTTGGAAGGCTGCTGTTGAGGCCATGTTTCCTGATTGTCTTCGTCCTTTTTAAGTTTCTTTGCGTGTTTTCACGCCCATTCTGGTTTCCTCCGCTTGCACGCTGCAGAGTGCGTGTTTCTGTGAGCACATTCTTGGCACGCTTTGCATTTCTCCGTCTTACCACACTCGCTCCAAAACAAATGTAAGTTTCGATTTGCTTCGCTCGGATGTTGATCTGGCATGGTGGTTTGCGGATACGGTTTGTCCTGCGGCGCCGAGCTTGGCTGACTTTCGGCGCCAGGCCGCCGGTTCAAGTCCCAATGTACGCCGCAGATCTACTTAGTCAGAATTGGGTTTAGTCGCGCAGTCTTTACCATTCGCCGGATGTTCCGGGACTGCATGAGTCTTTTGGGCGTTGCGATGATACGTTCGTCAGTGCCAACCGCCTTGTCCAAACAAATTCCGGCAACCCAATGTGGTCATATCTTGTTCGTGACGAGTCCGTTGTAACGCGCGCTCACACATTCCCCAAATTCCAAAACTAATCCATGATACACGTGTCGCTTGCACCTTTCCAAAAATGTCTCTCCGTCTGCGTGTTCTTGGAAGCGGGAGTCTAGCGAGCCGCAGCTGCCATTTTGTACTTCCCCTCGAAAGCCAGCTTCTGGATTCGGAGAAGGTCTTCAAAGGTTTGGTGAAATCTCTCCACTGTCCCGTTTGACTGTTTCGATCCCACTGGTGTTTGACGAAGGTGTGTGCTCGGGGTTGTTGTCTGATTCCCCACGCGCTCGTTTTACGGCCACTGCTTACGCCAAATCCTTGATGAAAGTCTCTGAGTCCGTCTGCAGGATGATTTCTCATGTAATACCAGCATGCTCGAGCTGTTCTGCTGCTCAGACGGCATGCGAGTCAGTTGACCCCTTGGCAACTGATTACATGGCTGCAAGCGCCGTAACCGTTTGCAACATCAATTTCATACACACACGTGATTACAGCGGTGGCGCCGCGAGTTGTCAAAAATAAGTAATCCATCGCACAATGAGGATTGCAGACTTTTCCAGGTGTTTGCGCGGAGACTGCTTGACGCGTCCACGCACGCACCATTCGCACCAATCCCTATAAGGGATATGAGTTCAGTTCTGTTCATTTCGTTCTTTCCGCGTTGGTCCAGTTCAGTTCTGTTCATTTCGTTCTTTCCGCGTCGACCTCCTCTCGCTGTGGCTGTGACGCCTGTGACCCCCTCGAGGGCCTGAACATGGTTATCGACTCAAGCGGCTGATGTTGCATCGAGGGAATGCAGTCGAATGTCTTATCCTTGCGCGGCAGGTCTGCTATCGACACGTCATCTCCCAGAAGTTTCCACACAGAGTCTTTCGACATTTGGACCCAGGTTGACCTGCGCCCGTCCGTCATGTTCTCCAAGCAAAGACACCCAATTGGAGAAGTAGTTACAACATCTATGACTTCACCTATCACATGTGTCCCTGTAGGAAGTCTTCGAACTTCTGCTGGCGGCTTCATTTTGTCCGAAGCGTGCGATTGCGACCCTGATCCTCCTACCTGTTGAGGTGCGCCTCCCGAGAGACTCTGTTAAGCACCTGTTGCGTCTCTGTTTTTTTTGTTGATGCGATCGTTGTTTCTCTGTGTTGGCTGGTGCATCTGCACGGACAAGCACAGTGATGATTCGTCCTGGCCTGATGTCATCGTTTGGTCGCTTTCTGAGCTCAAGGCGTTTCCACGTCAGGTTCTCCCTGAGAGGTGGTCGCCCAGTTTACCTTTTGCAATCTCGCTTGGATTGTCTGCAGGAGCTCCTCCGGCGGTTCATCCAAAGGTCTGAAAGCCGCCGATGGGACGATAGATTCTCAAATTGTGGCATAATGTGAGTTGGATCTGCAAAGCGGCATGCAGCTCGATAAAGACAATCCCATTATCTGATGATAAACTTGTTGGATATGCCAGGGCCTGTTAAGCGATAGCGATTTCGTGTCGAAGGCAATATGTATATTTTCCATTACGCGGGTCGGTTGATGCTGACCAGAGTTGTGCATACGTCTTTGAATACGCCAAGTCGCACAACCAACACCGCTGACGCACCATTGTCCTAGGATCACGATCGGGACGTCCTTGGGTCCTGAGTGTGTCATGTTGTGTCCTTATGCGGTTACCCCACCCGCTTCCTAGGAACGGATAAGAGGAATATGAGGAGCAAACTCTTCATTGCGTACATGGCCAAAGGTGCCAGAATCCATCAATACCTGCAACTGCGGATTGCGTTGCGACCTCTCCGATGCATTCCCCCCATGGTGCGATGAACATGTTCACGCCCTGCTGCCCGCTGGCCCCAGCACACATCAGTGCTGAGAAGAGAAAAGTTGTCAGCACTACACACTACATGAATTTCGACACGAGCGAGACAAGAAAGCGGGTTACATCACCGACAAGATTTTCCCTGACCCCCCGAATCCAAGAACACGCGACGTTATGATCGGTTTTGTTGTGGACTGTCGAATTGCCGCAGGATATGTCAAACCCCAGGGGGCATTCGAACAACTCGACCGTTGAATCCTCGCTCGCGGGATCTGTCCCAGAGCCCGCTGCTACACCCCGTGTGCGATCGGCCTCGCTAAAGGTGTCAGTCTGAGAGCCAATTGAAACAGTTTCCACGATTCTAACTTGGTCAACTCTTACTTCTAGAACCCCGTCTTCGTTATCGAGTTCGTCCTCGCCTTCTGGCAGCAAGGCGCTCGCGGGCATCAATGCCGCAAACTCCTCGGGGGAGTGCTGGGGGCACGAAGGCCAGTCTGCGTCGTCCTGTACGACTCCTGCATCCTGGTTTCCGTCTCCCTGCTCGTCCCAAGACCAACCAGGACCCCGCGAATTCTGATCCCATGCTTGTTCGTTGGAGTGGCTTCCTTTCCCTGTTTCGGTGCCACCCCTGAGCCTGGGCGGAGGAACCTTGACCTCGCCAGGTGGATGGTCGGTGTCCACGGCCAGACCAAGATCCTTGGGAACGTCTTTTCGGGGTGCCTCTGGGGGATCTTTTTGGAGAGCCCTTTTGGTCACCCCTTGAGGATCCTTTGGGAGACCCTTCAGGTCATCTACTTCCATGGGCGTAGTGCCGTAAAGTCTTCTGCCACATGTAGCTGTTTTCCAGGAGCGTTTGATTCCGATGTATCTGTGTATCTCTCGTTTGAGGTCTTCGTAGGTCTCATACACATGACCATTCAATTGGAGTGTGTTTTCTTTGGTTCCGGAAACGTCTTCGTGACCACGCGAACGATCACGTAATTTGCTAGTTCGTCTGGGGAAGCTAGACCATCGCATTCTTTGGTGAGCAACTCCATCTCTTCGAGGCGCTCGAGAACCTCTGGCAGGAAGGCGCCCGCGAAATTAAAGTCCATGTAGGGAACCGAACTCTATACACCGACGCCTTTGTCTGGCCTCACACTGAATCTTGCACAGGAAAGCGGATCCTGGTGTATACGGGATCCTAGTGTATACATTCTATGTTGTTTCCCCAGGGAAACGGGGAATTGAGTATACACCACACCACCCCGACGCCGTCCCCGACCCTCAAAAAAGTCTTGGGATTGAGCAACCACCCGCCACTGGTAAAGTATATGCTCCAGTTTCCGACCATGGCTGCATTCAGAACCCTTCTCTTCGTATGTTTGTCTTTGTGCCCATACTTGATGCACATCCTACGCCACATCTCAAGACTATTGCCTTTCTTTAGCTTCCTCAATACTTTCGTCATCTCTACAGTCACAACACTCTTTAGAATGTAGGCCAGGCCCACATCATGTTGTTTTACATCCTCTGCTGTAGCTGCTCGCGCGATGGGGCTCGCATGGCCTCGTGCACGTTCCGTGTTCTGCAACATTACTGGGCTTACAGCTCCACAGCAGGATTCGAAACGATAGCATCAATCGTTCCATGCGGTATCATATCCAGATTGATATTTGAGGTCTCGTCCTAACAGTTTTGTCTCTATCACTGATGCCATTATTTATGCGTTTTCCCGGAGCCCTGCTGGGGGTGGGGATCTTACACTGACTTGTGTCTTCCCAGAGCCCTACTTGGGGTTGGGGATGCAAGTATCCTCCGAGGGTCGCTCACCACAGCTCCGTCACCCATGAAAAGATAAGCGGGTGATTTCGATATGGAGTATTTCATCTTGGGCTCGAGGCTCTCAAGCTGGCTTCGGTGCGCAGCAGTGGTTCCTACAGAAGGAGGAGGAGGAGAAGGAGGAGGAGGAGGACGAGAAGGAGGATGCGAACGAGGAGGAGGAGGAGGAGGAGGAGGAGGAGGAGGAGGAGGAGGAGGAGGAGAGGATGCAGGAACTGGAGGACATGGATGAGGAGCAGAGGGTGGAGGCGCGCCCAGCATAGCAGCAAGCCTCGTCCTGGTACTCGCCGTCGCCTCGCCCCAGGTGGTTTTCGCCCCCGTCCTCGTCCTGGTTTTTGCCCCGCCCCCCCCCCCCCCCCCAGCCGTTCCCTCCTCTCCGGCCTCGGCCTGGTCCTCGCCCCCCCCGCCCTCGCCCTCATCGTCCCGCAATCTTCGCTGTCGATTTCCCTCGCCCCTCGTCCACCGCGCGTGACAGGAAAAAGGGGGGGTCCTCCACCTTCTCTCCCCTTACCTCCTCCATCATGTCCTCCTCCTCCTCCCCCTCCTCCTCGTCCTCCTCCTCGTCCTCCTCGTCCTCCTCCTCCTCCTCCTCGTCCTCCTCGTCCTCCTCGTCGTCCTCCTCCTGGTCCGCCTATTCCTTCTATTGAGTACGTTCCTGGGCCAGGTCCCCTGCCTTTCCATAGAGCTGCGCGCAGGAACCTGACACTTTTCATGTCGGTGGTGCATCTCTGGAGTTGTCGGCGCGTCGCCCATGGCGGCCAGCTGATCCCGAGCAGACATTGCAGATTGAAAAGGGAAGCCCTCCCGAGCGCCCTGCACCCCGACCCTCAGGAGCTGGCCCCCCAGACATACTGAAGACGGCCCTTGCAGCGGTGATGCACGATCGAGGCCGCAAAGGTTTCCCTGCGAGGTGGCGCGGCTGCGGCCGCATCGTGGCTCCTCCGGTGGGCCACTTCTGTGGGGCCTTTTTTTCCATTCGAGGGAAGAAACACGGGGAACATGACCAAGATGTCGAGGGCTCTTGTCGATGCCAATCTTGGTCGTGGTCCATGCTGGCCGTCGCCGATCCGCGCGAGGATGACCCACGTTTGACACTGGCCAAGACGGACGGTGACCAAGATCGGCACGATAGTTCAGCACACAGTCTTGGTCATGGTCCTTCGCCCTCGTCGCTCTCGTCCCCCCGCAGGGCCCTGCCGCGCTTCGGCTCGGCGCGGCGGCTAGCCGCCGCCGCGGCGGGGCAGTGCTTGGAGCGGGTGGCTGCCAGGCGGCGCCCAGCTGCCACCGCCTTATGGGAGTGTGGCTCGAGAGTTTGGGGGCCTGCGGGGGCCCTGTGGGCTCGTGCTCCCAGACCCCCTCGGGCAGTGGCAAAAAATCATGACGGGAGGTTTTCCTTGATTTTCGGCCTCCGGGGGCCCTTAACGGGCCCCGGGACCGTCAGAAGACGACTCAGGATGAGAAACGGGTCATGGGAATGGGTCGAGATCTCTGGGGATCGACGCAATGAAAAAAGCATGACGTCGGGGGTCTGGGCTCGGAGGCGGCCATGGGTTTCCTGCGGGCCTTCCTTCCTCGCGGCCCGTGCTGTGGCGCTGGCCGTGCTTTAGGCGGGGCCGCTGCTCCCTGGCCTCTGTCAGAGCTCTCACGCTGCATCTTCGGGGGACCTCGCCTGTCCCCCAATGTGGTGCCTTTTCTTGTGCCCGACGCGGGCTCGATGCGGACTCGACGCGGATTTGGCGCGGATCCGACGCGGATTCGAAACGGATTCGACACGGATCCGACGAGTCCGACGTGGACTCGGCACGGATTCGATGCGGACAGGGCCGCGACGGGACAGACAAGGTCCCCCCGAAGATGCAGCAGAAGGGCGGGGGCGTCGTCGTCCACTTGCAGCGTGGGCCCAGGGTCTGGCACACAGGGGCGCCCTCGGGGGCGCGGAGTGATTCCTCCTCCTCCTCCTCCTCCTCCTCCTCCTCCTCCTCCTCCTCCTCCTCCTCCTCCTCCCCCTCCCCCCCTCCCCTCCTCCCCTCCCCCTCCTCCTCCTCCTCCTCCTCCTCCTCCTCCTCCTCCGCCTCCACCAACTCCTCCTTGCCTCCTCGGTCCTCCTGCCTCCGCGCGTCCCTGTTCGGCTCCGACTCCTCCTCATCCTCCTCTTCGCCCCTGGGGGGGGGCGGCGCGAGAGCGCGAAGTTATTCACCACCCACCAAACATCAGGAGGGAAAGAAACACACAGACACAATGAATCGTCGACTCCCAGGAAAATATGCAAAAAAATATGGGAAGTGGTGGGGAAGACAAAACCCCAGAAAATATGGGAAAATATGGGGGATATTTTTATTTGTGTGTATTTATTTGTGTGTTCCAGTTCCCCTTCAAAACAGCCCCAACCCAACCCAAAGGGGGGGTGGGCGGGGGACATTGAAAGACACATCTGGAACCCGTACCCCCCCAGCTGCAAGGGACTGCGAGGTGATACGCACAGCGACGCAGCGTGCACGCTGTGCGCTGCCACCGGGGTTCAAGGTTGACCCCCTATAACCTCCCGAGGAGGCACGTGCAATCCTTTGGCTGCGGCCCAGGGTTTTCTGTAGGCTCGCTGCGCAGCTGCGCAGGACCCAGACCCCCGACGTAATGTTTTTTTCAGTACGTCGACCCCCAGAGGTCCGGACACTTTCCCCAGGACCGGCCTGGCATCCCGAGTCGTTTTTTGACGCTCCCGAGGCCCGGCGAGGGCCCCTGGAGGCCGAAAATTAAGAAAAACCTCCCGTCATGATTGTTTCATTACTCGAGGGGGTCTGGGGAGAGAGTGCCACCAGCGTGCCGCTCGGGCCGCGATCTCTGGGCGCACGCACCTCGGGCACTCTGGCCCGAGCCCCGGCGGGCACCCCCTCCCTCCTCCTCCGCCTCCTATCCTCCTCCTCCTCCTCCTCCCCCGCGTGCCGGCCGCGGCGCCGGCGCCCCGCAGACCGCCACAGGGCCGGGCAGCGCCCCGAGCAGCGCCCAGGGCGCCGCGTTGGTCGGCGGGCGGGGCGCCGCGTATCGCGCGGCAGGCGGGCGGGCGCCGGGCGTGGCGGCGGTGGGCGCCACGAGGCGTCGAGGAAGGAAAAGCCAAGCAGCGGCGAGGCGTCCCACTCCTCCTCCTCCTCCTCCTCCTCCTCCTCCTCCTCCTCCTCCTCCTCCTCCTCCTCCTCCTCGTAGTCCAGAGTTCGCAATAAAAGGGAGGGGGTCTGGACCCTCCAAGACGAGCCATTTCAGACCTCCCCCGTGGGAGAACCCTCCAAAACATCGTCCCCAGACCGCCCAGGCCCTCCAATATGGCCTGGAAGAGACCCCCCCCCCGAAATTAGACCCCCCTCCCTTTATTACGAAATCTGGAGCACCTAGAGTTAAGTCGGGCCTGTCCCTCTGCAGGGGGAATGTTCAAAAATAGTCGAAAAATAATCAGGGGATTATTTTTGGAGTATTTTTTGGCCATTTGGGAATATTGTTTGACTTATTTTTTAGTTTTCGTCGAAAGTCCCCCTGTAGGGGGGGCACGCCCGATTTAAACTTAAAAGCCCACCAGACGAGGTGCGACGTACCATGTGTGGCTTCGAGGAAATGTTGTCACAGCACTTCTGGCTGGGACTGTCTTGTTTTTGTATATCGTGTTGAACGCTCTACGAATATTGTTTTTGTGTTTCGCACATTCTTGCTCTCTAAGAATATTTCGTGGTAGGCCTATAGGAATGCCATAAATTGTTCCGGCTCCTCGCGGGGTTTTTGGATCCGCGCTGGGAGCCCCAACAAAAATCACGACGGCAGGTTTTTCTTTATTTTGGGCCTCGGAGGTTATGATGCTCCGACCTATTCTTTAACCGTGGTCACCAGAAGGAATTTCGAGAACCAGGGAAGTACCCAAACTGGCGGGTTTTCACGTGTCGGGCCTTGGGAGGCGATACTCGTTCGACACTTCGCTAACGTGTCGCGCAGACACTATTTCGATACTTTTCTGGGTGATCGGAATTATTTCTGGGCCGTGGTCCTTGAGTACGATGGGAGCTACATATTTCAGGGGGCCCTCACTGGACCTCTGGACCGTCCAACAACGACTCAGGATGAAGAACCAGTCCCGAGGAATAGATCGAGACCTCTTGGGGTCAACGTCTTGAAACAATCATGACGTCGGGGTTCTGGGGTTCAAGGCCTCTCAGATGAGCGACGCAAATAAAAGGGTTCGATTGCTGTAGTGCTCGGGTATTCTCGTGTAGGCTTCCCGCGCACGTTCGTGCGTATGCGCCCTCGTCTCCAGAGTAGCGCGCCGCGCCGGCGGCCCGCGCAAGCCACCGCATAAGGTCGCTTTGCCATATAGCGTAAGACCAGTTTTTTTTGTCGTCGCTCAGATGGCGTCCGAACAGGGTGTTCACAGACATGTTCGCGTCGTACATAAAAAACAGGACGGAGGCTTTTCTTCTTTGGGACCTTTCGGGGCCCTCGCCTGGCTCCAGGGGTCGGGAGATCGCGCCGCATCGGCGATGCATGAGCGTGTTTCTTTATTGCTTGGGGCATAATGGGCATATAGCCCCCCGGCCCCCCCTCCCCCCCCTATGTCGTATCGCCCCTCCCCCCCTCAGTGCGCTCTGGACACTGCCGCCGTGCGCACGGCGGGGGGGAAGGCGTTACATTATACCCCCCCCGGCCCCTCCCCCCCCCCTAAACTGCCCATCATCGGATCGCCGAAAATAAAGAAACGCGCTCCATCCAACTCGTCGGCGATGCGTCGGCGCCAGGCTGGCCGCGCCAGGCGAGCGGCGTTCGGCGTCGCCAGGCTGGTGTGTGGCGGCATGTCTCGGCCTCCCAGATGGGGTCGGGGACTCGCGCCGGCTGGCATCGCTCGGTCGTGTGCCTTTGTTCTCAGCGAGGGCCGCCGAAGAGCACCCTGGATTTAGGTCGGGCATGCCCCCCTACAGGCGGATTTTGGGTGAGCATAAAGATAAGACACTAAAAATACACCCAACTAATCAAACACATACTACTTGTTTGTGTTTTCTTTTTTTTCGCTGTTTTAAAAGACCCCAGGCATGTTTTAAATTTCTTTTTGAATACGCCTCCTGTAGAAGGACAGGCCCGACTTAACCCTGGGTCACCCTGTGGAGGAAGAGGCGCACGAAGCCGAGAACATGCACGGGGAATGGGCGCCCGTGCGATGGCAAGAGATAGGGTCGGGGGACCGCGCCGCCTCGCCGATACATCGCCGATGTATCGGCGATGCATCGGCGCCGCACCTCCGATGCATATCCAAGGGCTCCCAGGAGGGCGCGAAGTTATTCGCGCTTCGCGGTCCTCGTTCCTCCTCCCCCTCCTCCTCGTCCTCCTCTTCTCCCCCTTGGGGGGTCGGCGCGAGAGCGCGAAGTTATTCGCGCTTCGCGCTTCGCGCAGCGCGAAGCGCGAAGTTGGGAGCCTTTGATATCTGCCACGTCTGCAATGCATCGGCGCCAGGCGAGCGGCGCCAGGCGCCGCCAGGCTGGCGTGGCGGCAGCGTTTATCTTCATCTCGGGGGGTAAAATCGGCCAGCGGGGTCACGCCAGTGGGGACTCAGATCGGTTGAGCTCAGGGCTATCGCGCCGCATCGCCGATGCGTCGCCGATGCGGCTCGATGTGGAGCCCGACTTGTCTCCGCGCCCTCGGCTCCGACGCATCGCCGACGTGGCGGATGCATCGCCGATGCATCACCGATGCATCGGCGATGCAGAGCGATGCTCCGAACCCATCTACTCCAGCCCCATCTGGGAGGCTTATAGGCATGGACTTCGAGGCCGTGCAGCTGACGGTGGGCGCGGCCAGCTGCTGCGTCTACCTCCTCGTCTGCTGCTCCTTTGGCATTCCCTCTGGGCGACGAGTCGGAGGTTGATAGAACCCCCATCCGCGGAGGACTTGTGTGCATCGTACTGTGCCGGCGTCTCTCGAGGCGTCGTCGGTTCTCGACCCAGACGTGATTACGGTGCATACTCTTTTTGTGCCCTCGTGGCCAAAAAACTACGCACCGTACCGCGCTGGAGCGGGGCCTGAATGGAGTTCAAATATGGTGCGGTGCACGGTCAGTGCGACCTTTTTCGCCACCACCGCGAGCGGATATGATGACACTCGGCAGTGTCTTGCGCTGGTTCCCCTCAGCTTTCTTATGTCTTCTCCAAGGCAAATGGGCGACGAGCGAAAACGGGTCCAATTGCGCCGACATTGGCGCGCAAGTTTCCCCGCGTACGGTCGCGCGTGTGCGCCCTCGTTTCCAATGCAGCGTGCCGCGCCGGCGTCCCGCGCGGGCCGCGGCGTTCGGTCGCTACGTCATCTCGCCGCCCACGTGACGAGATGATGGCGGAACGACGGGAAGCGCTTTCTCGGAACAGGAAGGTAATGGGAGCTCGTTAGGCGATGGTGAATAAGGGGGAGATTACGCTACCGAGGAACCCCACATACTTCTTTTATGTCCTGCGTGAACCGCACTACCACTACCACCGCCACTATGCTCTCTGGTGCCCCCTGCGGCCGCGCTCAGAGACCCAGCCCTGCGCACCCCCTCTGGTGTCGTGAAACTGCTGCGCCTGCAAGGCTTCGCGACAGTGTCGTGGATAGCGGCCGCGCTCAGAGACCCCTCCCTTCGTACCCCCAATGGTGTCGAGAAAGTGCTACGCCTTCTAGGCTTTGCGACAGTGTCGTGGATAGCGGACGCGCTGGGAGACCACCCCTCTGCGCACCACCTGTGGTGTCGAGGAAGTGCCACGCCTGCTAGGCTTTGCGACAGTGCAGTGGACAGCGGCCGCGCTGAGAGACCACCCCTCTGCGCACCCTTGTGGTGTCGAGGAAGTGCCTCGTCTGCTAGGCTTTGCGGCAGTGTCGTGGACAGCGATTGCGCCTGAGAGACCACCCCCTGCGCACCCCCTCTGGTGTCGAGAAAGTGCCACGCCTGCTAGGCTTTGCGGCAGTGTCGTGGATAGCGGACGCGCTGAGAGACCACCCCTCTGCGCACCCCTTGTGGTGTCGAGGAAGTGCCACGCCTGCTAGGCTTTGCGACCGTGTCGAGGATAGCGGCCGCGCTGGGAGACCACCCCCTTGCGCACCCCTTATAGTGTCGAGAAAGTGCCACGCCCGCAGGGCTTTGCGACAGTGTCGTGGATAGCGGCCGCGCTGAGAGACCACCCCCTGCATACCCCCTATGGTGTCGAGAAAGTGCCACGCCTGCTAGGTTTTGCGACAGTGTCGTGGATAGCGGCCGCGCTGAGAGACCACCGCCTGCGTACCCCTTATGGTGTCGAGAAAGTGCCACGCCTGCTAGGCTTTGCGGCAGTGTCGTGGATAGCGGCCGCGCTGAGAGACCACCCCCTGCGCACCCCCTTATGGTGTTCAGAAAGTACCACGCCTGCTAGGCTTTGCGACAGTGTCGTGGATGGCGGCCGCGCTGAGAGACCACCCATTGCGCACCCCTTATGGTGTCGAGAAAGTGCCACGCCTGCGAGGCTTTGCGACAGTGTCGTGGATAACGGCGCGCTGAGAGACCACGCCCTGCGCACCCCCTATGGTGTCGAGAAACTGCCACGCTTGCTAGGCTTCGCGACCGTGTCGTGGATAGCGGCCGCGCTGAGAGACCACCCCCTGCGCACCCCCTGTGGTGTCGAGGAACTGCCACGCCTGCCAGGCTTTGAGCCAGTGCCGTGGATAGCGGACGCGCTGAGAGACCACGCCCTGCGAACCTCTTATGGTGTCCAAAAAGTGCAACGTTTCCTAGGGTTTGCGACAGTGTCGTGGATAACGGCCGCGCTGGGAGACCACCCCCTGCGCACCCCCTAATGGTGTCGAGAAACTGCCACGCCTGCCAGGCTTTGTGACAGTGCCGTGGATAGCGGCCGCGCTGAGAGACCACGCCCTGCGCACCCCCTCTGGTGTCGAGAAACTGCCTCGCCTGCTAGGCTTTGCGTGCACTAGCGTGCCTCTGGTGTCGGAGGCGTGCGCTAGCGTTGTCCGGTGTATGTGCGAGTGTGTGTATGCGTGCGGCCGCATGTCGACGCGTGTTTGGTGCCCGTGCCGTGCGTGGGTTGCGTGTGGGTGAAGAGAGGAAGGAAATGGAGGAGGGGAGGAAGGAGGAGGGAGGGGAGGTGGGTGAGGAGACGCGGGTGCGACGCGGCAGAGATGAAAACCAGAACCCCACGAAGCATGTGGGGAAGAACACCAGAACCCCACGAAACATGTGGGGAAGCTGTGCTTTGCAGTGCTCTCCAGTGCTGTGCTGAACCGTGCTGTGCTGAGGTCCTGTGCAGTGCTGAGCTGTGCTGTGCTGAGTTGAGCTGTGCTGTGCTCTGCTGTTCTGAGCTGAGCTGAGCTGTGCTGAGCAGTGTTGTGCTGCTGTGCTGGGTACGTGCCGTGTGTCAATGTGCTGTGTGCTGTGCTGTGTTGTGCTGCGCTGTGCTGCGCTGCGCGGCGCTGTGTGAGAAGGAGAGAGGAGGAGGGGTGAGGAGGAGGAGGAGGAGGAGGAGGAGGAGGAGACGCGGGTGCGACGCGGGAAGGAAGAAAACCACAACCCCACTAAGCATGTGGGGAACAATGAACAAGCTTGCGAGGGACAACTGGCTCGTGATTCAGATTGCTGATCGCTTCCATGTACACGCATGCGAGTTGGTTGCAAATCCATGCGCGCGCGAACGCAAGCTCAGAGAACCGGCGCTTCCCGCTCTTGTCCTGCAAGGCTGCCCCACCCCGCGCCTCACCTCGCCAAGTCGATGTTGGCAGGTCTCGACCCGGGCGTGGCGCCAGCAGCTGTTGCTGGCTTGGGGCCGCCTTCCCTGGACGGGCGTTTTGCGGAAGCCGGGGGCCCCCAGACGGCGTGTCGTGACAACATGGTGTGGGGTGTCGGTGGAGACTTCGGGTGACCGCACGATCTCGGGGCTCGGGAGGTTCCCCCCAGGGACGTCTCGGGCGAGGGGGGCCTCCCGGGTCCCAGCGCCGTGCGGTGGCGGGCCGTGCGGTGAGGTCTTTTGGGGAGCTCGAGGTCACCGCACGGTGCAATAATGGACCGACCTCGGCGCTCTCAGCCGCGCAGACTCCTGCATTGGGCAGTTCTAGACCGGGTACGTACGCTACCACCTTTTCCAGCTGAGCTCGATATAAGTCGAACGTTCCACTCGCATCAGGCCGGTTGCAGTGCGGAGTGAGTTGTTCGAGCGCGCCTCCAGTGGTTGTTCGGGGTTCTGTCAACCCCCGAGCGAGCTTGTCCGCGTCCACGGCCCCTCGTGGTCGGGGCTCCCCGATCGCTTCCCCCCCTGGGTGCGGGTGCGCACCGCCTCCGCTCGGCGCGAGCTCGGAAGAGGGAAAGCGACCGATGCCGCTACCATTCCCTCGTTGCCGCGGCTGGAGTCGCTTCGACATTTCTGTCGGGAAACAAATATCGGCATCAACACAAGCTTTCAGAGCTCCGCGCGGATTCCTTGGACCAGCGTTGGGGCCCCACTGGCGGTGCCTCCAGCGCCACGCCGATCCAAGGAGTCCGCGTGGATCTCCGACAGTTTATGCTTATGTTGTGTTGCTCTTCTTCTATCCTAGTCAGAACGCCTCCCAAGAAGAGGGCTGGGGAGTACAGTCGAAACCGATGATGTGGATGGACAAGATTCCTAAGGGTGCCCTTGCATTCTTGCCTCTTCGGTCCATCCTTAACCGCTCTCGATGGCCAGCCCCGCTCGAAGGGCCTGGACATGGGCGTCCACGGCCCTTGCATCCCTCATCGCGCATTCCAGCCATCAGTTTTTTAGCTGTATGTCGTTTTGCTCTTGCTCTGTTCTGCTCCGAGCGCGCCCCAGGATTGGTCTGGGGAGTAGTGGCATCGGTGCCTTCCCTTCGACTGCACGTAGGAGCGACCCTTCGCCGGAGTGACCTGTGGTGCGCGCCCGCTGGGGCCTCCCGATCGCTGCGTGCGATGCGATGGCAGCAGCCTGCGCGCTGAGGTCTGGCCCTCCCCCCCCGCGTCCCCCCTATGGCGCGCCCCAAGGAGGAGGAGGAGGAGGAGGATGAGCAGGAGGAGGAGGAAAAGGAGCAGGAGGAAGAGGAGGAGGAGGAGGAGGAGGAGGAGGAGGAGGAGGAGGAGGAGGAAGCCCTGAGACCCGACGTCCCGGAAGAATCGAGAGGCCGCGAGAAGTCGCAGCTGCAGCCCCGGACCCCCTCCTGCTGCGCCGCGTGTCGCGCCGGAGCGATCCGCGAGGGCCCCTGGGCCCGGGGCGGGGCGAAGACGCCGGGCTCGAAGAGAATTGCGGCGCCAGGGTCTTGGCATCGCTCGGACGTGCGCATTTTTTCCTCCGGCAAGGACCATCGAGGAGCATCCTTCATCATTTGGCGAAAAAAAAGGCACGAAACCGAAAAAAACACAGGGAATGGACGTCCGAGCGATGCTCAGGGGTCTCAGGGGAGGGTCACTCCTGGCCCAGGGGTCACCTTTGCGTGCAGCCGACCCGTGGTCTCCCCACGGGGCGCCCTCCGCGGAGCGCAGCCTCGAGCAGCGGCGTAGCGCCCTGGCTCGCACACAGGGCCACCAAATAATGTTCTGAGAGCCTGTTCGTGTCTGCACAACATGCTATTCGAACATGTCTGGCTGTGAACATGTCTTGCTTTTGGCACATCGGGTTTCTGTTCTAAGATCGGAGGTTGACAGACCGCCTACCCTGGCACGTCGACTAGCGAATTGGCCGTTTTCGGCTCGCGAGAGGACGTCGCGGCCGTCATGTTTGCGTGTCCAGGTCCGTCGGTTTCGGTCCTAGGCCGTTTTCAGCACAGTGAGGTTTATTAAGAGGTTTGTTCATCGCCGATAAGAGCCGTGCTTTCGTGCTTAGAAAACCACTGCGTTCTAAAAACCTGTCATGGCAGGCCTGTCGGAATGCCAGGACGGTCGGTCCCTGCACAACTCGGCTACACGTAAAGAGTAACCTTTTGCCGGAGTTACCTTTGGTGCGGGCCCATTGGGGCCTCCCGATCGCTGAACGCGATACGATAGGAGCGTCTCGCGCGCTTGTGTTTGGTTCCCCCGCGGCCCCCCAAAGAGCCGCGCACCAAAGGTCACTCTTACCCAGAGCCCCGAGTCACCAGGGGTAACTCGGATCAGGGCTAACTCGGGCTCGGCTTTCGGGAACCCGAACCCGAGTTACCCCGGGCCCGAGTTACCCCGGATCATTCGGGCGTCGAGAGCCCCAACTCATCCGGGGTAGCTCGGGTCAGGGCCAACTCGGGTTTGTCTTCCGGGGATCCGAGCCCGAGTGACCCCGGGACCGGGCTGCCCCGGAGAACTCGGGCGCCCAGCTGGCCCGGGGCCGCTCCTGCGTGCAGCTGGTCCACAGCCGGGGCAGCGCGAGTGCCACCCCCCCGGGGGGCTGCGGCCGCGGGGAGCCGCGCGGCCGCGAGGGGCGCGAAGGGGCGCGGGCCAGGGCGCGTCGCTCGCGTGAGGCCTCGCCTGGGCCCGGGGCGCGGCCAGAGCGGGCGACGGCCTCCGCGGCTGCGCCAGGCGTCGACTGCACGCAAGTCGGGGGGGCGGCAGGCCGAGAGCTCCTCGCGCGGCGGAAACATCGCGGCGGTTCTTGATCCGCTTTTTGTTCGGCCTCCGGGGGGCCTTCAGGGGGCTTCGGGGCCGTCGAGAAGCGATCGGGGAAGGGGTCCAGACCACCTCTGGGGGTCGAGGTTCTGAAAAAAACACGGCGCCGGGGGTCTGGGAAGAGGGGCGTGATGACTATGGGAGGGGGATATCATGGCGGGTGCTATGGGATCTCCAAGGATTTCATGGCGCCGCTTCTTATTTCAGTACGTCCCCAGCCCCCCCCCCGGGCCGCGCACATGCCGCTGGCCATGATTTGCACCCCCCCTCTCTTGGACGCCCCCCTTGCTTGGACGCCCCGGAGTGAGCGTTCGCCTGGCATACCCTCTTAGCGTCGACCAGCGTCGATTCGCGTCTGGGAGTCGACGAGATAGTGCCGCTTTAGCGTCGGCTGGCGTCGATTCGTGTCGATTCAGCGTCGATTAGCGTCGAGTCGAGTCGAGTCGATCAGCGTCGATTCGCAAGAGCCGACAAGATGGTAATTATGGGAGGCTCCCATGAGTTGCCACCGAACGTATAGAGTGACTCTTCGCCGGAGTGGCCTTTGGTGCACGCCCACCGGGGCCTCCCGAGCGCCGAACGCGACGGCAGTGGCGTCTTGCGCGCTTGAGTTTGGCCCCCCGCGGCCCCCAAAATGCCGCGTACCAAAGGCCAGACTTATCCAGGGCCACGCTTGCGTGTAGTCGACAGGCTTCTGCGCAGGCAGTGCTGGAAGCTGGGCAGGTGTCGAGGAAGAGCAATCCCTGAGATCCTGGCGTCTCCGTTTTTTCGAGCCAGACGTTTTCGCCCAGATTCGGGCCCCAGGACCCTCACAGATCGATCCGGCTCGGAAATTGGCGCAGAAAAATGGGGTCCAGTCGTGATTTCTCCCGCGATTTTTTCTCGAGACGTCCGCTGCTCATCCTAGCAAGCCTTCGTCGGCAAGGCTAGGTCCTTTTCGAAATTCTGGTCAGTACGCACCTTTGGAAAGGTCCGGGGAGTAGCGGTATCGGCGGCGAGCGAGGGGGGGAAGCGAGAGGGAGGAGGCTTTCTCAGAAGGTGGCGGGGCTTCTCAGGAGCCTTCCAGCCTTCGGAGCGGTTATTTCTGTTTTCGGACAAGGCTTCGAGCACTTTCCAAAAGGCCAGAGGATTCCCGAGCCTTCTGAGAAGGCCTCCCCCTCTCACTCCCCCTGGGCGCGCCGCCGAATCAACATGGACTCTCGGAGATCCGCGCGGAGTTCTTGGATCGCGCCAGGGGCGGCGCCGGAGACGCCGCCAGGGGGGCCCAGCGCCGATCCACGAAATCCGCGCGGAACTCCGAGAGTATATGTTTGTTCCTGTTTGTGTTGCTCTACAGGTGGGACCCGCAGGCGCTGAGCATGATGGAGAGGGAGCGCATCGTGTTTGTGAAGCAGCGGGCGTGCTATCTGGCTCCTCCCTTGCTTGTATTCATCGTGGCTTTCTCTGGGATGAGGTCCTTGAATGGCCTCGTGGTGGGTAGTGGCGAGATCCTGTGGCATACAGGAGACCTTTTTCCCCCTGGCGATAGTGGTCGTGACTGAGGGGTGGGAGAACAGGGGGTGGGCTTGTAACGGCACGATCCGCGCCAGCGCCGTCTGGGAATGCTCAGGAATGGCCAATTCCTACACGCACGGTGCCGGCCCGAGTCGTGACGCTACCAATGGGTGGAGGGGGGGGGCTGGTAATGGGTGTGATTTCGAAAAATGAAAACATGAGCTCCAGATAACGTCCAGATTTCCCTCCTGTTGGTCGCCTGCGTGGTCGTGCAGGGCTTCCCCGACTGCGTCACCACCAGGTTTTGGAGAACTGCCAACTATACACCGGCTATGCTGTCCAGGCTCCTCCTGGACAGGATTCGCGTATAAGAGTCTATCCAGCTGCCTGCGGCAAACCCCACCACCGAGCCAGCGCAGGATCGATGCGACTGCAAGGTGGTCCTCACATGGGTCCACCAAGATCTATCATGCACACGGGGATCAGATCGCTATTAGTGGCTCCTTCTCGGGGTTTCTTGTTCCACCCGTCTGTGCTGAGCCCTCGTTTTGGATGGTGCATTGTTGCTCCCTCTTCCATCCTCTTTCGTTCTTCATCATACAGGCAACGCCCCTGGTAAGGACGCGCGACTTCGGCTAGGGTGCTCTTGTGTTCTTGCCTCTGCGGCCGGTCCTCTGCCCTTTCCCCGTGTCTCCCGTCGCCCAAAGGATCCCAACTTCGGCCTCCAAGGGTCTTGCGTCCTTGCCACCCGTCCTTAATGCACGTTTTGACTGCCTCCTCCCTCCCTCCCTCCCGTCTCCCCCAAGCGGTGCGTGCACGTGGGCCAACAGAATTCCGTTTCGGCCTCCTCCGAGGGGCTTGCGTTCTGATTGCAGCTCCTCCCTTCCTCCCTCCAGTTTCCCGGTGGTCGCAGGCGATTTCTCTCCCCCAATCCCCGACTTCCGCCAGAAAAGTTTGGTCGCTCAGAAAAGGGGAGGAATCTTGGGATACATCCCGAGGGGGCTATTCGGACGCACTGTCGAGGATGGACGCCCCCCCCTCGTATATCCCAGGGTTGGGCCCCAAATTGTTGATCCTCTCGAAAACCTCACGGAGCCTGGGATAGGGGTCGACGCATCCCCTGTTAGGTGGGTGGGAGCGGGGTGGGTGGAGAGCGGACAGCCCGCGAGGTGCCCTGGGCAGGCCAAGGCAGAGAGCTGCCTGGCCCTGCGCACATATCACTCGCGGGGGCCGCCTTGCCGTCTTCAGGCCCTATCGTGGCCTGCTGCTCGGATTCGCCCCCGATGCGCCCATCCTCATCCTTCTCCTCCCGGTTCCCCCAAGCTCGGTGATTGACATGCGTTTCTGGCCGTCGTCGCCCTAGCACCCGCATTTAATACACGTCTTGATTGTACCTCCTCCTTTCCCTCCTCCCTCCCGCTTCCCCCAAGCAGTGCTCGCACCTGGGGTTACTTGCTGAGCTTCTTAGTGGCTGGCATGCGTTTTCGATTGCTGTCGCCCTGACACCCGTCCTTGATACACGTTATGATTGTACGCTACGTTCGCGTCGTGCGGCGACCCCGCCGCGGGCGTTCAAGGTTGAACGCCGCCAGTGGCCCAGAGTCGGCCTACATGGAACGATGGGGCGATCGACAAGCCGCCGATTTTTCAAGGTTGAACGATCCACACGGTGTCAGAAGCCAACTCCAGGGTCGTCACGACACGAATTTGCCGTACCTCCTCCCTTGGTTCTGAGTTGTCCACACGTCGACCCCCACAGGTCTCGACCCGCTCCCCGGGACCAGTTTCTCGTCCCCAGCCGTTTTTTGACGCCCCCGAGGCCAGGCAAGGGCCCCGGGGGGCCGAGCATTGAGAAAAGCCTTCCGCCGTGCTTTTTGTTCAAAATCGAGGGGGCCTGGCTGCCTCCCTCCCGCTTTCCCGAAGCAGTGCTCGCACCTGCGGTTGTCTTCCTGCGCCTCTCGGTCCTTGGCACCTGCGGCGCCGGGCCGCCGTCCGTGGGCGCCTCTCCTTCGCTGGCCTCCTTGTCCGTGCTCTGTTCGCCCGGACGCCGATCGTGGGCGCCTCGAGGGCGCTTCTCGTTCGCTGCTTGCGCTTCCGGGTCTTCGCCCTGGTCGCCGCAGGGGAGCCTACTGGCGAGTGAGCCTTCGCTTCGCTGGCGTTTTGTCTGTTTTCTGTTCGCCCGGACGCCGATCGTGGGCGCCTCGAGGGCGCCTCTCGTTCGCTGCCTTCGCTTCTGGTTTTTCGCCCCGTCGCCGCAGGGGGACAGACTGGCGGATCCGCCGTCCAACCGGATCTCGGCAGCAGCTTGAGCATACCCAGTAGTGGGAGTGCTGAGGTTTGCCGTCGAAGAAAAAGAAGAAGGAGGAGGCTGAGGAATAGGATGGTGAGGAGGAGGAGGAGGAGGAGGAGGAAGAGGACGGACCAGGAATATATGGGAGAAGGAGGAGGATGTGGGAGGACGGTTATGACGACGCCGACGACAGGAGTCATCCATCAAGGCTTTCGCGGGTCTGTCGCTCTGGTTCTTGGGTGATCGCGGGGCGCTTGACATTTTTTAGCGAGCGTAGATCTGTATTGTTCGCCTTGCATCTTGCGGGGGTCTTATCTGCTCAGGACCCCGCCGCGCAGGAACAAGACCCCCCCACACATCATCACCATCATCATCATCGTCATCATAACCACACCATCATTATTAGGCATCAACATCGCGCACACCCCCCCACACACCCTCAAACAAGCTCAAGTGCGTGTCAGTGGAGCACCCATCGTCGTCATTATCATCGCCATCAGCCTGATCGTCACCGTCGTTACAGTTACCACAAGCACCATCATCACCATCACCAACATCAGCACTTCCACGACGATCATTGTAGTACGTTGATGAGCCTCCTCCCTTTAGTGCCCGCAGCACATATTACTAATCCGAACTGGCCGTCGGAACCGTGTAGCTGTCCTCACTTTTGGCCTCGTCAAGCTTTTGCACGGAGGAATTCTCACGCCAGAGCCTCGTCTGTGAGCGAACTGCGAGGAAGTCTCAGGCGGGATCCCCATCCCTATGGAACCAGTCGCTCATGTGACTAAGCCGAGCGGACCATCAGGACCTTGTATCCGTCATCATGTTTAGCCTCTTCATGCTTGAGTATGGAGTAAGTCTCACGCCGGGGCCTTGTATATGAGTGAACTGCGAGGACGTCTCAACGGGGAGCCCCCTCCCTATGGAGTACGCAATTCACATTATTAATCCGAGTGGGTCGTCGGAACAATTTTAATGTTGTCAGTTTTTTGTGTAAGTTTGGGTCAGGAGGAAGCTTCACGCGGGGAGCCATGTTTGTGAGTGAACCTCGAGGGAGTCACATGCGTAAGCCCCCTCCCCATTGGGCCCACAGCTCATATCATCAATCCGAGCGGGTCATCGGAACATTGTAAGTGCCGCCATGTGCAACTAACCCTTGCATGCTCGGGTAAGGAGGAAGTCCCATGCGGGGTTTTTGTTTGTGAGTTGGAAAGGACGTGGGATATCGACGGGTGGAGAGTCATAGCGGACGTGGTGAACGTCGCGCACCGTAAGCGCCTTGCCAAAATGGCCAAACAACCTATCGCACTCACGTGCGCGTCCGAGGCGGCAGCCCGCGAGGGCGCGGGCGTGCCTGAGCCGACGGAGGACGCGACCGCTCCTGCGCAAGCGGTTTGGTATTGGCTTGAAGTAAACGCGGCGCTCGACGCGAGATACTCCTTCGCGTCCCTGCACGACGACCGCCTCCAGGGTAGCCGCGACCAAAGTGACGTGGACGTCGACGGTGGCCCCGTCGAGGACGCTCGTGGCCTTGGCGGCTCCCCTGCTGTGGCCAGTTTCGACGGCAGTGAGCATTCGACGCCCAGCGCGAACATCGGCGCCCTGGTCGATGGGCTGCCCGAGGACCAGAAACTCACGCGGGACCGGACGCTCTTCGTCGACAATTTCGCCAGGGCCTGCGACGAAGCTTGGGAGGACGACCTGCAGAAGAAACCTTGGGGCGAGAGGAAGCTCACGCAGTTGCTCCTGCTGGGCCAGGGCGGCCCGGTGAAGACGCTGGACACCCACCATGATGATCGTGGCCTTCTGGAACGAACAGGCGAAGACCATGTCCACAGAAGCGGCGAATGCCAGAACGGTACGCTGCACTGCGCAATGTCTGTGCTCTGCGGACCCAGAAATAAGCTGATGCGAAATTGAGGCCGGAGGGGCCTGCATGAGATTTCGAAATCGTTGTGGGAACACGTCCGCGTTCTTGCCATCGAGGTGTTGAGCACGATGGCGGCCGCACTGTGCAACGCTGGATCTTCGCGCCTGCCGCCGACAAAGGGACACGCACGACGCGCAGGAGCCCACCTACAAGCGACCGCTCGACCACATCGGGCGCGTTCCCATCCTTGTGCGCCTTGGCAGCGTCACTGCTGAGGCCCGCCGGCAGAATCGGCCTGCTGGCGGACTTGAACGAGCTCCTGGACAACGGGTCGCACAAATACGCGGAGCCGCCGACGATGGAGGTTCAGCGCCGTCGGGGTCTTGTCTCAGACCCCCGGCGTCTTCGAGCTCAAGGGCACGAAGCGATTCGAGCCCGGGGGCCCTCTGATCACGCTTTTGGGCTGCACGCGCGAGCGCAAGCCCTTCCCACCAGAGGTCTGGTCCGCCTGGGAGGAAACGCTGGCCTCGGACAACCGCGGCGTCCTGGACCTTCTGCGCCAGCACTAGCACTATCGCCTCTGCCACGGCGTGGGCATTTTCTGGGAGATGTTGGCGAGGTGGATGAACGACCGCGCTCCTCGCGAGGCGCGGCGCCGCAGCGCGCCCCAGGTTGTCCTGCGGACGAGTGTAGCATGATTCGCGGCGATCCCGACGCGGGCTGGCGCCGGACGTCCCGAACTCGCGCAGGATGGGGGACATCCGCGGCGTTCTGCCGGCGCGCGGCGGCGTGGAGGTTGAGTTCACGGCCGCGCAGGAGGAGTTGGAGCAGAAGTTGGGGCTTGCGCAGGAGCAACGGGCCACCGCCGTGTCCTTCGCGTTTCACCCAGGCGACGTGCAGCAGTGCGACTTTACGCGTTGGGCCAGCTCTTTCGCCACCGCTACCTACCGCAGGGAATATGGATGCAGGCGCGCGGCTCCTAGGAGTCTCCGATCTACCAGGAGGTCGCCGAGCTGCTGCTGCGGGGCGCCGAAGGCGCTGGCGGCGACGGCGAGGCCGAGGCTGGGGCGAGGAGGCTGCTCTTGTGAAGGTCTGGCGTGTAGAAGCTCACGTGGCAGAGCTCGGTGCCGCGCGTCGTGCGCCGCGAGGGGTTCACCGTGACGCACGCGTCCTACTTGGCCTCCGCGTTTTCGCAGGGTCAGACGCTTCGCAAAAGCGTCGCCATCTATTGCGCCAGGGGCGAGGGCGCTGGTAGCGCGAGCGTGTCGGACAGGCAGCGGTGGCTGCGCCTCCGCGCCATGTTATCCCGCATCACGCGCGCGCGGAACGCGCTGATCCTGCGGCCGGCCACGAGGGAGTTTTTGGAGCGCGGGCCGCCGGCGCCACTGCGGAAGGGCGCTCGGGGATTTCGAGAAGAGAGGGCGGAAAGCCCAGGGCTGAGGCGGAACAGCTCGCGGCAGAGCTTGGCTTCGCGCTGTTTCCCGCCCGAGCGCGGCCGCGTCTACCTCGAGGCCTGCGGTTTTTGCCCCAGTGGCTTCTCGATTCGGCCATCGGAGAGCGCGTCCCTGCCGGGCGCGGCGGCGATGGCGCCGATGAACATGGACCTGCGCGCGCTGGTGAAAAGGGGCGGGGGAGGAGGTGGACGAGGGGAGAAAATGCAGGAGGACGAGGAGGAGCCAGAGCACGGGGCGGGAAGGGGACCGCTGCCAGGGGGAGAAGAAGGGCGATGAGGGGGCGGGGAGAGCGCCCCTGCACCCAGACAGACGATAATGAGGTTCACCTCCGTACTAGTTCTGGAGATTCCCATGCTGGGTCCTACCGTCGGAGCAGTTCACGAGAATGGCGGGCGGGGGCGTTGGCATTGACCATGGTTGACGGCCGGTCGGGTGGGGGATGGACTGTTCATGGGTATTGAACAAGGTCAAGTTCCCGGCGGGGGCTCTGCAACCTGTCTTTGCAACTCCCTCCCGCCCTCCCTCTACACAAGTCGCCCCCCAGTCTCAGCATGTTCAGGGGCTGCCATCGACAACCATCGTGAACCAATGCAGATGGCGACCTGGTGCAGGACGCCGGCGCGTTGCGCCGCGCGTGACAGGTGCGCCACGCGCACCAGCTGCGCGAGGGGTCCTATGGGCCGAAGCGTGCCTGGCGCGCCACGTGCGCCACGTGCCACATGCGCTCAGTGTGCCACGTGTTCCAACCGCGCCAGGTGCGGCACGTGCGTGTCGCGCGCGGAATGTGCGAGTCAGCCACCGCACGTCCCAACACACATCGGGCAATACGTCGTACCTCCCCCCACCATCCCTGACAGAAACGAAGCACAGTGTCGGCGACCCTGCCAGCATTGTGAAGTGCGTGTGCGCCCCCAGCTATTCGGCAATAGTTTTTGGCACCAATGGGGCCACAAGGCGGTTGAGGGGTGTACCGAAATATGTAGGGAACCGCACGATCCTTCTGCCCCCACGAGGGTTTCGGTGGATCTTTTTATCGGGCCACGCAACGGGTGAGGGGTGTGCCGACATGGGTGCGAACCGCATGCCAGGCCCCAACCTTGGGTGTTTCGGTAGAGCTCCCCATGGGGCCACGAAGCGTGTGAGGGGTGTGTCCACATTGATACCAACCGCACGCGAAATCCCCTTCTTGGGGGGGTCGATGGAATTCCCTGTGCGGGCCACGAAACATGTGTGAGGTGTGCCGAATTGTGCACGCAGGTGGCAGGGGCACGGATGGGGGACTGGGCAGCGGTAGGGCGTTTTTTGTTCAAAGCGAGGACCCAGTACTACAATATGGCCGGGGACAGACAGTGCAAATTCATCGCAAATCACCAGATCATGATTTAGATTATGCCGCAAAGTCATGTTTTTGCCTTGTTTTCCCATCGGGATGATAGGAAGGCACTGATCATGGTCGGTCGCGGGTCGAGTGGGAGAGGGTGTTCACTATTCTGCGCTTGCGGAAGGTCCAGCGGAGTGGCACTTCACGCAGATCCAAGCTAGACCTCGCCGTCCGTAGTTGCTGCATGTCCAAAAAGGAGGAGGAGGAGGAGGAGGAGGAGGAGGAGGAGGAGGAGGAGGAGGAGGAGGACGAGGAGGAGGACGAGGAGGAGACGAGGAGGACGAGGAGAGGAGGAGGAGGAGGAGGAGGAGGGAGGAGGAGGAGGAGGAGGAGGAGGAGGAGGAGGAGGAGGAGGAGGAGGAGGAGGAGGAGGTGGAGGAGGGCCCTCCTGGCGAGGCGCCTCTGACCCGCCAGGAGGGCCTCCCTCATGTTGCGGTTCGGTCGTGCGGTGCAGGTCCCAGCTTCTTTGTCCTCATGTATTACTTCTAGTCGTTGTCCTCTCTCTTTGCTTCCCCCATCCACCTCCTTTCCCGTGCAGCTGGCGTGCATCGCTATGGCATCTTACAGTTACAGCGTTCGCATGCCCTTCCCTGGAATCGGCCTGTTCATGCTGCCACTTGTTGCACATGGGTTGGACACGCCCTTGTTTTTTGGGGTGGGTGGGCGTGGGGGTCCTCTTGGCAGCCCTGAAAGGTATTTGGGGCCGCCTCGGCTGGGTCTCGGGGCCGTTCGCGGAATCCTGGGGCCAGCTTTGGAGCGAGTTTGGCGGGTTACTCTCAGGAGGAAAAAAAAAAAACACAGACACAAGTAATCGTCGATTTCCCAGAAAATATGGGAAAATATGGGAAGTGGTGGGGAAGACAAAAACCCAGAAAATATAGGAAAATATGGGGAATCTTTTTATTTGTGTGTATTTATTTGTGTGTCCCAGTTTCCCTTCATACTCAGGGCTCCACCTGGGCATAGCGTGCTGAAGCAGGGCGCTGCACGGCAGACAGCGGCACGTGCAGCCTGTCGTAGCGCTGCACAGCAGCGCGCCTCGCCGAGCGCACAGTCTCAGAGCGCAGCACAACACAGCGGCAACGCACAACGGCACAGCGCAGCAGAGCACGGCACACCGCAGCACGGCACACCACGGCACCAGGGGCGCCCGGGCACCCGAGGCCCTTTGGCGCCCAGGCGGCCGTGCCGCATTGGTCTGGAGGTTGGAAACGGGTGTGGCATGAAGGGGCGTGGTGCCAATCTCGACTAGGCGTAAGAGTGACCCTTCGCCGGAGTGACCTCCGGTGCGAGCACAGATGGGCCCTCAGATGGCCGAAAACGAAGTGGTAGCTGCGGCTTGCGCGCCCAGGTTTGGTCTCCGTGCGGCCCCCCAAAAAGCCACGCACCAAAGGTCTCTCTTACCCAGAGTCACTCTTGCGTGTAGCCGACAATCGTGGAGATCGCGCTGCTATCTACGATAGATTACCTCGCCAGATCCAGCATTGGAGCCACACCCCTTGAAACCACACCCCTTGTCCTGCCTCCAGAACTGGGGAGCCAAAGAGGAAAGGACCCCTAAGGCAAGGCCTGATGGCGGACAACACGTGCCATCAACATATCTTCATGTCTTGGCTGAGCTGCTACAACCCCCACCCACCCTGGGTTGAGCGGGCCATTGGGGACAGGCTGCCAAGGCCTAGCCCACAGTGAAGATAACCACCGAACATACATTCTCCACTACATGCCCCACTCAGGTGTCCTTACAACCTGTCTGGCATTACTAGTCATACTTTTTCAGATCGTATGCCAGAGACGTCACCAACATGTCCTCACACTTGCAATGAGAACTGTCACCAAGACATCATCGCCGCTCTGGATGCAACGGTCACCCAAATATACCCTGGGCCCTGGACCAGAATTGGAGCTTATCTTACCCAGGCTTGTAGTTCCCACTTGATATACACATTCGAATTTGTCACGTTTCCCATCCCAGGCTAGAAGCTGCATCCAAAGGACCACCCCCGGTAGAATGGCCACAAAGATATCCCTACCCCCTGGCTGAAACCACAATGCTCTTTATAATTGGCCAAGCATTATACCGGCATCCCCACTTCCCAGCAAACATACCACCAACACATCTTCATACCCTTGGCTCAAACGGCCACCTCAATATCCGTAGCGACCTTGCTAAACTTGCAATGTCGCCCACCCACGGTTAAATTGCCACCCAAAGAACCCCATCTCCAAAATTGGTATCCCCTTGCTCCCTGGTACACTTGGCACACACTATGCCGGCCTCCCCCGCGCACCAAACTCCCTCATCAGTGCCACAGTGAGACAGTCAATCAGTCAGCGTTGAAATTCATTTGGGCTGCGATGCAAGACAACATGGTTTTGCAACGCGTCTGGGTCACCAACGGCCGAAGGCTCATGGACGTCCTCTTGGATGCCTCTTTGAACCACCTCGTTGGTTTCTTGGAGTTTCAATTCGGGATATTGAGGCTCTCGGCCTCCGTGGAGCGCGTGAGGGGGCTCTTCTTCATAGGGTGGTTTGGGGGACGGGTCGGGGCGCCCTCAGAGAAGTACAATACACCTATCAAGCAGTCACCGGGCATCCTGCGTGCCATGGGGCACGCGGCGGATACACCACACCAATTGTAGGCCCAGGAGGGGCCTGGCCGGCATCGGTGCCAGTGTACCACTTGGCAGTGGCTTGAGGTCTTTGCACTTCTTCTACGTGGTGCTGTGCATGTACCCTGTCTGTTCGGCAATTGCGGGGCTGGATGTGACACAGCGCTCCGAAAATACAGCCGTAGTGTGGGCAGACTTGTTCAGGAGGTTCTTCCTGCAGGCAATCGTGGGCGGCAGCACTTGCAAACCCAAGGCCCTCCTTTCCACGCCCTCCCTCCGCCGGCTCCTCCGCCTTACCCTTTCCTGGATCCCACGAGCAGTTTATCGGAGGAGTGTGTCTATTCACCAATCCATTTCCCAGATGTATAATTTCTGGCAGGGATTCTTTCGGTGCCGCTTGTTCTTCCAATATTATTGCGTTGATATGTGTTTCGTTTTCCGTCCGCTGCGCCGTGCGTCTTCCTCCTTTACCCGCCTCCCCCCGCCCTCCTCCTCTCGCAGCCGCCTCTGCTGCGTTGCCTGCTGCGAGCTGCTGGTGGCCCGTCTGTGCCATCCGTTGCTGTTGCTGCGAACGTAGCGATCAGTTCGGCAAGCTCGTCGCACGGATCGCGCCCCGTGGGGGGGCTCCATCTATGGTCCAAGCAGGGGCGCGCCTAAAGCGTCTCCGCGCTCTTTTCGGCGCGCCCATAGCGCGGACTGCAGCCCGCAATGGACCCCGCCCCGAGGCCCAGGAAGGGCGGTCCCAAAGCATACCCGCAGCCATTACGGCGCGCCGTTCCCGCGGCTCGAGTCAGTGAGGGAGCTCCGCCCACGGGCCGTGGGGGCGCTCGAATTGCGTCTCCGCGCCCGCGTCGGCATGCCCCTCGCGAAGATCGCGGCCATAGTTGCACTGAAGGCTCCAGTGAGAGTTCCCATGGCGTCACCGCGCTCGTTCGGGCACTCCTTTTCAATGGGATGGCGCCCCACAGAGAGCGCGACTCTACGAGCCCAGTAGGGGCAGTCATTCTTGCGTATGGCGCGTCCAAGCAAATCCCTGCGCACGTTTGAACAGATTGGGCTCCGCGTGATAGCTCCACGCAGGGCCCCGGCGCAGAAGCCGCCCCCGGCAATGCCGTCGCACTTCATTCAGGTTGCGCCCCATGTGGAGCTTCACCTGCAGTCCCCGCGGGGGCGTCCGCATGCGGTCGCCCACTGTACATCGCCACGGGGATTCTGGGACATCAGAAAGTTGTAGGAGAAGAGTCCAAGGCCCGGTTAGTGTAGTTATAAAAATTTGGGGCGACGAAATGGTCGGAGTGTATCAGGCAGAACGACCCACCGAAATTCTATACACCTATGAAGCCATGGGACATCTCGTTGTGACCCTCCTGGAATTTCTGTGGCCTCGGTGACCTGGGGCTTCGCGCCCAGCCACCGATAGAATCGGCCAAAGGTTGGCCGCGCCAGGCGATGGTGCCCCACTCGTGTAGGAGCGGAGACCACATCTAAATTCCTTGACGCTCCTGTTTCGTTTGTTTTTGGAGGCTTCGAGGGAGGGGGGATCGGGGGGAGGGGAACGGGGCAGAGACGGGCAGATAGTGAGCAGGAAGCGGCGGGGCCGGCGGGCGCAGGGAACGGAAGCGGGAGCGGGGAAAATTGAGGGAAGGACACCGGAGCGGGGAAGGGGATGGGTGAACGGACGGCGGGGGGGTGGGAGGGGGGCCGGGGGGGGGGGGCGCGAGGGAAGGGATATGCAAACGGGGGCGGAGGCAGGAGGCGAGGTCGCGGCGGGGTCAATGGGTGGGGCGATGGTGGGCTGAGGGGGGAAGGAGGGTGAGCGCGGGGACGCGGGGACCGTCGCCATTTTGGCTCAAACCCCCGCGGCGGCATCGTTTTCAATCTTGCCAGAGCCAGTGCTCCTCCCCTCCTCAATGTGGTGGATGGGTGGGGGTGCTGGCGAACACGCCCGAACGCGTTCCCAGGCCGTCGCGCGGCCCCGCCCAATTTTTGTTCGCGCTCCCGGTCACGAGCGCAGATTCATGGCGTCGGCGCGAGGCAGCGCTCGCCTGAAGGCGGCGTCCAGACCAAGGGCGGCGGTTCACCGCCATGGATGCCCGGGCCGCTGCGGCCTTGCCCGCGCCTGCCCACACGCGCCACACGGGGCGCATGGTTTTCGCGCCTTCTGTCGGCAACTACGCGAACACTGTTTTGGCACGCGCGCTCCAAGAAAGATCGGCCCGAACAGGTCGGTGCATAGGTGCGCGCCCACCAGTTTACACAGGCCCACTGGAACGCCCTAGGATTAAGTCGGGCCTGTCCCTCTACAGGAGGAATTCGTGAAAATCGTAAAAAGATACAAACGATGTTTTGAGTATGTGTTGACCATGTTTGAGTATGTTTTGATTATTTTTTGTTTGAGAAATAATCGAATATCCCCCTGTTGGGGGACAGGCCCGACTTAACCCTAGGACGTCCGAGCCCGCTCGAATGCGCTCCCCTGCCAGCCCTCACCCTGCTGATGCACAACGCGCTGCGCTCACTGTCATTTCGCAAGGCCTCCTGAGGCAAGCGGTTGACGGTAGGACGAAATACAGGAACTGGCTGAAGATAGCTCACGCGTTGCTGCTGATGATGTTCCTTTCGGAAGGAAAAGCGGAATGAACATAAATTTCCGGAGGTCCGCGCAGATTTCTTGGATCTCACTGAAACCCCCTCCCTGACGCGCGGGGCGCGCCAGGGGCGGCGCTGGAGGCCGCCAGGGGGGGGGCCCAGCGCAAATCTGAGAAACTCGCGCAGCGCTCCGAAAATGTATATTGATGCGTCTCGTTTTTCTTCGACGACTCCTTCTGTCGCTTCCGTTATCGTTGTATCCGTCGGTTCCACGTTCCTTTCCTACAACCATTCTTCTTATTATTCCATCGGTGAACGGAAGGCTCTGGAGCGTGTTCCACGTTTTTCGATGATCGTCATGGAGAATCATGCTTTCCTTTGTTATACAATGGCGACGGTGCTTGATGATTTTCATGACTATCAAGTTTTGTTTCTGCGAATGCCCAGGGTGTCCGATGGGTTTCACGGAAATCATGTGTTCTATGAGTAAAGTTTGTTGATGAATTTCATGGAACTTCTTGTTTTGATGGTTTGCGATTTTCCATGGTGCAGCCAGGCCTCTCTCGCAAGGTTCAAGGGTGAGCCCGTGGAGGTCCGCCTCCCAGAAGCGAAAAGCACTTCTGGCGGTGGGGGGCTCGTTGGCGGGGAGAAATCCGTTTCTGCCCGCCTCGCGATCGAAACGGTCTTTGGATCTGCTGATGGCGCAGAGCGTCGCGGAGCTCGTGGTCCCACCGCTCTGAGCCCACTACTTGGAGGTGGGCCACTCCCCTGAGGCACCGTCCTCCGGCAAAAAACGTCCCTGGTCCAGGCATTCGTGCAAATCTGTTCTGCCGCATCACGCATTGTGTCAGGGGTGATGGCGAGGGGGCCCATATGCTGGTAGTACATAGGTCAAGCCAGTCATCAAGTGCGCGCTGCTCTCCTGCGAGGGCTGCTTCGACAGGCCATGGAAGAACGCGACGATGAAGAACGTGCGTTAAGTATTGGGCGCCCCTTCGCGCCTCCGCCATGGCGAGGTTTTGCTGCTCCGCGGGGGCTGGGGGGACCGGGGAGGGCTCAGCGCCGACAAAGATGCGAATTGAGCTAATGAGTGCGAGTCGCCCAGGATCCTTTGCGCCCTGGCCTTCCAACAGACACCGTGACGGCACGAGGCCCAAGGAGTGCATGAGCGTGAGTGGCGCTGATGCGTGTAAGTAGAGATTACGCGTGTGAGTCGCATCGGGTCCTTTGAACCTTGGCTTCCCCACTGGCACCTTGACGACGCCGGGCCCAGGGGGGGCGTGAGTCGGCGCTTGCGCGGGGCGCCAACCAGCGGGATCGGCCACGCCAGTCTGAACATTTGTTCTCACCGACGTTGGGGGCCCCGTGGCGAGAGTTAGAGAAGAAGGCGCGCGGGTTGCAGTCGCGGCCCTGAGGAAGGAACCCCTTTTGTTTGGGAGGGGATCAGCATTCCTTAGTCGCTCTAAAGTTCGCCTTTGGCATGCCTTTGGTTTTCGATGGAAATCCAAGCTCAACTTATGGAAGAAAGGGGCCTCGTTCCTCATTTGGGGTTGCTTAGGTCAATTGCACATGGAGATCGCCATATCTCTCCCGCCAGTACTTGATGCAAGGACAAGATAAGGTAGGATATGCATACTTATTTACACTGGTAGCCTGGAGCTGGATCAGTTCCACGGTTGCGAGAATCATATTGTGAGTGGCCGTGCAGTTGCGTGCTGGCGCTCAAGACATTCGCTGCTTTAACCACTGCGCACTTCCTTCAGCGATCAACGCGCTGAACATCGCCGCCCGCAACCTGGCCGAGAATCGCCGCCGCGACCCGGACAGCAGCAGGGGCAGCGATATCTACAGCGAGATGGACGGAGACGCCATCTTCAGAGACGGCGACGCCATCTTCAGAGACGGCGGCACTATCATCAGTGACGTCAACATCATCACTACAGACAAGATGGCGACCAGACAACAGCATCCCAACGACGGATCCCTCTTCGTGGGCAAAGAGGGCATCGCACGCTACAACGGCGACCCAAGCTGCGGCGAGTTGTCCGAGGAGCGAGCGACCCTCGGCTACTATGCGAGCGGAGGGAAGCTGCCGAATTTCTACGCGATCAAGCTGAAGAGTTCTTTAAATGGGCGAGCGCGAAGTCTCGCGAGGAAGACGGCCGAGATTGCAACGCAAGTAGTGTTGGACAAAGCAGGCGAAGATCCACGTGCTTCAATGAAGCTGGCGGCGGCAAGAGCGCGACAGGCGCGCGAGCGGATCGCCCCATTGCAGAAGCAGCAAGCTTTCGAGGAGTATTCCCCCAGTGGTTTTCGCAACAGGTCGGAGTCTGCGCAGGGGCGCATCTCGCGGCGGGAGACGGGTCGTGAGAGGCGCGAGTCTCGATCAGCAAATGCGGCTGTGAGCGGAGACCTGCGGGCGTACTTTCTACCAAAGTTGGCCAATATCAGCATGACCGATCACAAGGCTATCCTTGGGCAGTGCAACAACGGGTGCATATGGGATGGCGCGGCAGCGGCGATGTTCATCCAGCTGGGCACGACGCGCAGGGGCGAACGCGGTCACGGACGCTACGACGCGCTGAGTTCGAGGGGGCGATTGGCGACGCCGACCCGGAGAAGATCAGCCATGGGGGAGCGTGGCACTCTAGCGGCTGAGGCACAGCGTCGCGGGTGGAAGGCTCGACGGAAAGGTCGCGAGCCCAACTGCAAGCAAGCCTCGGAGAGGCTTTCACAGAGCAAGTCAAACCGAGGCTGGAAGGCCAACATCAACAAGCTAGGGTCCATCAAGATGGTCGACAAGGAAGCCGAAGGGAAGCTGGAGAAGATAAAGGCGCGCGCGAAGTGCAATACATGCGGCGGGAAGGGCCATTGGAAAAGGCGACCCGGCGTGCGAAATGGCTTTGCCATCAGGCGGCGGATCATCGAGCAGCTTGCGGCGTGGAGGACGAGGTGGTGGCCGAGGTTTTCACGATCGACCTGGAGGTTTTCTACGACGCGCTGGGTTTGCGATGGCGACGGCGGCGAGGCTACTGATGGCGGACAGCTCACTGGAAATGACTGCCATCCAGATCGCGAATGATCAGCTGGCGAATATGGAGACCACAATGGAGGAGATCACGAGTCTGACGAAGGTGAGGATCCACACCGACGAGCAGATCGTGAACGCCTGGACGGCATAAGCGCTTGGAGACGACCAAGGCGCACGAACGCACGAGGGTAGCGATGGCCCAGCGCCAGGACCTGGATCAGGACAGACATGGCCCAGCTGATCGAGCACCGAATGCAATGGAGAAGATGACGCAGCGGCAGACCTACAGAATATCAAAGATCGAGCAGCAAAGATCACAGCTTTATGGGTCAGCTGTGAGAACATGGAAGCAGCCTACAGGGATTGCATGGATTCGAGCGCTTCTGGAGGGGCCGCGGGGCGGGCGCCCCCCGACGCGCCGCGGCGCGATGGAGCGCGTCCAGGCTGCCCTGGGCGAGGCAGCCGCGGCGCTTGCAGCGGCGAGCGGGCCTTCCAGGGGCGCTGCAGAGCAGCTGCACTCCGGGAAGGTGCGCGCGCTCATCGAAGGCCAGAGGTGAGGCTCGGGTCAAAGATCCCGTACGGGCGAGAGGCCATCCGTTCCCCCTTCGAGGAGGTCCCCGCCTCCGTTCGGCGGAACGCCGCCCGCTCCCCCCTCCTCCCCGCCGTCTAACATTCCCCCGTCGTTTTGCAGGTGGACGGCCACGGAGAAAGGGCAGCTGCTGACCCAGCTCGGGCAGACGGGGTTCAGTCACGATTTGGTCGGCGCCGCGACCGAGTGGCTCTGCGGGAGGCGCACGAAGGCCAAAGGGCAAAGTTACGAGTGCTTCGTGGAGTTGCTGACTGCCTCCACGTGGCACGTGCTGCTGAGCCCAACCGAGTCGTTCGCTTCGAATTTTGTCATGTTGATGCGCCACTTGGAGCGCCTCGGGCTCCGGAACCCTTCCGAGCCGACGTTTGGCATGCTAGCCGCGTTCATGTTCCTGGCGTGCCAGCGATCAGGCATCGAGAAGAATTCGCCGACTCCGCAGCTCTTGGACGTGTACTTGCAGTTGGTGAAGACCACGTGGCGTTCCCCTGCCTACACAGCTGCTCGAGGCAAGGCGACCGAGTTTGTCGGCGCGCTCTCCCCCTCGGCGGCGCTGTTCCAGCAGGAGAGGCCGACGCTGTACGAGCAGGCGTTCGCCTCGGAGGGGCCCGTGCAGCCGACAATTGGGCTTCTCGAGACGCAGATCCTCGGGAAGCTCATCAGCTTGCGCGGCAACAGGAACGCAGCGCTCGGCGCCCAGGCAACGCCGCAGCGGGCGGCGTTGCCGCCGATCGCCTTCGCGCCTCTGCCGCCGCCTTCTCCGATGCAAAGCGTTGCGGTTGCAGCCGCGACGATTGCCGCGACGCCTCCCTTGGGAGCCGCGACGCCAGCGGCGTTGCCGTTGGGGGTGATCCCAACGCACAACACCCGCGGCGGGTGGCCGAACCCAGCGGCGGCCGCCCTCGTCTCGCAGCGCGGGCCGACGACTCCCACTCCAGCAGCTCCCGCGGGCAAGCCTGCCGCGATGTCGGGAGCGGCGCCTGCGGCCGCGGCCTCAAAGTTGGGTGGTGGCGCCAAGGTCAAGGCATCGGCCGTTGACGTCATGGTGCTGAGCTCGAGCGAGTCCGAGGTGGACGCGAAGGGGGCGCCGCAGAAGAAGGCAAAAGTTTTTGGACGGTAACCTGGGCCCGCCTCCGCGGCCTCCGCGATTCACGGGGGCGCGCCTCTGCCCAAGGCAGCGGCGCGCCCTCTGCGGGGCGTCGCAGGCGCGGCGATTGGTTATTGCCACTTGCCGCTGTTAAGGTGGATCCGACACTGCCGCTGGCGAAGCTGCCTGCCGACGCTGCCCTGGTTCTCCTCCAAGCGGCGGGGCAACGTACTTCCTCTGGCTGGAAAGCGGAGAAGGGCGAGAAGAAGCGGAGGAAGTCCGACGCAGTGGCGGCCTTGGCGAAGACAAAGGCTTCAGATGGCACGGCGAAGCCATCGGCGGCGAAGGCAAAGGCAAAGGCAAAAGCCGAGGCAACACCGAAGATGATTGCGAAGGCGAAGGCGGCAGCATGCAAGCTGAAAGCACCGCGGTATGACGACGAGACCACTCGCAGCCAGATTCTCTTCAGGAGCGGGCGCAGCGGGCCAGGCGGCACCAAGAGCAAGAAGTACAGGAACGGCAAGGAGAAGGACACTTTTGGGTCCCATCTCCTCCAATCGGCGTGGCCACGGGGCTCGATGCGCGGCGGCGGAGCGCGTTGTTGCGGCCGCGCGTGGCCTCGCTCCAATCATATTTGCGCAAAGAGACCCCGCGGGCCACTTTGCGTTTATGACGGTTTTCATCTGCCACTCAGGAGGCCGCCATCGCCTGGGCCAAGGCGCTGGTGCAGAGCGAGCTGGAGGCTCGCAAGGGCGAGTTCTGAGGCGACCTGCTTCGGTGGCGCGATGCATGACTCTCAGTCGGATTTGCCGCGGGCGGCGCGTGGGGCGCGCAGCCTGCGTTCAGAAAACAAGGAACTCGGATCGAAATCGGATCGTAATCTTACCGGGCCTTGCGTGTCCTTGCGCTGCTCAGGCGGTTCTTCGTATTTCTTGGAAGGTTTGCCTGGCGGTGCACCGCCTCCATCTGTTGTCGGCGGTGTTCCGCCTTCGCTGGTTCCATTACCATGGGCGTTCTCATTTCTCTGACCGCTGCCTCGCCCTTGCCCGCCTCCCTCCGCCGCTCCCCCCGCGCCTTTTCAATTCAAGCAGCCCTCCCCGCGGGTCCCGCGGCGCCCCTCCCCGCGCCGCTGCCGCCAGCGGCCGCGGGCGCTTCGCGGGCGCATGGCGAGCGAGGGCGCGGCCAGCAGCGCCATGGACAACTCCGCGGAGGCGCTGGGAATTCAGAAAACGCCTGCTCAGCCCGAAGCGTCCGCTTGGGCAGTGCAGGCTGATTTCCTGGATTCCTGTTGAGGTGCACACGGCGGCTTCAGATGCGAGCCAGTCGCTTTTCGAGCAGGTCGCCGAAGCCTTGAACCTCTTCGAGATGTTCGCCCAGGCTCGAGGGAAACGGATCGAGCGCGCCCGACGCCCCTGCGGCCCCGCCCCCGTTCGCCCGCGTTGGCCTGGATGCAGGCGGCGGCGGGGCAGGGCCCAGAAGCGACGGTGCTCTCGGCGTTTACCTTGCCTTGCGCAGGAGGCAGGCATGGATGACATCATCGCCGATCCCGCGCCGCCAGGCTGGCAGACGGCGGAGTGCCCTGGCAGCAGCAGCAGCGACCCCTCGCCAGAGGCGAAGCAAGGACCGACGCTCATCCCCGTCCACAATCAGGGCGCGGCGCCGAAGTCGCCGCCACGTCGCACCCGAGACGCTGGCGGCACGTGGCGGGCGGAGCAGCAGCAGCAGCAGCAGGAGGTGCAGCAGCAGCAGCAGCAGCCGCCGTCGGAGAAGCCTCAGCCGCCGTGGCGCCAGGCGCAACCGCCAGCAGGCGCGCCCAACGTGGGCGCCTCAGGCGCGCCCAACGTGGGCGTCGCCAAGGTACCCGAAGTGCCGAAAGCGTCTGCGGCGCCAGAGGACGTGGTGCAGGCGTACAAGTTCTTGCGCTCGCTGCTGAGCGAGAGCGCGCCGATCGCCTGGAACTCCAAGCGCGTCCAGGAGCCACTGGAGCTGCTGCAGCGCTACGTCGGCATCTGGGGTCGCGCCAGCAGGGGGCCGCCCGCGCCCATGCACGGTGGCCCGCAATTCTGGCGCGGCCAGACGTGGCGCAAGAGCGGGAAGCGCTGGGGCAACCGTGGTGGTTCAGGCCCCAAGTCGGAGTGGTACGCCTCCAAATACGGCCGCGCGCCACCGCGCCGCTCGCTCCAGGACAGCGGCGGCGGCCCGTACCTCGCGCCGACGCCGCCGCCGCCACCGCCGCCACCGCCGCCCCCGCGGCCGACGGCCGCGAGTTCGGCGCCCGCGGCAAAGGCAGCGGCCGTGCGGCCGCCTCCACTGCCCCTGACGGTCAAGGCGATGCCTTCCAAGAACCGCGGGCTGTACCTCTGAGACTCGCGGGCCGCGGGCTTTGACAACCCCCTCGGAGGTCAGACGCCGACTGAAACATCCATGAGGGGCGGGGGGACGTGAGAGCGGAGAGGTGATGGACGGTGAGCCAGGAGACAAATGGAAAGAGAGCGGAGTGGAAGTTTCAGTCGGCATCTGATTTTCCGATTTTCAGGTGCCGTTCTTCGCCGCTGGCGGCTGTCGCGGTAGGCGTGCGCCGCGCTCGCGGGACCGTTCGCGAATATCCTTTGCGCGCGTCGCCAGCAAAAATCGGCGGGGCACCGCCTGTCATGGGCTCTCGTCGGCGGCACTCCGCCTAACTTCGGCGGTGCACCGCCCGCGCGCGCTGGACTCCCAGCACTCCCCCCCATTCAGCTTCGGCGGTGTACCGCCTGTGCGTGCTCCACGCTCCCTGCACGCCTCCTCCATTCCTCTTATGATGTTTTCCGCAGCCGCAGGCTCCAGGCTGCGCTTGCGCCGCGCTTTTCCCGCGCGCGCCTTCGCGGGCGCCCATCCGCCGTCCTCGGCGCGCTCTCGCAGCCTTCGCGGCCGCCTCCCTTCGCGCCGTCTTTGGCGCGCTCTCGATCGCGGGCCTCCAGTGCGCCATCGAGCTCTTCTCTTCGCGAGATGCCCATGATCAGCGTCTTCGGGCGCACGTGCCCGTTGTCGGGGACCTGCTCGAAAGGCGGGAGTAGTTTCTTCAAGGGCGCGTCGCGAGATGAGGCCCTGTCGAGGCTCAAGACGCACTTGGTGAAGTCGAGCTACCACCTCCTCGAGGATGTCGACGCGGATCTTCAACTGGCCATCGCCGAGGTCGGCGCGCCCAAACGATTGCTTGCCCACGTCTTTCGGCGAACCTCGGTGGCGCTCGGCTCACCGAGGTCCGAGCGCCTTCGAGGTTCGACGAATGGCGCGAGCGATCGCGGGGCGCGCTTGAAGGTCGAGGAGTGGACTGAGGACACGGACGAGTGGGAGCGCTGGCAGAAGGCCAACGACGAGCAGTGGTGCAAGAACAACCGCCGCCGTGGCGCTCGCAGTGCGCCGTGCCAGCCTCCCGAGCAGGTCGCTCCACTCAGCCAGAGTGCAGTGGCGGCGGCCTTCCCGAAGGGCAGCGGCAAGGGCGGTCCGCTTCAGCTCAACATGAGCGGAGCGAGCTCGCCCGTCAGCGCCAACATCGCGCCCGAGGCCACCGCGCAGCTGAACTCAGCGCAGGCGCAGGTGATCCTCGACAGCGTCACGAGGGCGAGGATGTGCTCGGCGGCCTGCCTGGCAGTGGCGGAGCGGTCGGCCGTGGCGTTCCGCGCCGAGCAGGCGGCCCTCGCCGACCTGCAGGAGACGCTGGCCAGCTGGCTCTCCAACAACGCGTCGTGAGGCCACGTTGGGGTCCTCCCGTCGCGGCGGCGTCGGCCGCCCCCTTCGGCCGCCTCGTCGGCCGCCCTCTTCGGCCGCCTCGTCGGCCTAGCAGCCCGCCGCGCCGCCCGCGCAGGGCTTGCATCGGCCGCGTAGGCCGCCTTGGGCCCCGCGGGGGTTCGACGCCGACTGACAGATCGGGGAGGGGCACGGTGAGGGAGGTGCGGAGGGAAGGGGCATGGAGAGGAGCATGGGAGGGGGGTGCGGCATGGGGAGGGGCATGAGAATCGGGGTGGGGCGGAAAGGCTGTCGGTCGGCTTCTGACCCCCGCAACTCTTCGGCGCATCCGCGCGGTCGCTCGCGCGCGCGCGGGCCGTGCGCGCACTCTTATTTTTGGCGGGTCCGCCATTCTTTCTTGGAAAACTGCGATCATCATCATCAACATCATCGTCATCAACATCACCACCATCATCATCATCATCATCATCATCATCATCATCATGAGTAGCATTGCCATTCTCATCCTCATCATTCCGATCACCCCCATAGGAGGAGAAGGAAGAGGAGGAGTGGTGGCGAGGAGAGGGCGAGGAAGAGGAGGAGGGGAAGGAGGAGGAGGAGGAGGAGGAGGAGGAAGGGGGGGGGAGGAGTCCTTCCCCACCATTTTTCATCATCATTCTCACCATCATCATTCCGATCACCACCATCGGAGGAGGAGGGGGAGGAGGAGGAGGAGGAGCAGCAGGAGGAGGAGTGGTGAGGAAAGAGAATGAGGATGAGGAGGAGGAGAGGGAACGATCTCGGCGCGGCTGCGATGAGGGCTGGTTTCCTGCGCCGCGTATCGCGGCGTATCCTGGCGTATCCTGGCGTATCCTGGCGTGTCCTGGCGTATCGCGGCGCATCGCGCGACGGCGCGACGCGATGCGCCAGGATGCGCCAAGATACGCCGCGATACGCCAGGATACGCCAGGATACGCCCGTATCCTGCCGTATCCTGGCGTATCCTGGCGTATCCTGGCGCATCGCGGGGTGCCGCGGAGCGCGATGCGCCAGGATACGCCAGGATACGCCGCGATACGGGCGTATCCTGGCGTATCGCGGCGTATCCTGGCGTATCCTGGCGTATCGCGGCGCGCCGTCGCGCGATGCCAGCGCCAGGATACGCCAGGATACGCCAGGATACGCCAGGATACGCCGCGATACGCGGCGCAGGAACGCAGCCCTCAGCGCAGCCGCGCCGAGCTCGTTCCGATTCGTCGGAATCGCCATCACCATCACCATCGCCATCTCGCCATCTCACCTTCACCACCACATCACCATCGCCACCTCGCCATCACCACCTCACCATCACCAGAAATCATCGTCAGCACCTCGCCACCACCATCATCGTCACCACCAGCATCATCGTCGTCACCGCCATCAGCATCACAACCTTACCACCACGTAGTCGTCGGCGGCGCACCGCCCATCGGTTGGACTTGTCCGCTGTGCTCCGCCCTTTGTTTTGTTTGACGTTTCCGTCGGCGGTGCACCGCCCATTGCCTGGTTGCACAATTTCGTCGGCGGCGCACCGCCCATGGATCGTCGTTGTCGGCGGCGCACCGCCCATTGTATGATTAGACAATTTCGTCGGCGGTGCACCGCCCATCGGTTGGACTTGTCGGCGGCGCACCGCCCAATTTATGATTGGGCAATCTCGTCGGCGGTGCACCGCCAATCGGTCGTCGTTGTCGGCGGCGCAGCGCGCATTGTATGGTTGCACAATTTCGTCGGCGGCGCACCGCCCTTCGATCGTCGTTGTCGGCGGCACACCGCCCATTGCATGGTTAGACAAGTTCGTCGGCGGCGCACCGCCCATCGATCCTCGTCGTCGGCGGCGCACCGCCCATTGTTTGCATGTCTATTCGTGAGCGCCACGCCGATCATTTGTTTTCCTTGTCGCGGCTGTCGCATCGCGCCGCGCGTTTTCGGCGGCGCACCGCCTGTTGTTCCAATTGTGTAGGCTGTGTTGCGCAGCCTTGTCCACTTCTCCAGAACCAACCTGCTCTCTCATCCGCCTTGCCCCTTGTTCCCTTTCATCCTCGCGCCGTGTTCTCGACAGCCGTTTTGTGCTGGCGCGCGGCCGCGGGGGCCGCGCGCGCGGCCGCGGGGGCCGCGGCGCCGCGGGCCATGGCGGCCGCCGAGGAGGAGTCGCCCGCGCCCCCCTTCTTGCACGAGGGCGTCAAGTCACCCGTGCCGTCCGAAGACAGCTCGCAGGAAGAAGGCTCGAGGCCGCAGGCAGCAGACTCGTTCAAGAACGAGCCGCAGGAAGCAGGCTCGAGGCCGCAGGAGCTTGGTTCTGTGAAGGCCGAGGAAGGCGACACCTCGGCGGAGGCCAGTGCAGCTCCGCCTTGGCCCAAGGCCTCCTCGCCTGCGACTCCGCAGGAGCCCCCGCAGCGCGTGCCTGAGGAGGTCGCGGCCGCTGCGAAACCAAAGGCGGGGAAGGCGGGGCGGCCTCTCCTCCGGCGCCCCGCCGCCGTGCCGCCCGCCAAGCAGCCCCCGTCGCAGCGCTCGCTTTCTCAGTTCTTGACCGCGAAGAAGGGCGGCGGCGCGCCGCCTGCGAAGGCAAAGGCGAGCGCGGAGCCCAAGGCAAAGGCCAAACAGAAAGCGAAGAAGAAGCCAGCAGCGGCGGCACCTTCGACGGCGGAGGACGCAGCAGCAGGGGCGGACGAGGCAGAGCCACAGCAGCAGGCCCAGACGCAGCACGACAAGAAGTCGGTTGCAGCCTCGCAAGCACCGCCGGCAGCGGAGGAGGATGCAGAGCCACAGCAGCAGCGTCAGGATGCAGCGCCGACGGAGGCAGAGGCGGCAGCAGAGGAGCCGCAGGCCGCGCCCTCAGACACGTTCGAGGCCGCCACGGACGAAGCAAAAGATGACTACGGCCGCTTCACGACGGGCTACGACCCACCCTGTCCAGGCCCGACGTGCGCCAAGTGCGGTCGGGATGCGGAGAGCGTCCGCTTCAGGCTCGCCCAGAAGAGCGCCAACACGTGGTGGTGTGGGAGCTGCAACAGCAAGAGTTCGATGGTGCAGCGCTGCTATGCGCACTGGCCACCGCGCTCGTTCGCTCTCATGCGCAAGGCGGACCAGCAGGCGTTCTGGCGCTCGATGGACGACCCTTCCATTGAGAACAACGCTCAGTTCGAAGAGGAGCTGGTGAGGGTCCTCAGCGTCTCGAGGAAGGAACGCCTCACGGAGACCAAGGGCGGGGATTGGAAGCCCTTGTCCGTCTGGGCCCAGGAGGGGTACGACGCGGACGCCGTCCGTGCCAACAACGACGTGAGGTACAATTCCGACTTGAAGCAGGATTGTTACCGCATCCGCATCGAGGGCAGCAGGCAGGAGAACATCGAAGAGACAGTGAGGCAGGAGCTCCGCCAGAACAGGAAGCCGCCGAGGCCATCCCCACCGAAGCATGAGAGAGCCGTGGAGCCACTCCCGCAAAAGACGCACCGCTCGCCGAGCGGTGGCTACGAGGGCCCCACAGGCGCTGGTCGCCGTTCGACGAGTCGGAGCGGCGACAGCGACTGTTCGCAGAACCGCCAGCTGAAGCGGGGCCACTCCAGCAGCGGCGACGGCGCGGACCGCTTCCCCAGCCGCGGCCGCAAGCGCAGCAGCCGCGGCCGCAGGGCGGACAGCCGCCAGAAGCACCGCTCTTCCAGAGGTTCCCGCAGAGCCGACGCGAAGGGCCGCCGCTCGAGGAGCCGCAGGGCGCACAGCAAGAAGGAGAAGGCCCGCTCGAGGAGCCGCAGGGCGCACAGCAAGAAGGACAAGGCCCGCTCGAGGAGCCGCAGGGCGCACAGCAAGAAGGACAGCCGCAAGACGGGTCGCTCCCAGTCTCGCGAGAAGCAGCGCTCGAGGAGCCGCAACGACCACGGCAAGAAAGGGAGGGACTCGCGCAGTCGCATCAGGAGGGAACGCAGCGAGCAGAAGCGTGTCCAGAAAGCCATCAAGGACCGCAAGGCGTTGGCGATGAAGACGCTGGAAAAGACGGGGTCCTGGGACGTGCAGCTCGCATCGCTCCTCGACGACGAGGACTGCTCCAGGGTGCCGACCTGGGCGGTGAAGAACGCGAAGGACAGCCACAAGGATCTCTCGAAGCTCAGGGAGGCCGCGAAGACCGCGCTCGAGGACCCCAGGGCGAGCTTGCCGTACGAGGCGAAGGCCTTGGAGGCAGCCCTCGCCGACGCAAAGACCGCTGTCGGTGGCCTGCGTTCGGCCATCGAGCACGCGAGCTGCTCAACGGCCTTTTCATCCATCGTGGATGGCGGTGCTCCGCCGATCGACCGCTCGACTGCCGATCGATCGATCGAGGATTTTGCTGATCGACCGCTCGACCCATCGAGGATTTCGCCGATCGACCGCCGACCGATCGCGTTCGGATCGGCCGACCGCCGATCGATCGATCGACCGCCGATCGAGCGCCGTTCGATCGCGACCGACCGCCGATCGATCGCGTTCGACCGCCGATCGATCGCGTTTGCGTCCCGATCATCCTTCTACAGGCCAAGAAGTACAGCAAGAAGAACACCTCGAGGGACTGAGCTCGGCGGCGGCTGCCCTGCTCAGTCCCCAGCCGCTGCGACGCGCGCTGGGGCGCGCTGGAGGCGCGCTGGAAGTCTGCCCCCGCCCGCGCAGACTTCCCTCGCTTAGACAAAAACTATATTCCTCCGTGGTCCGCCTCCCTTTCCTCGTGCACGGCGTCCTTGTAGCCATGCTCCTCTTATTTCTGGCGGTGCACCGCCCATGGGCAGCATCCGCCGACGGCGGTAGTTTGCCTCCTGTCCACACCCCGCACTCTTCTGGCGGTACACCGCCCGTTGCCAGCCATCCGCCGACGGCGGTACTCCGCCTCCTGTCCATGCCCCGCACTCTTCTGGCGGTGCACCGCCCGTGTGCAGCCATCCGTCGTCGGCGGTACTCCGCTTCCTGCCCGTGCTCAGGAGTCTTCTGGCGGTGCACCGCCTGTTGTCTGCCATCCGTCGTCGGCGGTACCCCGCCATCCGTCATCCGTCGTCACCCATCCGTCATCCGTTGTCAACCTTTTCCACCGCCTCACCCACCCTACTTCAACGGCTCGAAGGGCGCCCGCGGCGGCGCGCCAGGCGGGGGCGGCGCCATGGCCGAGCGATGGCCCCCTGCCGAGCGTCAGAGGCTGCAGGGGGCAGCGCTTCTGCGCCCGCGGCGGCGCGCCAGGCGGGGGCGGCGCCATGGCCGAGCGATGGCCTCCTGGCAAGCGTCAGAGGCTGCAGGAGGCAGCGCTTCTGCGGGGCGCATCGCGGGCGGCGCTGGACAGGTGCACGGAATCCAAAAATCATAATGCGCAATGTGTTTGAAGGATGTTTTGTTTGGTCGGCTTTTTCTTTTCAAAATGCCCAACCGATCTCCACCCGCCTTCCCCGCGCAGGGTGGCTCGCGCCCTGCTGCAGGACGACGACGAGCACGTGGCGGCGGCGACCGTGGGCGCCGACGTGGCTCGCGCGGTGGCGCCGCTTCTGGATGTTATCGAATTGCCGCGCCGAGACGGTGGCCCAGCGTTCAGGTGGACTGTGTGTTTGCCCGACAAGATCGCCCCCAAGCTGGCCCACGCGGCGGGGCCTTGGAGTGATCGGTTCTGGGCGGCGATGCGGGTGTTTCCTTCGTCGCCATCGCAACCGTGGCGGATGCTGCTCTACCACGACGACGTGGTCGTCGGCGCGCAGCTCAAAGCTGCAAACCGCAGGACGTCCATTGTTGTGTACATTAGTTTTTTGGAGCTGGGCACATACCTTCAAGAAGAGGGCGCCTGGCTCCCGCTGGGAGTCCTTCGGTCAGAGGACAAGAAGGATATCACCGCAGCGGGCGTGGTGAGGGCCATCCTGCGGCGCCTCTTCCTCGGGCCAGGAGGCGGCGGTTTCGACGTCGGCGCGTCTCGGTTGCATTTCAAGTGCCACAGGCTGATCATGGACGAAAGCGCGGGCAAGGACACCTTCTCGTACAAGGGCTCCAGCGGTTGGCGGCCCTGCTGCAACTGCAAGAGCGTCGTGCGCGACCAGGGGACTGGCACCCTCAGCCGTTGGGGCCCGTCTGGTTACCTGGTGGGTATCGCTTGCGTCGACGCCTCGAGGTTCGACCCGATGACTGCGGAGGCGTCGGGGGCGGGCAATGCGCGGCCGACGCTCGGCGAGTCCAGAGAGTTCACGAACGGACTTCGCGAACTCCCTGGAATTCGCGAGCGGAGTTCGCTCGGCCGGCTCCCGCCAAGGAGTTCGCGAAGGGGTACGACGAACTCGTGGAACTTCAACGCACGGCGAGTGCAGTGGCCTTCCAGAATCTCCAATCCGCGTACGGCATCACTGTGAACGAGTTCTCGTTGATGGCCGACGTCGAACTCCGACGCGTTTGCTCGCTGGACACGTACACGCGCGACCCGATGCACATCATCCTGGCGAGCGGAGGCACGTTCCAGGTGGAGGTGTTCTGCCTGCACAAAGCAGTGGCGCGCGTGATTCCAGACGTGTGGGATCGGTGGCGAACCGATTTCCAGCGCTGGGCTCCAGGCCGCGGCGGAGGGAAAGCTCCCGTGCATCTCTTCTCCCCTGCCGGGAAGAAAGCCTGCGTCGAGGCAGGGCATTTCGTCGGCTCCGCGTCGGACTGCCTCGCCGTCCTGCCGTTCCTCAGGAACTGGCTGCACGTGGATTTCTTGCCGCATCACGCGCCGTTCCTGCCCCGGGCGCGGTCCTTTGAGGCCATGTATGCCGTCCTGGAACTGTACCTGGCGGCGAAACGCGGCGGCTGCCCAGACGCGTTCGATGTCGATTTCAAGCGCCATGTCGGGTTGGCGCTCAGGAAACACGTGCGGGCCTACACGGACGCGTGGATCGTGCCTAAGCATCATTATCTTTGGCGCGCAGCTGTGCAGGCGGCGGAGGATGGGTTGATGCTCGACTGTTTCGTGCTCGAGCGAAAACACAAGCTCATCAAGGACACCGCGGAGCACTACGACCGCTTGGGCGGCATGGACAAGGATGTGATCACCCAAGTTGTGGCTACGTACTTGCACGAGTCCTCGGCCGCGCCGCGCCAGTCGCACAAATGGTGGCCGACCCCTGAGCTCGACGGGATCATCGGGCAGCGCGGTTGGGGCCAAATGGGCTTTGGTGCACGCGCGAGCCTCCACGGGGGGCGCGCATGCGGGGGCGCCTCTCGGGGCAACGCCGAGGCTCGCACGTGCACCAGGGCCTATCCAGGCACGGCGCAATCACTTGTCGTCGAGCTGCTGTCGGCGGCCTCGTCTACGGCAGCGGGGACGTGTGGCTCGAGGGCGACGCCGCGTTCCACGTCCACTGCGTGGCGGTGGCCGCGGGGCGCTCCTACCTCATCGTGGAGCCGCTGGACCTGGCGTCGCGGCCTGCGCCTGGGGAGTCCGCGTGGCGGCCACGAGGAGGACCGAGCTGTGCAAGGAGGAGGGAGGGGGAGGAGGGGAGGGAGGGGGAGGAGGAGGAACAGGGGGACGAGGAGGAGGGGAGGAGGAGGGGGACGAGGAAGGAGAGGAGGAGGAGGAGGAGGAGGAGGAGGGGGACGAGGAGGATGGGATGGCCCACTACGCCGCCGCCCCATAGGATGCGGCGCGCTGGCTGCTGAGGACGCCCCGCGGGCGCCTGCGGCGTACACCCGCCGAGCCGAGGACGGGTCGGTCCGCGCGCTGGTGTAAAACGCGCGCGCGCGGCGGTGCACCGCCTGGCGGTGGGCCGCCTGTTGTAAAAAATCACGTTCGCGCGGCGGTAGCCCGCCTGGCGGCATCCCGCCTGGGGAAAAGGAGGGACGGAGAGGAGGGGAACGGGAGCGGGGCCCCGCAGGCTGCACGGATCGATGGCGACGCCGACGCGTTTTTGAAAGCGCCCCCGCCCCCCATTTTCCATACGAAAAAGCAGACTTATCGGACTTATAAATTAGATATAAGTTACATATAAGTAAGATATAAGTAAACTAGTTTTGATGAAGATGCTAGATATAAGTAAGAAGAAGTAACATACATGCAGCATGTAACATACGTCAACGCCATCACCAAAGTTCTACACAAAGGGGGTCCGCGGCCGGGGAACCAATCGGGCGTACAACCACGTGCTTCTGCGCAAGCACGGGCAGGTGGCCCGCATCAGCTGCAACTTCGCGGACCGGTACCGACTGGACCGCCACGGGCTCAACATCAAGATCGGGCAGGTTCTGGGGTGCACCAGTCGTAAGTGGCGGCTGAACCTCGAGGGGACAGGGAACGTGCATCTATGCCGTGCCGTCGAGTGCGCCTCCTGTCCAGTGGCGCACCCCATGCATGTCGACCAGTACGCGGCCATTGACCACACACAGATCGTGGACTTGGCTGAGCACGGAAAGGCCACAGCCTGCCGGGCAGTCGGCGTGGGACTCCGGAAGGTATTCGGGGTCGCCAAGTGGCTGCTTTGCTCACCCTGGTCGGTACTTGGATGGCTGTGCCGGGGCCGGCCGGAGCCCCGCTACATCACCGACGCCGCGGGCTATCGCCGCCTGCTTGAATCGTCGGGGGGCTTGCTATGCAGGATCGTGTGGTTATAACCACTTCACAGGGGGCTTAGGTGGGTTAGCTAACCTGGTTGTTATCCTAGGATAGCGGCTTGAACTTAAGCAGTTCGCAAGTAGGTTACCCTAACCTGGCTAACCTACTTAGCCCTACAGGGCTAACCTACTTAGCGTGGGTTCGCTCACCTGGTTAGCCAGGCTCTGTTGTGCTCAGTTTTGCGCTGCCGAAGGCATCGCCCCGAAGAAAAAAGTGGACGCGAGAAGCGAAAAAGAGGAGGAGGAGGAGGGGCTGGAAGAAGAAGAGGAGGAGGAGGAGGAGGAGGAAGGAGAAAGAAGGAAGGAGGAGGAGGGAGGAGGAGGAGTTTGGGGGGGAGGAGGGAGGACGGAGGACGGAGTAGGAAAAGGGGGAATCCGCCACCTTCACGACAGAAATTGGGGACACAGGGCCTCGGGCCTGCGGTGCAGCGCAGAGGAGGAATGAGGGAGGAGTGCTGTAGAGAGTTCCGTGGGCGGCGGCCTCGGGCATTCATTGAATCGTTTTTTTTCTTTTTTGGGAGATCGCACGGGCTGAGCAGCAAACCCACATGCATACCTTCAGTCTGGCAATGCCTCACGTGCACATTGCGCGCACGATACAGTGTGAAACATGCAGTTCGTGGAGATGGGGGATGTTGGGAAATTGTGATGATGATGATGGTGGTGTTTCTCTTGGTGACGGTGATGATGACGATGATGATGAGGAGGAGGAGGCTTGGACGCTGGAGGCGCGTGCGGGTTCACCCCCGCTGCAAACAGAAGCTATCATTTACCTTGTGGAAAAATTTCGGAGACAGAAGGACCTGAGACACCTTGCCAACATCGCACGGCCAAAAAATCATTGACTCGATTACCGTAGAGATGTGCACGAGCTTTGGTGCAACCTCGTGCCTGCATAGGGCAACCCTGTCGTCTAATAGACGCTCCACTGGCCATACAGATATGCATGCGAAAACAGAGTCGCAACACTTTGCGAAAAAAATTAGTTTGCCGAAGCAGATGGCGTGCCCATCATCAAAGGATACTAAGTCTCCCACCTGCACTGCTCTGGCCCGTATGCTGCAACACTTGGATGTCACCACCTCCTGTCCCCAAAAGCGTGGGAACATATCCCATATGACGTCTCTCATTTTTTTGCTTGCCTGACGAGGGTGCATCAACTCTGGCCGCAGAAATTCAGACCGAATGTCATATAGCGCTTGGCATGTGACCTCCTCCATAAGGCCTTTGTCGAAGTTCTTGGTATTGTGCCTTGCGTCGGCATATCTCTTGACGAATCTATGTTTCCTTTCGTGTAGGAAGGTGCCCATCAGGCACTGGTGCCTGATGAACTGGGCGGGCAAATGAAGTGCCCAGTGGTGCTTAGGTCTCCAGATGGAGTCGCCCCAAGCTGTTTTATGGGCCTCGAGGTGCCCAATCACGGCGTCGCCCAACTCTGTGCCCGTAACCAGGCCCGAGTTAGCCATTGAGACCAATGCGACCGCGCGACATAAAGCTACACCACTCTCCACAACCATTCTGCAAACACTCGGATGTTTAGAGACGACGTCCAGCAGGTACTTTTCAAGTATGGGCGCCACGGTGAGCTGTTCGCTCGCGCAGCCGCCAACACCGTTGTCTTTGTGCTTGCGACAAACCTCTTTGGCACTTCCATACGCCAGGGGGCTTTGCCAGTGCTGCAAGTATTCGTCAAGCGTTTTTCCTCCTAATTTGTGTGGTGCCAAATACGCCATCAATGCTTTAAATTCAACTGTGAAGACTCCGTCGCAAAGATAAAGGTGCATGAAATCCCATGCTACAACTGCAGGCACATCAATATTCAAGAACGGATCCTGGAGCATGCCAGTTTCGACGTAGTTGAAACCAATATTGCTTTGGAGATCCTTCAGTGCACCTGGTGAGACCAACGACCTTTGCCGAAGAAGCGCTTGGATACCTCGTATCGAGCTTGCAGTCTGCAGCTCAAACTTTGTCACATCCGTCTCTGTCATAGGCACCATATATCCACCAACGCCAGTAGGACACCTAGTTGAGCTAGTATTGATCACGTTCTTGCAAAGCATGCATACTTTGTGGCCTCCCGATCCTTTGCACTCAAGGCTAAACTTGTGCGCTCTCTCATCGGCTAACATAATCGAAAGGCCCCCACGTACAAGGCGAGCTGCCGACTCGCCCTCCAGTTTCAACATGATGCCATCTCGAAGGTCTGCCTTGGAAGGCCTTCCAAAAAATAACTTCAAGACGTGCCGCATCACTTCCGAAAGATTCCCTGGGAACTCCTTCTCTCGAGTGCTGCGCAAGGTACAAGCCGTGAACCACAAAGTTTCGCAACACAAGGCTGGGAAGTTGAATTCTCTGACGCTCCAGTAGAGGGCAACGCACCCACATTGGCGAAGGAGCACCCTGTGGAGGGAGAGGGGGAAAGAAGGAATGACGGGGAGGACGTGCTCTGGATCAAGAGCTCAGGAGGAGGAGGAGGCCATTGACGAAGAGGGAGGGGGTGATACGGGAAATGAGGAGGGAACCCCATGGTCCTACATCGCCAGTGTGGGTGCGTTGTAAATGGCTTGCAGCTTTCTTTTATTTGCCTCTTTTATAGGATTACCAGGAGTTATTTCGTCGTTGTATATGCAAATAGATAGCTGGTTCGAGCTCTTATCCAAGGCTTCTCTCAGGAAGCGATTGAATGGAATGGATTCCCGTGCAGCCACCTGCAGAAATGCAAATGGGTGTTGAACCCACAGATCCAATGAGGACTCTCCGCAAGGAACAGATATAGCTTGTACCAGTGGCCCAAAATCTGTCATTTGCGACGCCGTGCGAATCCTGTCCCTCGCGATGGAGCTCGGAGAGAAGGCGTCTGGTAAGCCCTCAGCCTCGACGGTGTTTAAAAGCTTTGACATTGCTGAAGCAGAAACGTAAGCATCTTTCCCCCAGTCGGCAAGTTTCTGTCGCTTAGACATTGGTGTGTCTTGAAATCTGTAAGGAAGTAGTATGTATGGACGTCATATCACAACGAGTGGCGAAGCTCAAAGCCTTCAGCCAAAACGGCTGCGGGAAGGAGGGGGGGAGGAGCCTGGAGGGGAGGAGGCCGACAGTGTTAGAATGTCAGTCTGGTTGTTCCCCGCGGCGACGGGTTCAACGGAGCCAGCAACATCTATAGCATGTCCTTTGCACTCGGGATTGCGTCACGGTGGCCATGGGCCGTCTGAGTATGAGCATGTTTGAGTCTGAGTGTGAGTGAGTCTGCGTGTGAGAGTCTGAGTCTGACCGAGTGAGTCGGGTATCAGCGAATCTGAGTGTGAGTCGGTCTGCGTGCGAGTGAATATGTGCGCAAGCGAGTCTGAGGCGGAGTAAATGTGAGTGTGAGTGGTCCGACTATGAGCGAGTCCGTGCGAGCTGTGAGTAGTTCTGACTGTGGGCGAGTCTGTGTATGAGTGGTCTGAGCGTAAGTGAGTCTGTGTGAAAGAATATGCGTGTGTGTAGTCGGAAATACGCGAGACTGAGGGTATGAGGGTGGTGGTGCTTGTGATGATGGTATGATGATGGGGATGGTGATGGCGATGATTCGTTTTTTTGTCCTACGCTACTTGTAACTGCTGCACTACTGTGGCCCAACAGAGTTAGCAAGGTTCAGTGTTGTCCCTTGCGCCCACTAGCAAGGATCAGTGTTGTCTCTTGCGCCCGCCAGCTTATACGAGGAGTGAGCCAGGTACTGACAGACGCAGGTCTATGCCTGTCCTCGAGCGCGGCGCGCTTCAAAGCGCACGACGCCCATGGTCTAGATTTGCAACGCTCGAGTGTACGACGCACTGTGTCTACCCACAGCTGAACCAACGTGCATGCAGGTAAGGCCTCGAGCTCCCTGGAGACCTGGAGACCATCATCGGACACAAATGCCAGCAACGAATTCTCATACTGGGGTGTGCCCCTCATCACTTCTTGTGCCCATGCTTTGTGTATACCTCGCCCGCCTTGCCCAGTGCGATGCGGGCCACCGTGATAGCTTCCTCATCGCTCCAACCCATACTCCTCGCAGCTGCCTGGGCGCCCTTGTACGCGCGGCACGTGAAAGCATTGCGCGAGCGCCCCAAGATGTCCTTGGGGTTGAGCCACTGCTTGTAATCGAAGGTCTTGAGCTTGCCTGCGGGTGTGGACCCCCTGCCCCCGACGCCGTTCGTCCCCCTCACACCCAGAGAAGGAGCAGTAGGGGGGTTGAGAAGAAGGGGAAAGGGGGCCCTCATCCTTGATTCCGTCGTCCATCCTTCATTCCTCCCCGTTCCAATCCTTCTCCTAGGGGCTAGAGGGGGAGTGATCGGCGTCGGGGGCGGGGGGGTCCACTGCCTGGGGTGCGCGTGGCATCGACCTTGACCTTGGCCTTCGGCGTGGAGTCCTTGGGCGAGGCAGGGGACTTGGGCTCGGCCTTGGGCTTGGCCTTGCCCTTGGCCTTGCCCTTGGCCTTGCCCTTGGCCTTGCCCTTGGCCTTGCCCTTCGAAGTGGCAGCGTCGATGAACTGTTGCTCGAGGGCCTCTGCCTCGTCGAGGTCCGTCTTGGACGCGAGGGCTGGGGCGGCTGTCGCTGCCGTGGTTGGGGCTGCGACACCAGCAGGGGCGAGGATACCACCAGCAACCACGCTTGGAGCCGCTCCAGAGGCCGCCTCGGAGTCCACGTCGGACAGCTTGGCGATGTCGTCAGCACCACCATGACCCATGAGCGGCAGCGTGGTAGCCGACAACGAGCGTTTGCTGGCCAGCCTCCTCGACGCGGGCTCGCAGAACTGAATCAAGCCCGCCTGCGATTGGCCCTGGTCGCCTCCTGGAGGCCCCAGGCCGCCTCCTGGGAACCCACGGCCCATGGCAGCACTCATGATTCCACCCAGCATAGCCATGGCTTGGTTCGGGTCAACGAACATGCTCTGCAGCGATTGGGGGGGCCTCGGTGGAGAGGGGTTGCCGAAGGGGACGATCGCAGAGTTCTGGTCAGGCCTCAGCTCCTTGTGGGTCTTCCTGATGGGCACGTGCCTGACCACATTATCAAAGTCGGCATGGTTCCAATCAGGCGGGGTGATCGGGCCAGCCGTCGACTGGAAGGCGAGCTCGTAGACTCCAGGGGGGAGCGCAGTCGGATCCATAGGGTAGGTCGGAATGTGGTGGAACGGCCAGCCCGTGCTCGCATTGTCGATACCCTTGATGATCCGCTTCAGGGTCTGGGCCATCGCCACCATCTCGGTAGGATGCACTGGGCCTTTACCCCCCTTGTAACACACTATCGCAATGCTTCGCTTGAGGCATGATTCCGAAGGGCATGTGATACCGAGTTTCCACATCCGTTCCCCGACGATCTTCAACTTCGGGTCCCAAGAGAAGTCTGGATTCTCGATCGTCTGCCAATCGTCGATGGTGAAGAAGTGTTCGAGTGCAGGGACATTCTGCACTGCTCGATTCCGTCCTGCCGTCGGTGCTCCATGAGCCACTTGATTCGAGAGGGCAAGAGCGATCCGACTCTTCTGGGTTGGCGTCCACGGTCCACCCGTGACCTCTTGGGTCACTAAGGTCGCGGCGGGTATGTCGAGGCCAACCGTGTTTTGGATGTCCGAGATCACTGCAGTCGCTTGCCCGTCCATCATCCCAGCGAGCTGAACACCCGCAGCGAGCTGAGAATTAATGAAACCGACTCTCTGCCTCAACATGTTGATAAGCGCATCAGCAGGACGTTGGGGCGCAGCCATCGTGCCTGACGTACAGTGCAAGCCCTCACAGTGTATACAAAGCACGGCGACGTTCAGACGGGGATTTGGGCCAAAATGGCTAAGGCGGAGGCCCGACCTGATTTATCCTGATTTGGTTTGGGGGCGGGGGCGGCCTGAGAACGAAGATTTATGGCAGGATGTGGGCTGTGTTTCGTGCTCATATAGGAGGGTGATGAGTTCAGGAGGGTGGTGAGTGAACAGGAGGGATAGAAGGAGGATGATGACCAGGAGGATGATGAGGATACCGATGACGAGGACGAGGAGGATGACGATGATGCTGAAGGGCGAGCCAGATCTTCACTTATGGAGTCGGCCGTCACAGTCAGACGGGACATACCATTAGAAGCACAAGATGTTCGAACTATCCAGCGGCTAGTTCGAGCAATTGCTCGAACTATCCAGCGTCATGTTCGAGCAATTGCTCGAACATGACGCTGGCTAGTTCGAACCAACCTCCGTGTGTTCACTCCATCTGATCATGATGGAGTGGTGAGTTCGAACATGACGCTGGCTAGTTCGAGCAATTGCTCGAACATGACGCTGGCTAGTTCGAGCAATTGCTCGAACTAGCCGCTGGCTAGTTCGAACATCTCATGCTTCGCTGATGGGTTGGCGCTATGACGTCAAACTTGTACCTGCTTGGGACATGATTGGTGATGGTGGTGTTGACTAAGATGATGTTTTTTTCACGAGGTCGCCCCCTCGACCTTACCATCAACTAGCTGTGTGTAGGATGCCTGCACCCACATCAGGACGCATACTGAACGGTACCGTGCGATGAAATGGTACGAGTTTAGTATGTACCGTCGCACGACACCGACTGCGCGTAGTGGCTTGACGCCCATCGTCTGCCATAGCCCCAGCCAGTGTCCCTACTGGTCGGGTTCGTGGTGGTGCTCCGAGCGAAAAAAAGCTAGGGAATTGGCGGCGCGGGTCACACGCTCCTGCATATCTGGCCCAGCGCGCACCTTCATCGATTTCGTGCACCACCTGCCGAAGGTCTCGCTGTAGTAGGTCGTCTGGACGGAGCTGCGGCTGGTCAACCACACGACGTGCTCGATGCCGTCAAGGTCAGGAATGAATTCGTCATGCGAAGTGTCGTCTGGCTGCTTGGTGAGCAGGTTGATGTTCTCCTTGGTGAGCTCCATCCGCAGCTTGCGACGCGGGTTCGCCTCGGGCACCACACGAATGGAACAACGAGCACCTCCGTCGTAGACGACGTCGAGAGTGATCAGGTTCGGGATGTCGTCGATGCAGTCCTTTCTCGGCCTCTTGGGAACCCGATGCTCTGCAGCACCACCGTCGTCTGAATCTCCATCGTCGGCCAGGGGGTCGTTGGCAACGTCGGCCTGGTGCATGAGAAGGTCCGCAGCCTTGTTCCGAAGCTTCACCAGGTAGTCATGCATCGCGAAGTGACCCTTGAGCATGGAGCAGAACTTCTTGTCCTGCTTGTTGCACTTGACAACTTCGACTCCGTCGACGGTCTCCGTCTTCACCATCCAGGAGTTGAAAGGCGTCTGGCGCTCGTTCGCATCACCAATGCAGACCGCGGTATACCCACGGTCGAGTTTGACAGACATTGAACCAACGCCAACGCGAGTGCTAGTGACCACTGATCTGAGCCAACACGGCTAAGGAACTGCGATGGTAATGGTGCGTGGCGATGGCTAATGCGTTTGGGTTGTGGATGGTATGGCGATGGCGACTGTTCTGTGCAGGCGAATGCGTTGTGATGATATGCGTAGGATTGTCGCTCGCTCTCTCTCTCCATCCCTTTAGCGTGCATAGGAACTCTGAGTGCATGTGTGCGTGTGTGTGCGTGCGTGCGTGCGTGAGTGTATGTGTGCGTGCGTGTGTGTACACTGCTACACCATGCGCACTCCATCTTGCCACCCCCATGCGGCCTCTCCGGGAGCCCCCCCGAAGGAGGAGCAGATCCGCTGCACTTAAAGGCCCCTTAAGTGCAGCGGGCTGTCTTGGCCTCCGGAGACCCCCCCGAAGGAGGAGCAGATCCGCTGCACTTAAGGGCCCCTTAAGTGCAGCGGGCTGTCTTGGCCTCCGGGAGCCCCCCCCCCCAAAATTTTTCTCGGCCCTTTTCGGCCCCCGCCCCTCCCCTTGCGAAGCCCTGGCGGCTTTCCCCTTGTCCTCCTGGCGGGGGTCTGTGTCGGGGGGTGGCCCCCCCTACGCGCTTCGGGCGCGCGCGTGTAGCCCCGGCCGCGCGGACGGCTGCGTCCGACAGGACATCGAGCCGATAGCGATAGCGATAGCGATAGACCGAGGAGGGGCATGATAAGTTGGGGGAGAACTGATGCTATAAGGAGGGCGGGAGGGACAGCAGCAGCAGAAGTAACTGGAAGGATGCGGTACTTGAGGACGGTTTAGACAGCCCAAGTAACCCGTATACGATTTGGGGTTCTCGTAAAACCGTTTGGGGAGGACGGTGGTGTTGAAGACCGATTTTTATGGCTTGTTTTGTCGTTTGTTTTTCTCTCTCTGCAGCGGACGCGTATTCCACTTCTTCCTCCTCTTCCCCTCCTCCTCCTCTTCCTCCTCCTTCCATCCTCCTCCTCCTCCTCCTCCTCCTCCTCCTCCTCCTCCTCCTCCTCCTCCCTGCTTGCGCGAGTCCGTACAGGACACCGCTGCGTTGGATTCGCACTCGCATCTGACAAGCGAACGGGTCTGGAAACAATGGCTGCACCGCCTTCGCGATGACAGCCAAGAGAGATACGCAAGATCGCCACGGCCAGCCACGACCAACATCAAACATGAATATCATTGAGGGCGTGAGAGATAGGATTTATTATCTGAGGAGGTGAAGGGACTGCTGTCTACGGGCGCCCCCTCCCGCGGGCGCGACCCCTGCCCTTCGCAGCACCACGGCCCGCGGGGCCCTTAGAGGCTTTCGGGGCGGGCGCTTCAGCCTCGCTGCAACTCGCCGTCTCGGCGCGGCGCTTCACAGGGCCCGAGGGGAGCTCAGGGGGGCGCAAAATCTCACAGTCTTTCTCAATTGCCTTCACATTTGTGAGGGTCGGGATCTGGATCTCGATAGAAGTGCTGGACCTTCTCGGCCCAGCAGGCCCGCGACTGCACTGGACGACCACTGGAAAGCTACTCCAAACAACGTTTGCAATTGATGAGTCCTTGGCTGGCTGCGCGGCAAAGAAAGGGCACAGAAACGGGTCCTTACTCTTGGCTCCCCCGTTGGTCGCAGCTGGGAGGTCGAGCTTTGGCACAATCCACATTTTGCAGGGGAGCCCTTCGAAGGAAGACCTCAAGTCCACTTCTACTGCGCCAGTCGGCACCTTTTCGCCGACGCCAATCACGGGGGAGAGAGGCACCAGCACAAGGCCACCAGGCTTAAATCGCGAGGTAGCGAACAAACCTTCACACACAGTTTTCGGTGACAACGAATACTGAACCTCTAGATTCACATCATGACAGTTCTCGAAGGCAGCATAAAGGGCGGCCTTGACAGCCGAGCGGGCCTTGTCAATCATGATGTCCTTGTGCTCCTATGCGCGGACGGGCCCCTTTCCTCCCCTTCATCATTCCTCTGTCTCCTCCCTCCTCCTCCTCCCTCCTCCTCCTCCTCCTCCTCCTCCTCCTCCTCCTCCTCCCTCCCTCCTACCTCCTCCCTACCCTTCTCATCCTTCCTCCCTCCTCCTCCTCCCTCCTCTTCCTTCGCTTCTCCGCTCCCTCCTGATAGCCCCTCCTCCCTCCTGTTACTCCGTCTTACCTCTTCAAGTCCTCCTCATCCTCCTCATCCTCCTCCTCCTCCTCTGCTTCCTCCTCCTCCTCCTCCTCCTCCTCTGCCCCCCTGTGGGCAACGCTGTCGGCTCCATCGGGCCGTGCTCCGACAGCGAAGCCACCAGCTTGTCGTTGGGGACGAACACCTGGCGGTGGAAAGGACGGGGGGGAGAATGGATGTTGGGAGGAGGCCATCCCGGATGCTGGTTTCGTTGGTTGGCAAGTTTTTCTTGATCCCGAAGGTTTGCTGTTCGATTTGGGGAACGCAACTTACTCAAACCAATGTGTTGTATGGGGGTAAGTTGTCAATATCTCTATCATTTATGGTTTCGCCCTTCCTCTCTAGGTGTACTACTTCGTTCTATGCCATCGCCACCCTATCTCTCTCTATATATATATATGTTGTGCATTTTCCACTATATAGTTGCGTACACATGCTAAGCATATTTGGCATCCATATATACACAATTGTACATGTAGGTGTGTGTACAGCAAACCACACTGTGCACCCTACATACCACATATATGTGCGTACACATACAATACCCCATCTACCAAATATCCACATATACATATATATACATATATATACAGATACATACAAGCCCACAGATGTGTACATATGTATCACATGGTGGAGCCAACCCTATCCCCACTATGTATGTGTACCGATAGGTGACAATGGTAGCGGATGCGCCTTGAAGCCGTCGGCCATGGCGTCGAAGGCCACCTCGATGGTCTCGGAGTCCGTCTCCAGGAAGGGGTCGGCCTGGCTGGTCAGCTTCGCCACGGTGTCCGTCAGCTCCTTGACCTGGTACTTGATATTCATCTCGTCGTCCTTCTTTTGGACCCAAGTGCCAATCACGAAGCCCATGGACTGCACCGCCGTGGCCGTGAGCCCTGTGGCGCCGAACTCCACCAAGCCTTTCTCTTGTTTGGGCGAGACCACCTCATCATACTCCCAGGGGGGCTTCACAGACTTGGTGTCGGGGAACTTGTTGTAGAGCTCCTTGAGGAAGGCCTGCGCGCAGTCAGCCGTCGAGGAGAACGTCGCACGGGTCTTGGCGCGCTTGTTGTGGATTGTCATCACCAAACGAACCTGGAGGTCCCCCATGATCTTAGAAACGAACGCGGGTGGCAACTCTTTGAACTTATTCAAGTACTCCCTTGCACATCTGATCCTGGCCACTGCCTCGATGCACTGCGGTTTCAGCTTGCCTCCGATGGCGGAGAAATCCGCCGACGACAAGAGCTTGCTCTCGTTGTTCTTGCTGAAGCTTTCTGGTGATGTTATGCACGCCTTTGCCAAACTCAATATGTATTCTGGCCCCTGGAGGAACTCGAGCTCCGCCAACGACTTCCAAGTCTGAGCTCCAACCTTCCGCGAAAACTTCAAGCCATTGGAAAACTCCCTGAGGTCCTCGAGGAAGTGGGCGTCACTGCCCCCTGACCACTTGCCGACAAACAAGCACATTGCCGAGATCAGAGGCTCCATGCCCGAGCTCTCCTTCCCCAAGTCAGCAGCGATGGCATCCCACTTGGGGTCCTTGAAAGCCTGAGGGGGAAGCAGCACTGGGAGGAGGAGGAGGAGGAGGAGGAGGAGGAGGAGGAGGAGGAGGAGGATCATACTGAGAATGACGAGGAAGAGAAGCAGAAGGAGGAGGAGGAGGATGAAGAGGAGGAGGAGGAGGGAGCTGACGGAGTGGGGGGAGGTTGAGGATGATGACCACACAAAGAGGAGGGGGGATAGGTAGCACCAGCATCGGCAACGCAGGTTTACCGAAGTGCCTTGATGTTCATCTGCGCACTCTTGTGGATCTGCAACAAGAGTCCGACCTCAGTGAGCTCCTGGTTGGACCCGTGGGTTTTGTTGAAGGCGTCCGCCAAGAACGTCGGTAGCTCGGGGCACACTTCTTCAACTTGGTGTCGAATCACTTGCCACTCCAGCCCCTTCTCAAGAGGCTCTCTGAGGGACGCACATTTCTCCAAGACTTTGGTTTTACATATCTTCCCGTCCTCGTTCGCGAACTCCCTCGTCCAGTCGCAACAAATGCACTCGTTGTTCACAATGCGCAATGTCCCGTTAGTGTGGGAGGCGGCCACTGTCAGAAGGCGCATGTCTTGTTTCAATATGTGGGGCAGCATCCCGTCTGACCCACTGGCCAGGTCGAACTGGAAGGTGGCCAGGTCCTCGAACTTCTCGCGGTTCGGGCTCACCTCGAATGCGACGCATGTGTTGGCCTCGCTGTAAGAGAAGCCGTGGTTGGATATCTTGTGCAACAATGCGTGTACGCTGTGTGCTACTAATCCAAGCCCCCACCTGTTCCTCGGGTGTGGGGCTACCTTGTCTGGTTTCTCCCACGTCCTGTATAGCAGACCGTGATCTCCGAGCAGTTTCAGGATTTGGTCAGCTGCGGCACGCTTCTGCTTACTGTGCACGTCGTTGCTCAACATCTCTGCGCACGTCGCATTAATTCTCGGAGCCACATCTCTTAAGTTTTTTTCCGTGGTCCAGTCCAGCCCTGGCTCACACTTGAAATCGGTCATCCTGCTGAAGGAAAGGTGGGCGCTGGGAGCGCAAAGGGGCTCCGCCGAAAGGCTTGAGCCCAAATGTCTATGACCGACGGGGCGCCTTTGCACAAATCTTCGAACTTCAGGAAAAAATATTGCAGAATAATTCCAAAATCAGGCCGATGCTGCCCGAAAAACGCGTGCGGGACCACCTAGATTCAAGGTTTCTTGGGGGGCGCTAACCTACTTAGCGGCCCTTGGGTAAGTAGGTTAGCTAAGTACTTACTAAGGGTTAGCTAAGTAAGTTATAACTGGTTATGCTAAGCTGTTGAAGTTACTTAGCATGGTTACGGTAAGTAGTTAGCTAACCTACTTATTAACCAGCCCAACCACTTGAATAGGTTATCCTAACCTATCTATCCTGTTAGCATAACTTCCTAACTAGTTAGGCACGTTATAACTAACATAGGCAACATATAACTTGCTTATAAGTAACATACTAACTACATATAACCACTTATAACATACCTATCCTGCTTACGAAGCAGGGCGGTGATTCAAGTGGACATCGATTCGGAGAGCGAGGTGGAGGCGGAGGAGCGCCCCTGCCAAGCCGCACAAGTTGGGGTGCAGCTCGCAGGTGGCGCACGCCCCCTCCAGCCGGAGGGGTGCGGCGACCGAGGGATGCAGGAGGCGACTGTTCTGCTACAGGAGGACGCAGAGGTGTCGGACGTCCCCCGGCCGGGGCATTGCCTCAATGCACAGGTGCACCTCTGCGCCCACCATGCGCAGAAGTACCGGTCTACCCTGATCGGCCGCAAATGCAGCCTCCCCACTTGCCTCCGCATGGCGAAGGGTAGCTGTGGGGGGGCCCCGATGTGCGGGGAACACCTCCGACGGGACGAGGGTCACACCGTGCGCGTCGAAGCGACGGTCCAACCTGGGATCCTCGGGGGCCTGCGCCGCCGCATGCGAGTGCGGGCCCCAAGCCCCGCCAGGGCGCGCGATTGGACCGCGCATGCCGCCGATGGAGTTGGCTTAGTGCCCGGGCCGGTCTACCCCCCGCCCGCTGCACCGCCGCCGCCCGCCGTGGCCCCATTCGTCGATGTTGAGCCCCCGGGGGTGCAGGCCCTAGCCTCTGGGCCGCAGCCGCGTCGTTCGCGCTCCGCGGAAGCAAGGGCCAGCGGACGCTCACGGTCTGCCGACCGCGGAGCCCCGGGCGATCGGATCGCCCATCACGGGTGGCTTCAGGAGCCCTTACTCGTGAAGGTCTGCCCGATACTCCCGGGCGACCCTCGGGGAGTCGAGGAGGCGTACGGCGCGCCCCCGGCGAGTCCTTGGCACATTCTATTGGGAGAATGCGAGGGGCTCGACGTGCGGGGCACTGGCGGGGACGCCCGACTTATCATCGGGACTAGCCTCGAGGGCGTCAGGGTGGAGGTCCCAGCCAGCGAGGTCGTGCGGCATCCCCCTCCGCTGGAGGACGGGCGCTACCCGATAGATTGGATCAATCGGCTGCTGTACGAGGTCCCCCAAGGCGCGCGGGAAGTGGGGTTGCGTGTCATCGCCCACCACGTCCCGCAGGATCTGCTGGCGATGTTACGCCAGGAGCAATGGGGCGGTGTGGACGTGGAAAGCGCGAGCGGCTGGAGGCGGCGCTACCTGACGAGCGCGGAGCGCCAGCAGCTGCAGCACGACCCGGTGCGCACACTCGGCCACCATCGGCGGGGCGGCGCGCAGGGGGCGCAACCTGCGCCCGGGATGGAGGGCTTGCCCCGCCCTGCCCCCGTGGCGGCACCGTCGCGCTCGGCAGCGGCCGCCGCCGGCGTGAGCGAGGATGCTGAGGAGCCCGACCCCCTCGAAATATTCATGGATTCCTTGCGAGCCGAGGATCTCAAGGGACGGGGGGGGCAAGCGGCGGCCCTCAGCGCATTAGGTATGACCGCGGACCTGCTCGGGGTTCCGCTTGATCAGGCGGAACGGCAGCTGCGGCGGAGAGTCGCACAGGTGGCAGCGGCGGGCCCACTGGGGTCCGATCTGGAGCGCGCCCTCGCGGATTTGGAGGATGCGCAGCTGGAAGCGCGCGCGCGGGAGCGTGCTGCGGCCGCCGACAAGGTTCCCCTGCAGGGCAGCCTCTCACGCGAGGGGTCGCGGAGCCGCTCGGCGCGGGGACGGGATCCCAGCCCGAGGCAGGGACCCCGACGCGAGCTCTTCGGGGCCATGCCCCCCGTCCAACCCACGGGCCCACGCCGGGGCTTGCTGGGCGATCGGGACCTACTGGCACGCGATGGACGCGGGGGGCCCGCTCGTGGGGCCAACCCGCTCCTCGACGGAGCCTCGGTCCTTGGCCACCTCACTGGCCAGACGCCCCACGGGGGTGGCCTGGGTGGGGAGCGAGCCGGGGGTCCAGACGACGCCGGGACGGCGGGCGCCCTGGGCGGGCTTACAGCCGAGGCCGAAGCCCAGATCATCGAGCGCCTGGATCGCCAGAACCGCCTCACCGAACGCCACGTCCTCGCCGCCGAGCGGCAGGCGCGGGCCACCGAGGGCGACAAGAAGGCCCGGGGCACCAGGGCAGGGATCGGTCGGGACGAGGAACTGGATCTTTACATAGCCAGGGGATGCAACACCTTCGTGGTTGAGGCCTGCGAGGGGATCACGGGGAAGGACTTGTTCGACTCCCTCAAGCGCATGTGTGCGCACTCCAAGAGCACGCTCAAGACGATCGGGTTTCCCTGCCTGGTTACCAACCGTGTGGCGCACGGCTACGCGGCGCTCGCCTTCGGGACGGGCCCACACGACCTGGCAGTGGACGACTGCGTCCCCGCGCGTGACGAGGACTTCGATGGCTACCGGCTCCCTGTGGACGACAAGCTGGAGCCCCGCCAGCGGCCCGCCACCCACATGGCGACCTGGTTCAAGAGGGCCCGGTGCGAGATCCAGATGTTCGAGTCCATCGTAGGGGTCGCACACGGGGCAGAGCGTCGGCGGTCGCTAGGGTTCTTGGAGGCGGCCTTCGAGAGGGACCCCTCGGAGTTCCCAGACCATTGGGTCAAGGATCTGTGGGAAGAGCTCCGAAGCACCTGGGTCGAGGAGCTACGGGAGCTGAGGCGACGGCTCTGCCGAGAGCTCGACACCGAGAACCCGAGGAGGGAGGACATCAAGTACATCCTGCTCATGCCGGAGAACGGCTACGACCTGCCCCGAACGTTCGACCTCGGGGACCCGAATGCCTACTACCAGCAGGTAGTCGTGCCCCGGCGTAAGGCCGCACTCACGCGCCCCCTCAATGGGCAGCTGAACGCCCACCTCACGAAGCGACCGCCAAAGGCGGGAGGGGGCGAGGAAATGGGCGAGCCCCGGCCCACGGCGCAGGGTGATGACAGGCCCAAGGCGGGGGCTGGGCCCCAGCCGAAGGCGGGACCCAAGGCGGGCACCGGAGCCCCAGCGGGGGCAGCCCCCAAGAGGGCGTACCCAGCGGGCAAGGAACTAACACGCCCGGACCGTACGCGGTCCGTGGCGCATGCGCCCCGCAATAAGGACAACGTCCCTATCTGCTGGGGGGCCACCACGCACATGGGCTGCTCGCGGAAGGCTTGCGACTGCCCTAACTCCCATGACCCCATCAAGTCAACGCGCGGATTGGACTACTCGGTAGTCATGCAGCTCGCGAGGCGCGGGGGGCTCCTTGGGACGCCCCGGATTGACCCCAAGCAGGTGGATGGGATGATTGCGCAGCTACGCTCGCAAGCCAAGGCAGCCGAGGCCGAGAAGGTTGGCGAGGACACGTCCCCCCCGCTGCCCCTGACTCCCAGAAGGAAAAGGGGCGTGGCCGGGGTAGCGGCTCGCGAGCGGCGGGCGACCCGGGCCCGGGGCAGGCCCCGGACGACTACACCGCGCTCCAGCTTACCGCGATGGAATCCGACCTCCGGGAAGCGGTTAAGGGCCCCGACTTCGGATGGCTCGAAGACCACGACCGCCCGCGCGCGGCGGCCACTTGGGACGCCCAGCCCGCGGGTGATGGGCCGGAGCTTCGCCTCAAGCTCATGCAGGAGCTCGAATCCGAGGGCATCTTCGCGCCTCTGAAGGGGGCCAGCGAGTACTTGCAGAGCCACGTGCGCGGGCGCGTCTTGGGGGCGCGCCTGCGCGGGGAGCGGCTCACCGTGGAGCGGGCCCTCGAGGAAGCCGTGGACCGAGGCCATCGGGGACTCAGCAGTGAGGCAGCCGACCTGCATGAGGCGCTTAGCTGCGCCGCAGGATACGTCGCCGAGGGCGGGGCCGAGGTCGGCCCGGTTGCTTGGGACGCCGACGGGCTGATAGGCCGCGGGTCCTATGCCTTCTGGGTCGGGGACACCCGCATCCAGTGGGACTTCCTCGACTACCGGGACCGCCTCAGCCCTGCAGAGGAGATGGGCCAGGCGATGGGCCTGGAGGTGGGCGACGCCGAGGAGCGGCAGTGCCTGCTACTGCACGTAGCTGCTGGGGTGCTCCTGCTACGCGCGGGCGAGGGCGCGGGCGAGCCCAGCTCGGACGCGGTGCAGCAGTTGGCCGCGACGTATCGCCATGCACTATGGGAGGAGGCCCATGAGGCCCTTCGTGCCCTGGGCGACTCCCCACCGTGGATCACGGCCCTGGAGGCCGATGTCCGTTCCTACGTCCATGATGCGGTGCACCCGCACCACGACAAGGACTATCGCTGCCTGGCAGCATGCCCCGTCACCGACCTCGACGCCGTCACGCTCCAGGTGCACCGTGTCAACGGCAGTGGGCGCCTATGCGTGGACCACCTAATGGGGACGGGTGTCGGCGCGGAGGATCAAGTAATTCCGCCCCTGATCTGGCGTGGCCATATGCGCGTCTTGCGCCCACGCTCCCACACGGAGGCGGCGGCCCTAGGCCAGCGCTGGGGGCACGCAGGACGCCTGTCCCGCGAGATCGTGAGTGTCGGCTGGCGCGAGATGCTCGATGAAGGCCCAGACGTTGAACCCACCGTCCCGGGCAAGAGCGCGCCCTGCACCCACTGCAAGGCAGCGGAAGGTCGGGCGGGCCGCGCAGTGGGACGCGCGCCAGCCTCGTTCGGGGAACATCCAGCCGACGTCCAGGCACGCCTCCTGGAGGCGAACGCGATGCCAATTCGACACGACCCCGCGTTCGCGTACACGCCCAGGAGGTGTACGCCGGTTCGGGAAATTGGTCGGCTGCGCTTCGCGCCGAGGGCATCCGGGTGCTGGAGCCGATCGAATACTACGACGACCCTCTCCGAGAGTCCGGCCCACGGCCGGATCACGACACCCTCGACCCGGCAGTTCGCGCGCGCCTACAGGAGGCCGCACGGACCCCCATGGGCCCCGATGTGGCCAACGTTTGGTGCTGGGGTACCCCGTGTGGCTCGTGCACCGACCTCGGGCTCATGACCCAGCCTGGCGGGACCCCGCAGGGAACCCGCACGTGGGAGCACCCCGAGGGGGACGGCTCCAAAGAGTTCGAGCTCGTTGGTAACAGCCACACTCAGTTCACGTGCGACACCTGCCGCATCCTACACGACGCCGGCAAGGAGTTTCTCATCGAGTCCTCCTGCCCCTCGGGCCGCTACCCCAAGATTTGGGACCAGGCCCCATGCACGAGCTGCGTCGAGCGACGGGGGCCATGATCGTCCCGATCCACATGTGCGCCTGGGGTAAGGCCCCGTCCGACGCGCCAGAGAGCCGCTATCGCAAGGGCAGCTGGTGGCTCGTCAGCCCCCGGCTGTACCTGCACGCTCTGTTGTTGGCGCGACGTTGCCCCCGTGACCACCACCACGTCGAGCTGAAAGATCACGTGCCTGGCTCGGGCATTAAGCGCACCAAGGAGGCGCAGGTTTGGGCCCCCCGTCTTTGCGCTGCGTGGGCAAAGGTGTTGAAAGGGGCCTATCACCGCTGGTCGGTGAGCCAACTGCGTCGGCAGTTGGCGCCTATATGGGAGGATGGCCCGGGGGCGTCCCCCAAAATCGCCCGGGCGGAGGCGCCCGGGCGCCTGCAGGGCGTCGACTTCACTGGAATCGAGCGCCTACAGGCCTCAGGGGACGGCTCAAAATGCGGTAGGCTTAGCCCAGCCATGCACCGAGCATTGGCGGGGCTTCCTAAGCCCCCGTGGGGCGAGACACAGGGGGAGGCGAGCGCGGGCAAGCCTCGACCCCCTTGCGAGGACCCGGCCAGAGATATCGCGGAGGACCTCGACGGGTGCAGCCCGGCGGAGCTGGCCACGGTCTACCTGACCCTGAGTACGACCCCGAAGCCATGCGGACCCTGGTGGGGCTGGGGGATCGGCTCCTCCAGCGGACGGGGTCCCTGAAGGAAGCGGCCGCGCTGCTTAGGCGCGCGCGCCACGAGCGCCTGGGCAACCCCCTTCGGGGTGTCCTGGGGGACAAGGTGCGACGGTGTTTAAGCCGAGAGCACTTCGAGTACGTCCGGGAGCTGGCGGAAGGGGGAGCATCCGCGCGGCGGGGCGCGCCGCGGAGGCGCGAGCGAGCTCAGCCGTACCCCAGCGTGCGAGCCCACATCGACGAGGCCTACCAGAAGGTATGGGCGGATGTGACCTGGGGGATCGTCTTGGTGGCTTCCCAGGCGGCAGAGGGTTTTTTGACGGAGCTGGTGGAAGCCCCCCTGGGGAGGGTCCCAAAGCAGCTACCGGACAGAACCCTATCGTCCGAAGGGCGTATGATCCACGCGATGCTCTCGGCCAACGCCGCCACACACAAGCGCGACCACCCGCCTGCCGTCCAGCCACGCCATCGGCAGGTGGCGAGGACGGCGGTATGGCATCGCGCGCGCCATCCCGGAGCGCGCCTCCTCTGCGCCAAGCGGGACGTCTCGCGGGCCTTCAAGTGGCTGGACATCGCCCCGGCGGACGTCGGGGACTTTGGCACTTCATTACCGGGGGCCCACGCTGGCATCGAGGGGGACGTCAGAGTCGTTTACCTAGCCATGGTGTTTGGGTGGACGGGAGCCCCAGGCAATTACATGATGCTCGCCCTGGCGGCGAGGGAGCTCCACGAGAGCTATCGGCCTGGGGAGCCGCACTGGCACGACACCACCCACTTCCACTCGGAGTGGCTTATGGATGACCCTGTGGTGGTGGAGCCCGACATTGGGGTCCGGCCGTGGATGGCCTGCGACGCATTGGATGCATCCATACGGGAGGTATTCGGGTCCGAAGCAGTGAACGTCAGCAAGAGGGACGCCGAGGGGGAGCCCTCCACCACTCAGATTATCTGGGGACTCAGCATGGACTTCGAGCGCGAGCGAGTTGGACTCCCGGAGCCCAAGGCTATGAAGATGCGCTTCCTACTGGCGGAGCCGGAGCTGAGCTTCGGCTGCCGCATGGTACGGCTGCGAACCGCGAGGGAGCTAAGTGGGCTCGGCCAGTTCTGCGCCTGCGCAGCTCCAGCCCTGAGCCTGGAGCTCCCAGCGGTCCACCGGATGCTGTCGGGTGACCCAGGCCAGGCCTACGTCCACCCGCCGGGCGACCCCGAGATGGTAGAGGCTGCGTGGGACGATTGGCACCAGACCCTGGATTGGCTGCGCGTCTGCTTTGAGATGCCTGTCGAGGGTAACTTCGAGACCTCCTTCGAGGGCCTGCTAGGCCTTCGCGAGGCCCTCGCACTCCCGGGGGCGCTCGGCAAGCTTCGCTGGCTGGGAGGCGATGCCACCCTGGATCGGATCGGTGCGCTGGACTGGTCCTCGCGCGAGTACATCGTGGCGGAGGCGGCTCCCTACCTGGAGACGCTCCGCTCCGCCCCCGGGGTCACCTGGCAGGGGGAGGGGGAGATCATCGCGGTGGTCGAACTCCTCTGCCTGATAGCCTTGGCGGCCGAGAAGGGCCCGGACTGGTTCCAGCTTCTATTGCCGTACGTCACTGACAACAGTAATGTCAGCCGCTGGCTGCGACGCCGCCGGGCACGGAACGCGGTGGCGCGCCACCTGCTTCGGGTCCTGGCCATGCTGGAGCTACGGTACAAGTTCCGGGTCCTGGACGGACTTTACTTACGGACTTGCCACAACGAGCTGGCCGACTTCGTGACTCGTGCCACGGTGGAGGAGGTACGCCAGCGGATGACGGAGGCCGGATGGACCGAGCTGTCGCCGGCAGCACCGTGGGGCGAGCTGGTGGAGGAGGCCGCCCAGCGCGAGCTGCGGATGCCAGGAGACGACGGGCCCTGGCGCGCGGCTGCACTCCAAGTTAAGGGAGCCCGGGAGGCCCTACCACGCTACGCCCCCCTGCAGGTCGAGGGGGCGCGGCTGCTGGAGGTGGGAACCGCGTGGCCCCCCTTCGGGGAGGCATGGGAGAGCCTCGGCGGGTCGGCGCTGCTGGCGCCGTGGGATGTCGGTGACCGATGGGACCCGGACGACGGCGACCACCCCAAGGACCCCACTGGGGCTCCGCGGATCCGTCGGCTGTGCGCGTCACTATCGGAGGACCCCGGTGGACGCGAGGCGACGGGCCTGGAGCGGCTACTGATCACCACTCGGCCACTGGCCGTGTTGCTCGACGCCCCCGTCAACTACGCCGCAGTGCGGCTAGGGGCGCGCTTGCGGCGCCTCGGCTATGTGGCACTCTCCCCGGAGACGCGCCTTCTGTGCACACACTTCGGCGACGTCACGGCACGCGCGCGGGCGGTCCAGGTTTGGGGTTGCGGAGAACGGGTTCGGGCGCCGAGCCTCATACCCCCCCTGGGGCAGCCCTGCGTGGAGCCACGCGGCCTCTGCCAGCTCTGGAAAGAGGCAGGGCGGCCACCGCTGGATGAGCTCCGCCTGGACCTCAACAACGGCACCTTGCTCGTGGACCCTCGGATCTCGACGACGGGGGATCGCATGATGCCCTGGCCGCGCGGCACATGGCAGCCCGCGGGAGGCGGGCGGGCCCAGCGCGTGGTGATTCATGATCCGCGCGGGCCCTGCCATACGGCACGGGCGAAGCCCGACCCGTTGAAGGGCTATGCGAACACCCTGATCCTGGAAGGGTCCGAGGGCGGCTGGACCGCGCGAGCCCTGCACCCGAAAGAAATCTGGTGCGCCCAGGGGGGCACGGCGGAGCTGTGGGATGTCCTGGGCCTTGGAGGTATGCCGATCGCCGAGCGCATGCGGCAGGCCGCCCGTGCACTCCCGCGCCGCACGGCCCGCTGGGTGCTGCAGTGGGCGGAGCGTCTGCTGAGGCAAGCCGTAGAGGCAGCAAGCGCAGGCGAGGCACCCGGGGCGCGCGCTGGCGTCGGACCCGACCACGACCGACTCGCTAACGACGAGATGGTTAAGCTGTGGCTAAAGGCCTGGCTTCAGGCCCCCGACCGCCCAAGCGGGCCATTCGAGGCTGCGCTGGAGGCGGGGGAGACGACGGACGACGCCGCTCGGTTGGCGGACCAGCTCGACCCCCCTGCTACCGCGCGGTCCACCGCAGCAGGGGAGGACGGGGCAGGCGGGGAGCGGGTCGGGGCGGTGACCTTCGCTGTTCCGGAAGGCGCGGGGATGCCCAGGCCAAGCGCCACGGACGGCGCGGGCGGCGAGGCACGCCCCCCGCGCAAGACCCGCCGGCGTACCCGCAGTGCCCCTGCCCCCGCGCTGGTGAAGCCCGCCGCCTGGCGGTGCGCCGGCGGGGGGCGCCCCGAAAGAGGTTCAGGGTGAACTCACCGACCCTCGCGAGCTGGATGCGACCGCCACCGAGGCGATGCTGGCCAAGCTTGCCGAAGGGACGCGGGCCAACTACAGCGCCGGGTGGCGTAACTGGGTACTCTGGCGGAGGCTCCGAGGCCGGAGCCCGTGCCTGCAGGGGGAGACTCGGGACGCCCGCCTTACGGATGAGGATGACCTCATCCGGTATGTCGTGTACCTGTACAAGGTGATGAAGAGGCGGGCCACGACCATCCGCCAGCGCCTGTTCGCCATTCGATATGCCCACACCCTGGCAGGGCTTGGGGATGTGACCTCCGATCGGCGCCGGCTCTGGACCACGATCGAGGGACTCCGCCGCTGGGACGGGAAGGCGAAACGGAAGCTCCCGGCCACGCCCCGGATGTTGCGCTGGCTCCGCGAGTACTTGTTCGCCCACGGAACGGCCACGCGCCGAGAGGCGACCATCCTATGGGCGGCGCTTATGACGGGGTACTTCTTCATGCTCCGCGCGTCGGAGTATTTGGTCCAAGAGGACCGCTCCTGGAGCATGGGACGGGTGGTGCGTGGGCAGGACGTGCAGGGGCTGCGCGGGGGTACACCCAGCGCATGGCTCAGCGACTGCGACGAGGTAGTGCTGACGATCACGTCGTCCAAGACGGACCAGTTTAACGCAGGTTGCGTACGCAACCATTACCGTTCGGGGGTGGAGTTGTGTGTCGTGGACGCACTCGCCGACCTCCAGAGGGAGCTGCCGGACCGGTTTGGACGAGGAACCGAGGCGGGGCTCCCCCTGTTCCGCCGGCCCGATGGCCACCCGATTATGCGGGAGGAGGTGCAGGGGCTCCTCCAACTCGCGGCTGCCGCCTGCGGCGTGGACGCAGGCCAGATGGGATCCCACTCCCTGCGCATCGGGGGCGCGACGGCGTTGTACCACGCCTGTCGCGACCTGGAAGCGGTCAAGAGGTTCGGGAGGTGGTCCACGGACGCCTTCCACGGATACCTCTGGGAGGACCATCGGCGCCAGGCTCCATTCGCCCGAGGCATGGCGGAGGGCCACGCCTTACTGGCCCCGGACGCCCGCGGTGATGACGGCGTCGCGGCCGGCGCCCGCCCCGACCGGTTGGCCGGGAGCGACCCGCCCCCGTTTGGGAGCGACCTGAGGCCCTCGGAGCGCCCGGCCTGGGCGCCCGGGCGCCCCCCCTGGGCGCGCCCTTCGGCGCGAGCAGGGTCAAATATGGAGGGGGAAGGAGAGGAGGGGCCGGTGAGATACGAGCCAGGGCGAGGAGTTAACGGGCGAGTTGGGAAGCAGCAGGCGGGTCCCACGGGTGTTCATGTCGGGGCGGGGGCTTCGCGTTGCGGGGGTATCCCGGTGGACCTCTCGCCCTCGACCCCCCTTTCGCTACCGCCCCCGATCGCCCCAGGCACGCCCGCCTCCTCTTGGTCCTCTCATCCGCAGCCATCTCCCACTCCAGAGCGAGGCACGCGAGCAGCGCGCGCACCCCAGCCTCGCGCGCCAGCCGCGCCTCCGCCCCGCGCTCCGGCAGCGTGCATCATGGGATTCCTGGTGGGCCTGGTGGCCCCGGACCAGAGCAAGGCGCGCGGCCATGACTACAGCATCATGGCGGTGAACCCCCTCGGCGTCGTCGTCTCGGGGGCCGCGCTGTCGGACGAGCTCCGGAGTGCCGCCCACAACATCCTGTACACGGTGGTGGACGAGCTGGACAGCGAGGACCTCGTCGAGGTGGTCAACCACGACCACGAAGCAGCCCCGTGCATCGCGGCGGCTTGCCTGGCCGCGGGGGCGAGCGAGGACCACGGCCAGCTGGTGATCGTCGACGGCAAGCGGGGCGCGTGGGGAGTGGGCGCGGGGCCGAATATCAAGGTCCAGCGCCAGGCGGCCAAGCTGGCGCTCGCCCTGGCCCAGTTCCAGGGGCAGCCCATGCCGGAGCTCCGCGAGCTCTGCAAGCACAACAGGGGGCTGCTCGACATGATGCGCACGGTGGACGCGGAGGCGGTCGTGGAGCTCACCGACGTGGACGACGCCTCGAGCAGGGGCGAGGGGAGATCGACCCCAGCCCCGGTCCTCGAGCCGGGCGAGGACGCCGTGACCGCGGCACTGGCGCGTGCGGCCATCCAGGCTGCAGCGCGGCGCCAGAGCAAAGGCGCTCCAGCGGAGCGCCCGCGGCCCCCGCGGTCCCCGGGCCAGGAGCGCCTCGCCGAGGAGGTCCGCAAGCGTGAGAGGCGCCCTGCGCCCTTGCGCTCGCCCTCGCGCGCGAGGCGCCGCGATCGCGAGCACGATGGGCCTCGCGATCGCGGGCGCAGGGGGCGGGAGGAGGAGGCCGTCTTGAAGCCCAAGACGGGCGGCGCCCCCCCGAAGGCCGACATCGTGAAGCGCGAGGCCGTCCTGAAACCCAAGAGCGGGGGGGCGCCGCCGCGGTCCTTCGAGGTGAAGACCGAGGTGGAGGAGACGGCGGCGCCAGGCGCGGGGGACGGTCCGCCCCAGCGCCAGCCGCGCTCGAGGAGCCGCCGTAGGCGCAAAGAGGAGCAGCGCCAGGGCGCCCAGCAGCAGCCCAGTGACCAGCACGACGAGGGCGAGTCCATCATCCGCATCGAGCGGGTACCGCACCACGTCGACGCCGAGGTGGTCAGGCAGGTGGTCGTGCCCTTTGGGGTCGTCAAACACATCGCCTTCCTGTGCGACCACCGCCACAAGCGGGAGCCGTGTGTGCTCGTGGAGTTCCAGCGCCGCGCTGATGCAAAGCGCGCGCGGGAGTGCACGAGGTCGAACTATCGGTTCTACAAGACGGACCCGTGCACAGTGGTCACGGAGTGGGCGAGTCGACCTCGCGGCCCTGACCCAGGCAGCGACGGGGAGGATGGCCCGACCATCCAGCCGCCTGCCTGCCCGACGTGCGCTCTCAAGATGCGCTGGAGCTCCTTTGACCCGGGAGACGGTTGGGGTTGCGAGATGTGCCCCGCGGGCGGAGCTAACAGCGGAGCCCTGCGGTGGCACTGTAAGGGGTGCGACGTGAGCTACTGCGAGGCTTGCCGCGTCGCCTTCGGCAAACCCAAGACGGTGGTGGAGAAGGCCCGGCAGAGCGGCCACACCGTGCGGGAGGCGCCGGGCCCCAGTGCCGGCCACGGAGAGCGCCCCAGCACGGGTGCCACGGGTGCGGGGGCTGAGGGGGACCGCCCGCCAGGCGACCTCAGCTGGCCCAAGCGTGAGAGGTCGCCCAGCCGCAACCGGCCCAAGCGCGAGAGGTCGCCCAGCCGCAGTCTGGCGCGGGACCCAGCGTGGGCGCGGCGCGGCGACACCCCTCCCGGCCGCGCGCGGCGTAAGACCGGGAAGCACGCTGGGCAGCTTCGCGCTCCTCGCGGCGGCTGGTACGAGCAGGAGAAAAAGCGGCGGCGTGCTGCCGCTGCGGAGGCTGCCGCGGGCGGGGGTGGGATCCCAGCCTGGCGTGGCAAGGGCGCGGGCGACAAGGGCGGCAAGGGCGGCAAGGTCAAGGGCAAGTACTCCGGCAAGGCCGCCAAGGGCTCCAAGAGCGGCGGCAAGGGCGACAAGAGCGGCAAGGGCGGCCACTCCAAGGGCGACCAGGGCAGCCGCGGCCGGAGTGAGCGTGACCGGCCCAGCGCGGGCGGTCGCGCGTCGAGGGGCGGCGATGGCGGCAGCCCCCGGGACCACAGTGAGCGCGGCGGAGACCGCAGCGGCGACGAGAGCCGCGATCGCCAGGGGAACACGCCATCCATCTAGGCGTGGAGCACCCCATATCCCGACGCCAGCGCCCGCGGCATCGCGGGCTGCGGGCTGAAGGCGGCGGCCCGTGAGTGAGCCGGCTTTCCTCTCAGCCCACCGTGCGCAGGTGGCGCCTGCGATCCTTTCAGCCTACGGAACGCAGGTGGCGCCTGCGATCCTCTTTCTTTTAGCCTACGGTACGCAGGTGGCGCCTGCGATCCTCTTTCTTTTGAGGAGTTTGAACGTTGCGCGCGCGTCGCGCGCTTCCTGGACCCGGCCGCGCCGCGCGTCCTGCGCGCCGTGCGGTCGGGGCCACACTTGCGCTCTGCGCCCGGCGCATCATGCGCCGCTCTTTTCTGTTCTTTTGCGCGCTTCGCGCACGCGCCGCGCCCGCGCTCTGGGTGCGCGGGGCGCGGAAGGCCTCAAGGTTGCAGGCAAGTGGCCGCGCGCGCGAGGCTCTTGCGGCCTCAGGATCCGCCCTCGCACTTCGGGCTGGGCGTCCCCGCGCGCGCGGCTGCGTTTCTCTTTTCTCATGGCCAAGCGGCCGCAGGCGTGCCAGAGCGCGAGCGCGCGGGCCGTCAGGGCCCACGCGCTCGCGTCGGGCGTGGGCCGTCAGGGCCCACGCCCAGGTGGAGATGCGCGTCGCCACGCTGCCATGAAAATACCATCGCCCTGTCCTGGTCCCTCTCTCGTCCCCTCCTCTCCTCCTCTCCCTCCGTTGAGTGCACGCGTATCTCACTTAACTTGTATAGTCTGATTGGTTGTAGACTGCAGGTTAAGTGGGAGGGGGTGTGGGCTCAGGTAGCCATTTTGGGTCCGTAGCGTTCGGCTCTGGCCGACGCGCGGGTGCCCACCCACCCCGCTTTGCTCCCAGACGCCTGCGCGGGCCAAGCGGCCGCAGGCGTGCCAGAGCGCGAGCGCGCGGTCCGTCAGGGCCCACGCGCTCGCGTCGGGCGTGGGCCGTCAGGGCCCACGCCCAGGTGGAGATGCGCGTCGCCACGCTGCCATGAAAATACCATCGCCCTGTCCTGGTCCCTCTCTCGTCCCCTCCTCTCCTCCTCTCCCTCCGTTGAGTGCACGCGTATCTCACTTAACCGAGACGTCGTCAGGAGCACCTGCGAGCGCCTACCTCATGGAGTGCGACCGACATGGTTGTGGACGGAACGCAGAACGGGCACGTATTACAGGCCCACAGAGGATCGTGCATCATCATCTGGCTTGCAGGTGGACTACGAGGAGCCGCAGGAGGTCGAGTCCCATACGATAAGGACAGGACCTGTGCCAGATGGACATGCTGTGCTGGATACGGCGTGCTCACGTGGATGCGGAGGTTCACTAGCGCTGGGCGGCTGCGCGGAGGACAGCAGGGTCACTGCGAGGATGAAGGGCTCATCCACGCGCTTCCGAGGCGTGAATGATAGCGCCCCGGTGATGGTAGAAGGCGAGCGGGAGGTGACAGCTGGATTTGCAGGAGCCGACGTGAATCCACGGTTCCAGAGGCTGCCGAAATCTAAGACGCCGATGCTGCTCAGCATCCACCAGTTGGAGGAGCTAGACAAAGTGCTGTACGTTAAGGAGCAGAGGCGGACTTCAAGGCGATCAACAAGTACGGGGCGCCGCTCAACAAGACCGAGAAGGGGCGCCCGGCGATCTCACTCAAGGACTGGCCAGAGAAAGAAACGACCAAAGCAGCACCATCAGCTATGACGGATGAGATCGACATTTGGACCGCGGAGGTGCAAGAGATAGACAGAGGCGCCCCGCGACGAAAGCAGAGGAAGTACATCGAGACGCGGGAGAAAGAGTTGCAGGACAAGATGGACCAGCGCAAGCAGGTCGTGGAGACGCTAAAGGCGGACCCAGAGGAGAAGCGGTTTTTCATATGCGTGCTCGATGCCGGCGGCGCGGCGGCCGCATCCGAAGCTCGGCAGCGGCGGCGCCCAACTGCGAGACCAAAGGATATCCTGGTCGGGGGCGACAGAGGGTCACAGCGGGCGAGGGCGAAATGCTGGAGCAGCTGGGCGAGGGCGACCCACGCATGACTATCCCGGGTGCCCCGCGCGACCCGTTCACGAACACGTCGCGCATGTTTCCGCGGAGAACGAGGATGATGAAGCTAGCAACTGGCATGAAGCACTCGCGGTTTGTCGAGCAGATCTGGCTCAACTGCAAGCGTCGAGGAGCACGCGTGCTACTGGAGAGCCCGCTGACATCCAAGGCGTGGAAGCTCACGCCGTGGCTAGGCCCAGAGCTTGCGGCCGCGATGACGCACCAGTGCGCCGAAGGCAGCAACCTTCAGGGCCCCCTGGGCGACCCCGTCAAGAAGCCGATGCGGTTCCTGACTACGGCCATCGTGCTAGGCGCCAAGCTGAACTGTATCAGGTGCGACAACGCGCACGAACGAACGCACGAGCGTGATAAACAAGGGAACAGCATCAAGTCTCGGCAACTGGGCGGCCAACCTGGCTAAGACGATCATGGGCGGCATCGAGAATCAGCGGGGCCTCGAGAAGCAGCACGGCGGGTGCGCCAGGTGCCCCAACCACTTCGAGGACATCGACCTTGACGAGATCGCGGCCAATCCTGCAGAGGTGGAGGCACCCATGCGCGCGGGCGCAGCAACGATCTTCAGCAAGCACGGCCATAACATCGATATGGCGGAGTGGACGGTGGTACCGCCACTTGCGCGATCAGCTATCACGGATATACACGACAGCCATTCACACGGACCTTACAAGGAGCCATTGGTACGATACTTGCAGCACGGTGGAGCTAGTCGACGGGCGGTGCAGGCAGCACGACTCTTCAGATGCACAACGTGCGAGGAGCAGGCTTGGACGGCAGCAAGACCTCCAGCAGCTCAGCCTAAGGTTCGAGACTTTCATGAGGCCATTTGCATGGTTTAGTGCTCATACCCGACATGTACAATAATATGCACGTGGCGCTTGTGATCGTGGATATTGCGGCGTGTTTCACAGTGGCTATCTACACGCGTCCTGGATCAAGGCCGACAGCAGAGTTGGTTAAGAGAGCTCTCGAGCTTGGATGGCTGACCTGGGCTAGGCCACCTGCTGCGGCTGTTGAGCAGGACCAGGACTCTACCTTCATGTGCGAGTTCGAAACACTGCGCAATGACCGGCCTGGTGATCAACAACGCTGCGCCAGAAGCTCACCGACAGATGGGCAAGGTCGAGAGGACGATTCGTTACCTAAAAAGGAGATGGCGACGAGTGTCTTCAATGCCGGAGAAGCTCGCGGTCTGGAGTCCTTTGCAGCTGCAGTACGAGGCATGGCCAACGCGTGCAACCAGCTGGTTAGCACAGCGGGCTTTTCACCACAGCAGTGGGTACTGGGAGCTGGACATCGATTACCTGCGAGTTTGGCGAATCCCGACAACGACCCAGCAGTAGTTTCCAGGGCAGTCGAAAGGACATCGTTCTGGAATCGATTGCACCTTCAGCAGATATGCTCGGAGTCCTTTTTTAAAAAAGGCGGCAAACTCATCTGCTTTGAGGCGGACAGCGCTGAGAATGACAAGGCCCCAGCCAGGGCCCTCCCAGCAAAGAGTCTGATGTTCAGGCGATCGGACAATCTAAAGTGAAATCTACATGCTCGATGGCAGGCTCCTGGCTGATTCACAGTCGGATACCGATTCTGAGCTCACCGAGTCTATTACGGAAAGCGACTGAGCACGAGGTGACGACCATGCAGGGCCAGCCCGATCTCGAGCTGGACACAGAGGCTTGATAGACCTTCGAGGGGAACGATATAATCCAGCACCAGATGCTCAGCATCCAGACCAACAGCCAGACCAACATCATGATCAACAGCCAGACCAACATCAAAATCAACAGCCTCCAGAACGACAACAAGACTAGCATCGGCAGCTGTCTGGACAGCACGAAGCTCCACAAGAGCAGCCATCGCAGGGACAACAAGACACACCAGGATCAACACTAGCTAAAGGGGGCGTGGCTCATCCGAAGAAGTCGGACAGCAGAAAGAGACGATCGGATGTGGTGCGCGACAATGACGCGATGCCGACGCGGCAGAGGCTGGGCGATGAGTACGAACCAGTCCCAGCTGATCAGGAACAAGCAGAGGAGGATTTACGAGCGCGACTACGCCAAGCACACCAAGTCTGGGATACCATCCTGGGAGCAGTGGCACAGCTGGACAACATCAGGAATGCACCTCTACTACCCGAACCGGCACCAGGGTATCACATCGAGACGAGGCGATTGTTCAACTTGGACACGCGCGACCTGGTTCAAGACATCTCGAGGGCGGACTGGATAGCAGACCCTCAGATCATCGACGATGTGGAGGCACAGCAGCCGATCGCGGTCATCGAGAAGATCACATCGATGAAGGAGGAAGGAACTGAAGATGGACCGGGAGGTGACCGGCAACCTACCGCCGAAACAGCCTGGACCTCCAAGCGGTAGCCACGCTGGCGAGGTCAACGGGGGGGCCGGAGCAGCCGAAGGAGATGAAACGCGGTGATAATGAACATTCGGTCAAGAAGGACCTGAAGCTCAAGCAGACCAAGAATGATGATGCTCACGACGACCGAGCTCAACTTCAAGTACCTGCCAGTACCCAGAGGCATATGGAATAACGCAAGAAGCCATATAAATTTTGGCAGCAGCGCAGACAGCAGCATCAGCAAATCAACAAGGCACAACAACATCGAGTACTAGATACTAGACAGCCTGAGCAGCATCAGGGCAGCAAGCGCACACGGTGGAGTGGACGCGCACACGGCCGACACGGGCTAACAAGCATCAGGAGATCAACCTGAAGACGCTGGGCGACGACAAGCTTAAGTGAAATAATATACAGTGTGCAGTGGAGAAGGAGTGGAATACCTGGTGCAAGTACGATGCGGCAACCCGCATATGAGCAGCAGCGGTTGAGCAGATAGGCCCTGACAAGATCCTGAGCTCCAAGGTGGTCTGCGCGGGCAAAGACCCTGCGACCTTGGAGCCGAAGGCGAGAAATATGTGGACGGGGCAACGAGGAGGAGTTCGACGACAAGTTACGTCAAGACTCCCCCGCAGTCTCAGCACAGATGACGCTACTTCTGCGCGGCATCGTATCGAGCCTTAACTTGGTCCTAATCGTTGCCGATGTGAAGTGGGCTTTTCCACGAGGCAAGGCGATCGCGCGCGGGCTCTACTTTCGGATCCCGACAAACCTTGGGGGGTGTACCACCCCAGGTGTCAAGGTAGGCGCCCTGCTGAAGCTTGACAAGGGCATCTACTGGACCAGCGACGCGGCGAGAGCTTGATGCGCGGCGCTGCGCGAGACGCTCGCGGGGCCTGGATGGGAAGGCCTGGGCTTCGAGCCCGCGACCTTCATCGAGCGCAACAAGGAGAACGCGATCATGGGGATCGCGTGTCTACACGTGGACGGCTTCCTCATGGGCATCGAGCAGGACGGCCCTGAGGGCGCCAAGATCATGAAGGACCTTGAAAAGGATATTGACCTTGGCGAAGTCAAGTGCGCGAGGCAGGAGGAGGCGACGTTCTGCGGCCCGGCCTATCGGCAAGGCAAGGACGGCAGCATCAACGTCACTATGGAGGCCCATGAGAAGTCCATGCAGACTGTGCGTGTCTCCGGGGAGCGCAGCAAAGCACCTGGCAGTGCACGGGCCCCTGCATAGCATCGAGACTACGAATGGTTTCGAAGAAGCTTTCGAGGCATCCCGGTCGGCATCGACGCTGGTAGCTCCGACGGTGAAGGAACTACAGGACGGGAATGCAGTTATCAGGAGAATCCGGAAGCGGGACGACCTACTGATCAAGCTCGCAGCTGGCCTGAACTTGTGGGAGACCTTGGCAATCAACGTGACCGACAGTGCTTTCGACAACCAGCCGAGGCACATATCGCAACGAGGACATTTCATCATGCTAGGCGACGAGAAGATCATAGAGGACCACGGCAACAAGTACAAGGCACATTGCGTGGGGTGGCAGTCTTCAAAGATCCAGCGAGTGGTGCGATCTACTTTATCGGCGGAGGCATTCTCCAGTGCAGATTCCGTGGATATGTTGATTTGGACAAGGTCCACCCTGGCGGAGATCCTATACCCAGAGATGGATGCGGCCGAGATCGCGCATGACACCTGCTCGGTGACATGCATTTCGGTGACCGACTGCAAGAGCCTGTATGACGCGATCACGAAGGAGAAGGTATCTATGACGGATAGGAGGCTTTCTCTGGAGGCGGCTATACTACGTCAGTCACCAAATGAGGCCAGCATCCAGTGGGTCAAGAGCGAGCAACATTTAGCCGGCTGTTTGACGAAAGTGCTTCCAGGAGTCTACGCGAGGAATATTGCGAGATCTAACTTGTGGACTCTTGGGCCTGATGGCAGAGCGCCATCAATGTGTGGGCGGAGACTTGTTGGACCAGAGAAGGTGGCAGACAACGAGGAGGTCGACGACCTGAACGCGAAGATGGGTAAGTACGTCAAGCAGGATCTGCACGGCGACGCCGATGGGAACGATGAGATATCTACCTGGCCGCCGGAGACGTACAACTATATAGAGGAGTGCTTCTACGACGACAAGAACGGGAACTATGACGAGACCGAGTATGTCGAGACATTCGACATGGACGATGCGATGAACAACTACCCAGTGGATATGAGTGGTGCGCAGCGAACCATCCAGACCTGACCAAGTTGCGGTTCTGCTTCAACCATGCGCGCTTAGTGCATGGAGTTTGTCTTTCGATGTCTCCTGCGGCGGTGACATTGGTTTCGATCATTGCGGGAGTCATCGTATTTATCTACATCATGCAGCCCAAGCAGAGCGACGACGAGGATTCCGGCACGGCACCGATGGAGGTTCAGTTCGAGCAGCGACAACCTTTCAGGCCGGAGGTGCCCAAGCAGGCCAAGCGAAAGACAGTCGCGCGACGCTTGAAGGCTGAGCCTGAGGTGGAGACGCACTTCAGTGAGGTTGCGGTGGATGGACAAATCTACCTGGGGGGCAGTGCACTTCTGAGGCAGTGGTTGGCTACGCTGGGACCGGTGCGCGGCAAGAGTGGCAAATGCGAGGGCAGCATCCTCTGGGACATTTATAGCAAGGACAAGCACTACGCCAATTGCTTTGGCCTGTGTCTGAAGCTAGACGCAGACGAGAGCAGGAGCTACAGCCTTGATCCGAGTATCAAGACGTACATCGCCTACAGCATCATCAAGTCAGCTCAGTTACGATAAGATTTCACTACCAACTGTGTGTTGATGTTGGGTGGCGGAAGAGATTACATCGATATTGCGACCAGCTTTGCGCTTACGTTGGGTGGCAGAGGAGATGTGCGTGCACCCTCTCAGGTGACGAGAAGGTGAGTGCACCCTCTCAAGTGATTGTATCATGTTTGTATCGAGCTCTGATATGTTAGATTGGCGTTTGTTGCTCAAGAATTGATAAGGTATTTCGATATCTGCTGTTCAAAATTTTGATTTGATATCTTGATAGGTGTTGTTCGGTGTGCGGGTGGCGTTTGGCCGTTCGAGCCGACAGGCATGTTCATGCATATGCTGGAGGTTTGCTTCAGAATGTGCTACGCATTCTTCAGCAACCGTTTCTTTTTCTTGTGTGAAAATCAGATGGGCGAGGATGTGAGATTTAGGGCGATAATGAAATATATGTCCCTTCCGCCCGTGGCCGTTGTGGTCATAAGCTTGGCGGGAGGGTGGACGCACCTACTCACGTTTTAGCCTGCGTACCGAAATACAGATCCATATCCTATCTTATTTTGTGTTTGCATTCAATATTGGTGGAAAAAGATATTGTTCTCTGTATTTACACAGCGCCCCAACAGTAGGGGAGGAAAGGGGTCACGGGGGGGGGGGGGGGAACGGCGCAGCCCGCCCGCAGAGCGCCCTTCTCAGCGCGTGGCAAGCCACAGTCCGCTTCTTTTTGTCCGATTCTATTTTTTTGTCCTGATCCGTCAACCGCTCGGTCTTGTGGATGTTCGCCTCGAGCTCCCCTAGCTCCGCCATGGTGCGCCGGATCGTGGTGTCTACGGGCTCCAGCGCTGCCAGGCTCTGCTTCAGGACTGCGATCTCCTCTAAGGTCTCGCCGCTTTCACTGCCGACCATCATGGTCGCCACTTCGAGTCGCCAGTACCTTGATGCCCTTGCGCACGTCGAGACTGTATCCTTTCACCTGGCATGGCGGCGTGGGACGAACCGTGTACTTGGAATGGTTCTGCGCCCCCACTGGCGCTATCACTGGCGTGTTGTTTACCAGGGCCTGCACTTGGCTGTCCGTGAATGCGCTGCCCTGACCCCTCTGTCCACCCGTCTCCTGGCCCCTTCGGCAGTCCCCCCCGCGGTCGCGGCTGAGGGGCGCCCATGGTTGCCCACAGAAGCAGACCCAGACTCGCTGCGGTACGTTTCTTTTACAGTGCTGACAGCCCCGTGCCATCAGGTGAGCGCAGCTGTGAGGACCGCTGAACGGAACGGCCGATGGGTAGGTTAAGCGGCAGGTGTGCCCGCGTCAGCGGGGAACGAGGAACCCGATGGGTCACCCTTGAGAGGCGGTCTTTTTTGGGGACCCGGGCAGCGGCGCCCTGACTTGCCAAGGCCTTGAGCTCGGGGGTTGAGTCCCGAACACGGCTGTGAGCCAAAATGGCTACAGAGACTTCCCCTTCCTCCTCCTCCTCCTCCTCCTCCTCTTCCTCCTCCTCCTCCTCCTCCTCCTCCTCGACCTCCTCATCAATATCCTCCTTCTCCTCCTGCCGCCGGTACAGAAATTCGGGCGGACCTCCGAGCGTTTCTGCTTTGTTTGGTTCCTCGATGGCGCTGCTGCTGGTGCTCCTTCCCCTCGGTGGCGTGCACGGTGGCCATGCTCCAGGGCATCCTGCGGACCGTGGCCTTCTGGCTCCTTCGGATGCAAATCCTGGGAGGTCACATTCTGATTTAGCACTGGTCCGAAATCTCGCTGCATCCGGCTTAATCCCGCTTAATCCCGCTTAATCCGGCTTGATCCCGCTTAATCCCGCCAAATCAGGCTTAATCTCGCCTGATCCGAGGCCCACTCTGGCTAAACAGCCCCCCGATGGGGCTTAACCCCCCTTAATCCTTCCGACGAAAACCTCCCAGTAGTTGCCTCCTAAGGCTCCGCGGGGACGACGCGCCGTCCAGGAATCCCCTGTTCGACATGGTGATGGCCACCTCCATGTGCTTCTGGTTCGTGCTGGAGCACATGAGGCTCCGCGTCGTCATCGTCCTCCTCCTCGTCCTCCTCCCTCTCCCCCTCCCCACAAAATGGGTGATGAGGAGGAGCAGCATCAAGGGAGAGCAAAAGGCATGGGCATAAACTTTCGGCATTTCTCGCGGACTTTTTGGATTTGCGCTGGGGGCCCTTCCAGCGCCGCCCCCGGCACGTACCGCGCGCCGGGGGGAAGGGGACTAGCGCCGATTCCGGAAATCCGCGCGGACCTCCGAAAGCGTGTGTTTGTGCTGTTGTGTTGTTCCTCTATTCTCGTCCGCTTCTTTTTCCCCATGCGGGGTGTTGAGGGGCAGGAGGCGGAGGCAGACCCGTGTCTGCCCTTGGGCCTTGGGGGGCCCGACGCGCATGGCCAAGGCCCGAGGGCCACTTGAGCGAGGAGGCGGTGCCAGAAGAGGCCAGGCAATTTTGCCAGAAGTAATAACCTAGTTGGCTACCATGCTGGTATGGGGGGCAGAACGCACGGATACCGCAATTACCTTTTCCGAGCGGGCATAGTTCAGTACCACGATGTGCGCTACCCAGGTGCATGGGACCGGGGAAGGTGTTTGTGGAGTGGCCCACGGTCGAGAAGTTGGGTGAGCTGTGTTGTCCTAGGGTTAGGCCTCTAAGGGATCGACCCCTCCGAGGCGAACGCATCCCATCTTTCGGTCTGGCACGTACGCAAGCCAAGGTGTAACCTTGGCTTCAGTCGGTTCGGGTCCCGTATGTGCCGAATTTACGACTGTTGGATTGCGGGCGTCTTGAGATCAAGTTGTGAAAAAGGCCCGCGGGACCAGCATGTCATGCACGTTGACTGTCTCGAGTACAGCGGCCCCCCTGGGTGACAGTAGGCGCATCAAATGCGACATTCGCCCTGTCGGCGGGTGCCCCACATAATGTCTCTGGCTCCCATGGACGCACAGAAGCTCTGGGGCACCTGAGTGTCCTCGAAGCTCGACGAAGAATGTGGCCCAATACCTCTTGCAGCAAGATTTCTCATGGTATGCGTCTAGTGTTGTGTGTGTGCGTGTGTGTGTGTGTGTGCGTGTGTGTGTGTGTGTCTGTGTGTGTGTGTGTGTGCGTGTGCGTGTTCGCACACCTTCGAGCCCCGGTGTCCGGCGCCCGAGGCCGCCCGCGCACTCCTCGTGGCCAGGACTGTTCTACGCCCGAGACCTCCTCACGCGTCCCTCCTCCGCGGCCGCCCCCCTCCTCCCCTGGTCGCCTCCAATTGGAGCGCGCGAAAAATCAGGAGGGAGCCAAAACACACAGACACAATGAATCGTCGACTCCCAGGAAATTATGGGAAAACATGGGAAGGGGGGGGGGGAAGACGAAAACCGGGGAAATGTCGGAAAACATTTGGAATCTTGATAGTTGTGTCTATTTGTTTGCGTGTCCCAGGGCCCCTTCGAAACAGGGCCTCGCTTTCGAGGGTCGAGGGAGTTGCTATCTCTTCCTCGGCGGAGGGCGGCGGAGGGCGGCGGAAGGAGAAAACGAGGGCGGCCCTGCTGGAAGCAGCTGGCGGAAGGACGGCGGAAGGCCGGCGGGGGGGCAAAAGTCGACCTCCCAAGACACGGCTGGAGTGTGTCTGGGGGGCCAGTTTTTCAGAGGGTCGGGGCGCGGGCGCTCGGGAAGTGTGGACCTCTTCTCTCTCTGTGCAGCTCTTCGGGCGAAGAGAACTATGCACGTGCACTGATCCTGGCAAGGCCCATCCTTGACCCAGGATCGGTGCATATGCCTTCCTGGCCAAGGCAGGAGGGCGTATGCACCGATCATGGGCTCAGGATGGGTCTGGCCAGAGTCGGTGCATGTGCATTGTTCTCTCTCCTCTAGCTCTAAGGCAGGGGACCTGGCCCAGGAGCAGGCTCAAGACACGACAGCTTTTTGGGGGGCTCAGGGTGTCCGGAGTCCGCCGTGTGCCGTGGCTTCTGGCGCGATCCGCTGGCGATGCGAGCTCGTCGGCGCCCCCCCCTCGCGGCGGACGGGAGAGGGTCTAGCAGACTCCAGACACGACAGCTTTTGGGGGGCTCAGGGTCCCCGGAGTCCGCCATGTGTCGTGGCTTCTGGCGCGATCCGCTGGCGATGCGAGCTCGTCGGCGCCCCCCCCTCGCGGCGGACGGGAGAGGGTCTGCCAGTGTGTTGCTTGGCCTGCGAAGGCGGGGGACGAGGGGCTCGGCAGCAGACCACGGGAGCCTTGTGCGAATAGGGGATCGACTACAGAGTTGGTTTGCTCCCGCATTTATTGTCCCGCCAGATATGCCAGAAACGCGTAGGATGTTCGTAGATCTACGGGGCATTACGCCTATTTGTTCGTAGGTTCGGCGGGAAAGCCAATTTCTGGGTAAGTCAGTTCTGTAGTCGATCCCCCATTCGACTTTTGTACTTGGCGTCGACAAGCGTGGGCGAGCGTCGACTTATAGCGTGGACAAGCGTCGATGAGCGTCCTTGCGCAAGAGCCAACAAGATGATGTGGGATGCTCCCACGAGATGCAACTGAAGGAGGGGAAGAGCTCAGGTTCCTCGGCGTGGTCCGGTGCTCTCTGGAGACCTTCGAGCTGATCGAGCTCCGGCTCCTCTGCCTGCTTTACGCCCTCTACGACGTGGTCGTCACTCTAGACACCGACCTGCGCGTCGCGGCAAGGGCTCCCAGGGCAGCCCAGCAACAAACAGAACCACACAAGCACGCGTACACACACACACACTTACACTTACACTTAAACGCACGCACGCACGCACGCACGCACGCACGCACGCACGCACGCACGCACGCACGCACGCACGCACGCACGCACGCACGCACGCGCACACACACACACACACACACACACACACACACACACACACACACACACACACACACACACACACACACACACACACACACACACACTTACACTCATACTCACACACACACACACGCATACACCTGCACGCACGCACGCACACACGCAAACTTTTTAGGCGTCGCGGCCACGCGCGCAGCGGCGCGGCGAAGTACAGGTCGGGCTCAGCGAGGCGCGCGCGGGCCGGCCCAGACCTCGCGACCTGGAGACGTCGGATCCGCCCACCGGGCATCGGCAGCTTCACTCGCGAGGGGAGCCGTGGGAGCGAGGGGGGCAGGGAGCGGGGGGTCGGGTGACGGGGCGGGGTGTGGAGGAGGAGGAGGAGGAGGAGGAGGAGGAGGAGGAGGAGGAGGAGGAGGAGGAGGCGGAGGAGGAGGAGGGGAGGAGGAGGAGGAGGAGGAGGAGGAGGAGGAGGAGGAGGAGGAGGAGGAGGAGGAGGAGAGGAGGAGGAGGGGGAGGGGAGGAGGAGGAGGAGGAGGAGGAGGAGGAGGAGGAGGAGGAGGAGGAGGAGGAGGAGGAGGAGGAGGAGGAGGAGGAGGAGCAGCGCGCGGTCGGGGGAACAGGGAGGGGGCGAAGAGGAGGACCGCACGGGTGGAGTGTGCGCAGGACGACGCGGCAGACACACGCACACACACACACAATTGTTTGATCTGCGGGGCGAGAGCGAACCTCTTCCGCTAAAAGCCAGGCGGGTGACGCACAGCTCTAATTAGGGAGGCACACGTACAAACACCCACACACAAACATTATGAGTGTTGCGGCCTCGAGCGCAGCGTCGAGGAGTGGAACGAATGTTGAGGAGCGGAGCAAGCGCGCGCGCGGCGGGCCCCCTCGGACGCCAGGGACAGGGATCCCCGCCCGAAGGGATCACAGCGCCGTGCGCACGCCCGGGCGTGGTTTTGCGGGGGGGAGAGGCGAAGGAACGGGACGAGGCGGTGCCGAAAGGGCCAGGACCGACAGCGCGAGCAGGACAGGGCGATGCGCAGCGGCGGCAGCACAGACAGGACCGGGAGGGGCGAGTACTGCACCAACACACGCTCACACACACAAACTCCCAACGTTTGTGTGTGTGTTGTGTGTGTGAGCGTGTGTGGGTGCTGCCTCCTCCTCCTCCTCCTCCTCTTTCTCCTCTCCTCCCCCTCCCTCTTGCTCGGCCTCCCGCTCCCGCGCGGCGCGGAGACGCGCTGGGCGAGGTCCCAAAGTATACCTGTGGTCGCGGAGTTTGCGTGAAAAAAACGCTCACACACAAACGCACACAAACACACCACACACAACACACACAACACACACACACTTTTTACGCCGGCGGCGAGGCAGAGGCGAGTACTGCACCCGCCACCCGCACAAACGCGCGCACACACAAGCGCACACACTTTGTTCACGTCGGCGGCTAGGCAGACTGACTGCGCTGGCGGAAGAGCATTGCAAATACACGCACACACACTTTTGGCGGTCACGGCCCCGCGCGCCTTCGAAGCGGAGTAAGGTCGGAACCTGTGACACACACGCACACACACGCGCACGCACACACACGAACACACACACACACGCACAAACACATACACACACACTTTGATGTCAGCGGCGCAGAAGGTCCTCAGGCGCGAGCAGCAGATGGAAGAGCTAATTGTGACCGGGCATTGTCGATCGCGCAGCGTACAAGTGCCGCACCCTGCAACATGCAAGCGATGGGTGGGTTAGAAGAATCGGAAGTCCAAGCGAGACATGCGGAGTGACCCTTCGCGGGAGTGACCTTTGGTGCGGGCCCAAGCCGCGCATCAAAGGTCACTCTTGCCCAGGATCACTCTTTCATGTAGCCGATTCAGGGGGAAGAGGGGAGCAAGCAAACGCACGCACACACACACACACGCACACACACACACGCACACACACACACACACACACGCACACACACACACACACGCACGCACGCACGCACGCACGCACGCACGCACGCACCCCCACGCACGCACGCACGCACGCACGCACGCACGCACGCACTTACGCACTTACGCACTTGACCTCCCGCGGCCGAGCCGCGTCACTGCAGCGAGGAGCAGGATGGGCCACATGTTACGGGCGGGGCGTTGGCGAAGGAATGTTGGCATGAGGCCTCAGACCCTGGAGCATCCCTGAGACCTGTCAGGGGAGGAAGAGGTAGTTACCCGTACCTCTACGCTTCCCCCGTTCTCCCCATTGTTGGCCTCATCGGAGGCCCTCGTCGCCACCGCTGGGTTCGCCTCGACATTCTGGTCAGAACACACCTGGAGAGGTCCAGGGAGTAGCAGTATCCGTACCTTTCGGTTTCCCCCATATGATGAGGGCGGCGGTGATACCCATGGCCAACCCAAGATCGGAGCCCCCACCGGCTTCCGCACCCTGGATTCCTCATCCCATGGTGCCTTATCCAATGCCCTTAACGCGCAGAGGGGGGAATTGGGGGGGGGGCAGGCTTCCTGGACGCACCCCTGCTTCTTAGACGGCGCGGGCCTCACCGATAGGTGCAGGGCCAGCGCCTTCTGAGGAGCAGCCTCCCAAGAAGCCGTCCCCCTTCCCCCGCTCGCCGCCAAACCCTGAACTCCGCCAGGCGATGCGAGAGGCACCGAGGCGAGGCCCCGCGCAGAGCGCCGCGCGGCTCGGCAGAGCGGCGCCCGCTTCGCGACGGGCAGCCGCTCGTCGAGGAGCGCCCCGGGGCCCAGGGGCGTCCAGGCGGGGCCTCGGGGCCTCGAGAGGCGGGGGCCCATGCAAACGGAACGGGATCCTGCTGCTGCTCCTGTTCCTGCTCCTCCTCCTGCTGCTCCTCCTCCTCCTCCTCCTCCTCCTCCTCCTCCTCCTCCTCCTCCTCCTCCTCCTCCTCCTCCTCCTCCTCCCCCTGGGGCCTCGAGGGACGGGGGCCTCGAGGGACGGGGATCCTGCAGCATCCTGCTGCAGGCAAGGGGTGCATCGGCCTGGGCCAGCGGGCAGTGCCCAGACCCCCGACGTCCTCCTGCTCCTCCTCCTCTCTCCTCCTCCCTCCTCCTCCTCCTCCTCCTCCTCCTCCTCCTCCTCCCCCTCCTCCTCCTCTCCCTGGGGCCTCGGGGGACGGGGGCCTCGAGAGACGGGGATCTTGCAGCATCCTGCTGCAAGCAAGGGGTGCATCGGCCTGGGCCAGCGGGCAGGGCCCAGACCCCCGACGTCACGAGGAGGAGGAGGAGGAGGACATGCCCACAGTGGCGTTGGCCCTTGCTGAGGCAGTGTACGTATCCTGCCTATCTTTAGGGCTTCGCCCCAATGCCGCCAAGACCAAGTTACTTGTGTTTCTGCGTGGCGTGGGGTCCCGCGGGGTCCCTGGATTTTCTTTCGGGGTCGCGGAGGTCGAGTCAGTGCGCTGGGGTTTTGCTTTCCCTATCGTCCAGGTTCACAAGGTCCTGGGGGTTCAAATCGCTGCATCTGGCAGCATGGCTCCTGAAGTCACCGCCCGCTGCGCCAAGGCCCGCGCCGCTCTCATGCCCATCAAGGCCACCATTGGCCCGAGAGAGGGCCTCTCACTGCGTTCTAAAGTGCTTTATGCTGAGGCTTTATCCTCGTCGGTCCTGCATTATGCAGTGGGGCCATTTGGCCTACCATCACTGTCGCCCAAGCTAGACATATGTGCACGGCGCACATGGCGGTATACCGAGCGGCGTTGAATCCCTCAAGCACCAACAACGCCAATGATCACGTTCTTTCTGCTCAGGTCTTGTTTGACACTCAGAGATTTCCGCAAGTCGTTGTCATGACCATAGCGAGGCTCCGTTATCTTGCGCGCATGCTCACCAATGCCCCCCCACTCATTAGGGTTCTAGTAGATATAACATGGGATGATCCACGAGGGTGGGCACACCAGCTACAGGCGGATTATGATTGGCTTCTGTTCCACACTGACCCAGCCCGCCGCCCTACCGACACCACATCTCAGGGACTAGTCCGATTTGCTCTGAATAATCCCCGTGCCTACCGTTCCCTCATTAGCTCTGCCATTAGTCATGCTAAGCCACATGCACAGGACGACATGCACAGAGCTATATGGGAGAGAGAGCTCCGAACTACAGCTCAAGGAACCCCCCTTTGCGACGCACCCCCATCGGTCCCACTCCTCAAGTGCCCCCATTGTGTTCATACCACAGCTAGTGAGCAGGCCCTTTTGGCACACATGGGGAAATTTCACAAAACGCCCGAGGCCCCGACGGCCATCGCAGTAGGTTCTGTTTGCCAGATATGCCTGAAACAGTTCAGTGATGTAGCAAGACTCACCCAGCATCTTCGTAATGCCCCCACATGTCGCGTGTCTTGGAGCAGGTCAGGCTACGCAGCAGGTCCAGCTCACCAAGACGAGCTGGCACAGGCACGTGAAGAAGCTCGCCGAGTATCAGCCGACAACCGATCGAAGGGGAGGCCGGCCAACTTTGCGTCATCCCCCCCCGTCCAGCTCGAGGGACCGCCAGTTGGACCTCGCATCGTTGTCTCGCGCAGGCAGGCCAAGCTTGAGGCCCCAGTTCTTCAGGTCCCCCCTCCCCCTCCGCCGCCTCACCCCTCCGCTTTCTCCCCTCGGCCCCTGCCCATTCGGCCAGTCAAGTATATCCTACACCTGTTCTCAGGATTCAGGCGAGAGCGGGATTTCCAGTGGCATTTAGAAGCTTTGATAAAGGACCTACCCACTAACGTTATTGTGCTTAGTATAGACGTTGCTAACCATGCAACGCACGGCGATCTCACTGCCCCTGCCACCGTACATTTGTGGTCCTTAATGTTGCGATCTGGGCGTGTCGCTGGAATTCTCGCTGGCCCCCCGTGCGAGACATGGTCCTCGGCTCGTCACCTGCCCGTTCCCGAGGACGCCCCTGGAGGGAGGAAGCCACCCCGCCCCCTACGTTCTGCCCAGCATTTATGGGGGCTAGGCCACCTCAATGCCAGAGAGCGCGAGCAGGTGCGGCTAGGAAACATTCTCCTACGCACCACCATCCGTTTTCTCTACGAGGCCTGGACGTTTGGGATCCCCGCTTTGATGGAGCACCCCTCACTTAACACCCGCGTCCCTGAGGCTCCCAGCTCCTGGTTGCTTCCCCAACTTCGCAGACTTGAGGGGCTTCCTGGGGTTAAGGCTCACCACATTCATCAGTGCATGTTCGGGGGCCAGGGGCTGAAACCCACTACGCTCCTCGCGGTTCATGTTCCTGCTATGGGGGCCATCCTGGAGGCCAAGATAGGCCGTGGTAGGTGCATTCACGCGAGGCCACATAGGGGGTTCTGGGGGGTAGGCAATGATGGACTCTGGCGCGCTGCTCACCTCAAGACCTACCCGAATCGCCTGTGCCTGTTCTTGGCTGCCAGCTTCCTAGAGGAGACCCGCTCTAGGTTCCCCGAACTGTGCCAGGGCCCTGGACACCCTCCTCCCTCGTCCCCTGCTGCTGTCAGGCCACCACTCGCGTGGACCCTCAACGACGAACGAGCGTTAAGGGCGTTGGTGGACCTTGGCGATTCTTGTGACGGGTGGAGTGTGCCGACAGGGTTACGACAGTTCTCGGCACCGTGGGACCCTTACTTGGTACAGGGCATCAGTATGGATTGTATGTTGCATCGGACGGCCACGGATCCCGACTTGTGACGTGCACCGGCCCTCCCTCTTCTTTCCCTGTGTTGTGTTCATGTGTTTTATTTGTCATTTATTGTTGAGTTGCAGAGCTGCTTGCCTTATGCCAGCAGCGTTGTGTTTTCAGTGAAGGGCTCTACGTGAAGGAATGCCGAGCCCAACCACAGGCTCCGCAGGGTGCGCCGCCCTCTCGGCAGTAACGATCGAGCATGCTCGGCGTCATCGCCCAGCTTCGCCACAGGCAGTAACTGGTTTCACTCCGTGGGGGAAGGCTCTCCTTTTCCATCTCTATATTTCTTCCCCTTTTCCTTTACTTAAGTGTCCATCAGCTTTAAGTGATAGTACCCCTGCTTGCACTTACAGGTGCAGGCTGCGCCAAGAGCGCCAGGCAGTTCAGTCCACCTTCGCGGTTGCTGTTGCTGCCTGCTGTCATTCTTCACCCAGCGGTCTTCTCGCCCTATCTCTCACCATCATTGGCTTCGACTCTCCGCCATTCGACCGAACCCGAACCGAGGAGGAGGAGGAGGAGGAGGAGGAGGAGGAGGAGGAGGAGGAGGAGGAGGAGGAGGAGGAGGAGGAGGAGGGGGAGGGGGAGGGGGGAGGGGGAGGAGGAAGAGGAGGTTCACGGCCCATTCCCTAGGACTGGTTTCTCTTCCCGAGTCGTGTGGGGACGGTGCCGAGGCCCGGCGAGGGCCCCCAGGGGCCGGAAATCGCGAAAAGCCAGGACTCGACGGGGCCTGGGGAGCCTGCAGGATCCCGAGGAGGAAGGGGAGGATGGGGGAGGAGGGGGAGGACAAGCTAGGTGCGCTCGCGTCATGTCTGATCTCCTACCCCTTCCGCCCATCCCTTACCACGGCGAAGATCCCCTCTCTATTCGCACAGTCGGATGTCGAGCAGGGCAATGATCCCGAAAGGGTACGCGATGCATTGTAGAGCACGGCGTGGCATGGCGTAGAAGAGCACCGCAAAGCGTAGTATCAACGTAGCATTGCATTGCATGCCGTGGCATAGCACGGGAAATGACGCCAGCGCTGCAGCGGGAGCACGAGTCGAAACGAGCGGAAGCGCGGAAATGAGGCCAGCGCTGCAGCGGGAGCACGATTCGGAACGAGCGGAAGCACGGAAATGAGGCCAGCGCTGCAGCGGGAACACGATTCGGAACGAGCGGGGCCCGAAAATGAGGACGGCGCCTCAGCGAGAGCAGCATTTTGAAAATTGCAAGCGAAAACCTAACTCCGGGGAAACCTGTGTGCAAAAAAAACAGTACGCGGGGGGGGGGGGGGGGTCGAACACTTTCAAACCGTCATCATGGGAAGAGGGAGAGTAGTATTCATATTGAGTAATTGTGGAGGCGTTAGGATCTCAGGGTCCCTCCTCCTCGAGGGGGGGCCCCCGAGCCTCAGCCTGCCCCGCCAGGGCGCTCCTGGGCCCGGGGCGCTGCTCGACGAGCCAAGCGGCCCGCCGCGGAGCACCGCGACGCTCTGCGGAGAGCTGCGCGGCGCGCTCAGCCGGGGGGGGGAGGGCCCTCACCTTCGGCCGGCGGGCTGCTGCCTGCTGTCCCGGGGCCGGTCAGGCCTGCGGCGGAGGCCCCTATAGAGGCCTGAGGCAAGGCAAAACCTGCGTCCTGTTTTCTTGTTTACGACACGGGCTCGTCTGGGTATGTCTTCGTGCGTTGGATCCGCATCTTTTCGTCGCGCGCGTGGCCCTGCCGCACCCTGCAGGCTCCGAAGCTGGACCTCCTGCTGAACACGCGGGATGCCCAGGGCACGCGCCTCACGGACTTCATGGGCCCGACTGACCGGGGCCGCTTCCTTGAGTTCGTGGCGCGGGCTCCGCCGGACGTCACCGACGGGAAGAGCAACCCCACGCCCGCGCAGGAGACCGTTTTCCCAGACATGCTCGCATGCTCGCGTCCTGAACTAAATCAGGACGGGAGGTTGTTTGCCATTTTGGGCCCCCTGCTTTGTTGGGTGCGACCTTATAAGTAGTTATAGGTTACGTAAGTGGTTCTATTTTAGGCGAGGTTTGGATGAGTTTGGATTGGTTAGGATGGCCTATAAGTTTTATAGGAATGCCGATAGTGTAGTGCCCCATAGCCCCCCCTATGTTTCACTATAGGATCTATAGGAGCTTACATTGTCTTATCATCAGCAACACTTGGAATCCCTAAACTTATTCATTGTTTCACTATTTTTACTATGTTTCACTATTTTTCCTTTTTTAAAATACTATTTTTCAATATTTTCACTGCTTCTCAGTATTTTTTTATGTTTTTTCCCAACCATCCTGTGGTGTTGGGTCCTCGTTTTGAAGAGACGGTGGCCCGCGTCTCCTCTCCTCCTCTCCTCCTCCGCCTCCTCTCCCCTCCTATCATCCTCTCCTCCTCTCCTCTTCACCCACCCAGTACACCGTTTCGTGGCTCCATAGGGAGCTCCACCGAAGGCCCCAGTGCCCGCGCCCGCATGCGTCACCCACACCCATTTCGGCACACCCCTCACACGGTGGCTCCATAGGGAGCTCGAAGGCCCCAGTGCCCGCGCCCGCACGGCACACCCCTCACACGTTTCGTGGCTCCATAGGGAGCTCCACCGAAGGCCCCAGTGCCCGCGCCCGCATGCGTCACCCACCATTTCGGCACACCCCTCACACGTTTCGTGCCCGCTGCGTCATTTCGGCACACCCCTCACACGTTTCGTGATAGGGAGCTCCACCGAAGGCCCCAGTGCCCGCGCCCGCATGCGTCACCCACACCCATTTCGGCACACCCCTCACACGTTTCGTGGCTCCATAGGGAGCTCCGCCGAAGGCCCCAGTGCCCGCGCCCGCATGCGTCACCCACACCCATTTCGGCACACCCCTCACACGTTTCGTGGCCCCATAGGGAGCTCCACCGAAGGCCCCAGTGCCCGCGCCCGCATGCGTCACCCACACCCATTTCGGCACACCCCTCACACGTTTCGTGGCTCCATAGGGAGCTCCACCGAAGGCCCCAGTGCCCGCGCCCGCATGCGTCACCCACACCCATTTCGGCACACCCCTCACACGTTTCGTGGCTCCATAGGGAGCTCCACCGAAGGCCCCAGTGCCCGCGCCCGCATGCGTCACCCACACCCATTTCGGCACACCCCTCACACGTTTCGTGGCTCCATAGGGAGCTCCACCGAAGGCCCCAGTGCCCGCGCCCGCATGCGTCACCACACCCATTTCGGCACACCCCTCACACGTTTCGTGGCTCCATAGGGAGCTCCACCGAAGGCCCCAGTGCCCGCGCCCACATGCGTCACCCACACCCATTTCGGCACACCCTCACACGTTTCGTGGCCCCATAGGGAGCTCCACCGAAGGCCCCAGTGCCCGCGCCCGCATGCGTCACCCACACCCATTTCGGCACACCCCTCACACGTTTCGTGGCCCCATAGGGAGCTCCACCGAAGGCCCCAGTGGCGGCGCTCACATGCGCATGCGTCCCGCACACCCATTTCGGCACATCCCTGACAGGTTTCGTGGCCCCATCATCCACCGGAGGCCCCAGTGGCGGCGCTCACATGCGTCACCCACACCCACCCAATTCGGCACACCCCTCACACGTTTCGTGGCCCCATAGGGAGCTCCACCGAAGGCCCCAGCGGCCGCGCTCACATGCGTCCCCGCCACCCATCCCGGCACACCCCTCACACGTTCCGTAATCCTATGGGGAGTTCCATTGAAGATGGAACCCGCAGCTGCGGTACTGACAACTGCATATGGTTGGGTTTTTCGCCAGGCTAATTCCACTATGTTTCATTCGTTTTTTACTGTTTCATTACTTTTCAAAATTCAGACATTGAAACAAGTCTGACCGACGCCAGAACGTTGTGCTCCAAGAGAGAAGAAGGAGAAGGAGGAGGGAGGAGGAGGAGGAGGAGCCGCTTTCATTCTTTTCCGCTTTCACCTCCTCCTCCTCCTCCTCCTCCTCCTCCTCCTCTTCCTCGTCCCCCTCCTCCTCCTCCTCCTCCTCCTCCTCCTCCTCCTCCTCCTCGGCCAGTCCTCCCCTTCCTCCTCGGCGCCCCTCTTGGGGCCTCGGCACCCCCTTGGTGCTGGCACTCCTGGGCCTCGGCACCCCCAAATCCGAAGCTCTGAAGCTCCTCCCATTCCTCTTCCTCCTCCTCCTCTTCCTCCCCCTTCTCCTCCTCCTACCCTCTCCTCTATCCTCTTTCCCCTCCTCCTCCCCCTCCTCCTCCTCCCCCTCCTCCTTCTCCTCCTCCTACTCTCCTCCTCTATCATCTTTCCCTCCTCCTCCTCCCCTCCTCCTCCTCCTCCTCCTCCTCCCCTCCCTCCTCCCCTCGTCCTCCCTCTCCCCCTCCCTCTTCCTCCCCCCCCCTCCTCCTCTATCCTCTTGCCGCTCCCCTCCCCCTCCTCCTCCTCCCCCTCCGCCCCCCCCTCCTCCTCCCCCTCCCCCTCCTCCCCTTCCCATTGGCAGCAGGCTGGATGTTAGCTGGATGTTGTCTGGGTGTTGTTTTCATGTTGTTTGTTTGTTGGTGTGTGTTGTTGTATGCTGTTTTTATGTTGTTGTTTGTTGTTGTTGTGTTGTCTTGTAGGGCGGGCGCCAGACAACACCAGACAACACAAACACAACATAAACACCAACAAAAAATAAAACCAAAAAAACATCAACATGTTGTTTTTGTTGTGGTTGTGTTGTTTTTGTGTTGTTTGTTGTTGTTTTTTGTTGTTTTTGTGTTGTTTTGGGTTGTCTGGTGGTGTCTTCTCTGTTTTCGTTTTTTTTCATTAAAAAAAAAGAAGCTGTTGTTTTCTCTCTTTTGTTTGTTTTTTTTTCTAACTACTGTTACCCCCCCGCCTTCCGTCACCTCCCTCATCCGTTTCCTCTTCCCTCCTCAGCGGGCCAACCGCTTTGCGTTCGCTTCCCTCCTGCCTCCCCATTCTGTTCCTCAGCGGCCCAACCGCTTTGCATGGGAGGATGAAGAGGAGGAGGAGGAGGAGGAGGAGGAGGAGGAGGAGGAGGAGGAGGAGGAGGAGGAGGAGGAGGAGGAGGAGGAGGAGGAGGAGGGACGAGGAGGAGGAGGAGGAGGACGAGGAGGAGGAGGAGGAGGAGGAGGACAGGATAACGATTTCGTCGCAGCCGTTTTTTGCTTCAAGTTTTTTGAATTCGCCCAACCGAATTCGAGAATTCGTTAAATGGTTGCCTGGGATGCTCGCTGCGCCACGTGCGGCGCCCTCGGCCCCGCAGCCAACATGGACGTGTGGCACTTCGCGCAGGACGGTTCCTGGTGGCATCGCTGCTGCCTGCAGTGCGTTCGGAATTGCCGAGCGAGCTGGTTTGTGATTTTTCTTAGAATAGGCTATTTTTTCACTTTCACTATTTGTTTCACTATTTTTGCGATATTGTTTATAAAAAAACTATTGTTTACCATTTTTATTATTTAACATTATTGTTTTACGATTTTCACTATTGCTTTATGTTTCTCATTTTTTGTGCATGTTGATCGGATCCCATAGTGCACAATAGCTATATATAGTGTTTATAGAACCCGCGCCCAACAAAGTGGGCGCCCTTATACCAGGCCCTGTATGACCGGCAAACCATTCTTCAGGCTGAAGACCGGCCCTGAGGAACTGCTCGGAACTTCCGGAGGGGCCGCGCTGAGAAAATCGAGGCATCACGTCTTTGTTTGTTTTGTCACCCGCTGGCGAACGCAAGCGTGACAGGGGTAGGGTTAAGTCGGGCCTGTCCCTCTACAGGGGGAATGTTCAAACATATTCAAAAAGTAGTCGGTGTATAATTTTTGGAGTATTCTTTTTGGGGCCGTTTTGGATATTTTTTGCACGTGTGTTATTTTCATCGAAAATCCCCCTGCGAGGGGGGCGCGCCCAACTTAGCGCAGGGGAGAAATGGGGGGGGGGGGGGGGGCGGCCGCGCCAGGCTACGCGCCGGCGCCGCCAGGGGGGGGGGGGGGGGGGTAAGCCGTTGAAGGGGTGGCAGGCTGGCAGCGCTGCTCATTTTCGTTCTCGTGGCCCCCCCCCCCCCCTCCCCAGACCCCCTCGAGTAATGAGAAATGCATGGCGGATGGTTTTCTTAATTTTCGGCCTCCAGGGGCCCTCGCCGGGCCTCGGGGGCGTCAAACAACGACTCGGGATGCAAAGCTGGTCATGGGGAAAGGGTCGGGACCTCTGGGGGTCGACGTAATGAAATTACTCGCGGCGTGGAGCTCCACATATGTGCACCCTTGTTTGAAATGTGATACTGTATTTGGTATATTGAAATGAGCGTCTAGCCATATGAGCCACATGTGCATTTCATATTGTACAACGCAAGAGCCGAAACTCAAAACGGGACACAACGCAAAAACAGAAAACAATCAAACCGCTAGAGGCATCCCCACAGAACGGCGACGAACGGAGCCGTGGAAGCACCCTTAGCGGCTCCCCTTAGGTAGCCGAAACCAACGCCCCGCCTGAGACATCCTCACAATCTGCTCTCCGAGCGAAGGATGTTGAGACAGAAAACAAGCAAACCGCTTAAGAGACATCCCCACACAACGGCCACGAACGGGACCGTGCAACACACCTCGGCGGCTCCCCTTAGGGGTGCTGAAACCGGCGCCCCGCCTGAGACATCTTCAAAATCTGCTCCCCAAGCGAAGGATGCCGAGACAGAAAATAGGCGAACCGCTTGAGAGATCCCAACAAAACGGCCGCGAACGGGACCGTGCAATACCCCATCGGCGGCTCCCCGTAGGGATGCTGAAACCATCGCCCCGCCTGAGACATCCTGGCAATCTGCTCTCCAAGCGAAGGATGTTGAGACAGAAAACAGGCAAACTGCGTGTGACATCCTTACAGCACGGCCGCGAACGGGACCGCGCAATACCCCTCGGCGGCTCCCCTTAGGGGTGCTGAAACCAGCGCCCCGCCTGAGACATCCTCACAGTCTGCTGTATGTTGAGTAAGTTAGACAATGAGAAGGTCTGAGTAGGAGTAAGTCCGGGTATGAGTTTTTTTTAGCATGAGTAAGTCTGAGTATGAGTAGGTCTGAGCATGAGTAGGTTTGATTATGAGTAAGTGAAGAGGACTAGGTCTTAGTATGCGTGGAGCTCCCCATATGTGCATCTATTCGCATGGACCTGTCCGCCGTGGGAGTCTATTCGCAAGAGCATTCGAATATAAGCGGGCTTGAGTTGTGACAGTCTCGTCATTAATCTAACATCGAACTGATTGGAGCGTGGATGAGTCTCGGTAGTACGAGCGCGTCTCTGCGCATGAGCTTGGGGCCTCTTAGGGCCTCCAGAAACCTCCTGGGCACCCCTGGGGTTTCCAGGAGCCTCTTGGGGCCTCCTGGGGCCTCTTGGGGCTTCGAGTGGCCTCCTGCGGCCTCATGGGGCGGGCCTCGCGTAGCCTCCTGGAGCCTCCTGGGACCTCCTAGGGAGGATTCGTGCCCCAGGAGAAGCTTGATCTATAGGAGCAGACGTGCATATAACATTGCGGGTTGGAGCCACAGGATAAGGGCAGTCTATAAGAGCACACGTAAAACACCAAGGATTCGTGCCCGAGGGGATGCTCAATCTATAGGAACAGACGTAACACACTTAGGATTGTGTACGCAGGAGAAGGACCATACATACATAATCATACGTATCACATCAAGGATTCGTGCTCCAGGTGAGGCCCGGGAGGAGCATACGTAAAACACATGGGATTGGAACCACGCTTGTTGCTTTCTGCGGCCTCCTGCTCCTGGGGCCTCTCGGGGCCTCCTGTTGCCTGGGCCTCCTGGCGCTTTCTGTGGCTTCCTGAGGCCTCCTGGAGCTTCCTGGGGCCTCCTGGAACCTCTTGGGACATCCTGTGGCCTCTTGAATATTCCTGTGGCCTCCTGATGCCTCCTGGGACCTCATGTGGCCTCCTGGGGCCTCCAGAAGCCTGCTGGAGCCTCCTGTGGCATCCTGGGGAGAATATGTGCCCACGGGTGTCTGGCCACCAAAACAGGCGAACCGACCGAGACATCCCAAACATCTGCCCCCCCGCCCCCTCTAGTGGCCGAACATGAGCGCCTCGCAGACATCCTCCAAATCTGCATCGAAAGCGGAGGATGTTGAGGACCAAAACAGGCAAACCGCTTGAGACATGCCCGCCGTTTGGGCACGAACGGAAGCCGTGCAATACCCCTGACGGCCCCCCCTTAGGAGGCGCTTCGTACGATACATCTTCAACATCTGCTCCGAAAAAAACAGGCAAACCGCCTGAGGCATCCCCACAATTGGGCGCGAACGCAGGCCGTGCAATACCCCTGGCGCCCCCCCCGTAGGAGTGCTAAAACCAGCAAGCCGCTCGATACATCCTCATCATCTGCTCATCGTCATCATCATCATCATCCTCATCAGCATCATCACATCATCAACATCATCATCATCATCATCATCATCATCATCGCTGCCACAATCCATCATTCACAAACACCATCAGACTCACATCATACTCTCACCATACCATGGTCATCATCATGACAATCATCATCATTGTCGAGTGCAGAGAGGGAGGAGGGGAGGGGTGGTCCGGCGCGGTCGGAGAATAACGAGACACCCCCCCTTTGGATATGGGAATAACAAGAATCCCATATCAGGATATGGGGAACAAGCGAACCGCTAGAGACATCCCCACAAAACGGCCACGAACGGGACCGTAAAAACACCCCTGGCGGCTCCCCTTGGGGTGCTGAAGCCAGCGCCCCGCCTGAGACATCCTGACAATCTGCTTTGATCGCCAAGGATGTCGAGACAGAAAACAGGCAACCCGCCTGAGACATCCCCACCACATTGCTGCGAACGGGAACGTGAAAACACACCTGGCGGCTCTCCTTGGGAGTGCTGAAACCGGCGCCCCGCCTGAGACATCCTCAGAACCTGCTCTGATAGCCAAGGATGTTGAGAGTGAAAGCAGGCACACCGCCTGAGACACCCCCACACAATTGTTGCGAACAGGACCGTGACAACACCCCTGGCGGCTCCCCTTCGAGGTGTTGAAACCATCGCCCCGCCTGGGACATCCTGACAATCTGCTGTGTGTTGAGGAAGTCAGACAATGGGAATGTCTGAGTATGAGTAGGTATGAGTCGGAGTTTGTCTGTGTATGAGTATGTCTGGGAACGAGTCGAAGTATGAGTGCATCTGGGTATGAGTGAGTCTCAGCATGAGTAAGTCCGAGCATGAGGGACTCTAAGTATGAGTAGGTCAGTGTATTCGTAAGTTGTGTGTGTGTGAGAGAGCAAGTCTTAGTATGAATATTCATGAGCATGAGTAAGTCCAAGTGGGAGAAAACGAGCCGTACCGCAAATCATGTACACGAGAACGAGTGGGAGCGGGTATGATTATGACTGGGTATGGATGCGGGTGGGTGTGAGCTTACTGTGTCATGAAGAAGCCTGGGTATGAGTAAGTATGTTTATGAGTACGTCTGGGTATGAGGAGGAGGAGGAGGAGGAGGAGGAGATGAAGCGGAGGAAGGAGTAGGAGGCGTCCAAGTAATAAAAGTAATCATCTTAGGACCTGGGGGATAAAATACCTTCGGGTATGGCGATAGGAGAACCAACACAACTTACCCACTGCGTGGAACTCCCCAGGTGTGCAAGTGTTTTAATGTAGTATTGTATTAAGGATATTTGCATATTGTAGGGTAGCGCTATGGTGAGCAGCTGTCTATGATAGGTTTGTTATAAGAGCGCACCTACGTGAGCGGCGAAGACACGCGCGCGCAGCACGCAACGGGGAGAACCACTCGGGACCAACGCAACAACAGGAAGCAAGCAAACCGTCAGAAACATCCCCACAACGCGGCCACGAACGGGACCGTGAAAACACCCCTGGCGGCTCCCTTTGTGGGTGTTGAAACCAGCACCCCGCCTGAGACATCCTCAAAATCTGTTCGGCTAGCCAAGGATCTTGAAACAGAAAACAGGCACGCCGCCTGAGACATCCCCAACCACATGCTGCGAACGGGACCGTGGAAACACCCCAGGCGGTCCCCCTTGGGAGTGCTGAAACCAGCGCCCCGCCTGAGACATCCTCAGAGTTTGCTCAGACAGCCAAGGATGTTGCGAGAGAGAACAGGCACACCGCTTGAGACATCCCCACAACCATGCTGCGAACGGGACCGTGAAAACGCCCCAGGCGGCTTCCCTTGGGAGTGCTCAAACCAACGCCCCGCCTGAGACATCCTCAGGATCTGCTCTGATAGCCAAGGATGTTGACAGGGAAAGCGGGCAAACCGTTTGAGACATCCCCACAAACATGGTGCGAACGGGACCGTGAAAACAAACACCCCAGGCGGCTCCCCTTGGGAGTGCTGAACCCAGCGCCCCTCCTGAGGCATCCTCAGAACCTGCTCTGATAGCCAAGGATATTGAAACAGAAAACAGGCACGCCGCCTGAGACATCCCCAAACACATGCTGCGAACGGGACCGCGAAAACACCCCAGGCGGCTCCCCTTGGGAGTGCTGAAACCAGCGCCCCGCCTGAGACATCCTCAGAATCTGCTCTGATAGCCAAGGATGTTGAGAGAGAAAGCAGGCACACCGCCTGAGACATCCCCGCACAAATGCTGCGAACGGGACCGTGACAACACCCCTGGCGGCTCCCCTTAGGGGTGCTGAAGCCATCGCCCCGCGTGGGACATCCTGACAATCTGCTGTGTGTTGGGTATGCCAGACAATGAGCAGGTCTGAGTATGAGTAGGTCTGAGTAGGAGTAGGTCTGTGTATGAGTACGTCGGGAAACGAGTCGGAGTATGAGTCAATCTGGGTACGATTGAGTCTCAGCATGAGTAAGTCCGAGTCTGAGTGAGTCTAAGTATGAGCAGGTCTGAGGTTTAGTAAGTTTGTGTATGAGTAGGTCTGGGTATGAGTATATCTGAGCATGAGTTAGTCCAAATGGGAGACAACGAGCCGTACCGCAAATCATGCACACGAGAACGAGTGGGAGTGGGTATGTCTATGACTGGGTATGGATTTGAGTGGGTGTGAGCTTACTATGTCATGAAGTAGTATGAGGACGATTAGGTATGGGTATGAGTGAGTCTGTGTATGAGTAAGTCTGGGTATGAGGAGGATGAGGAGGAGGAGGAGAAGGAGAAGAAGAGGAGGAAGGAGTAGGAGGCGTCCAAGTGATAACAAGAACCCCATCTTAGGACATGGTGAACAATCATTACGTCGGGGGTCTGGGTCCACCGTCCTCCTACTCAGTCCAGCTGTGCTGTACGATTCTGGTGGCGACGCGCGTTACCTGGAATCGAGGCTGAAAATACGCCACAAACATAAACTTCTGACGCTCCGCGCGGATTTTTTGGGATCCTCGCGGGGCCCCCCTGGCGGCGCCCCGGGGGGCCCCCCAGGCGCCTCTTGCGCCGCCCGTGGCGCGCTCCGCGCGCCAGGGAAGGGGGGTCCAGCGCAGATCCAAGAAACCCGCGAGGAGCGCCAACAGTTGGTGCTTCTGCTTTCATTTCTTCTTCTATGCAGCTGTCGCGATTTGCACATGTGGTCCGTGCGAGGCTCGGGGGGCCCAGCCAGTCATGGGCGTGGTCGCGGATAACAGGAAAAAGCGGGCTCCAGTCATTGAACGTGCACCTGCAGGACGGCAGGGGCTCGTGGATTCAGGCCCCGTCCTTTCTTTTTCTGTGGCCCCAATGCTGTCGTGAGTCACTAGGCCTCCTAGATGGGGTCGGAGCACATGGGGTCGGAGGAGCGCGCCGCATCGCCGATGCATCGCCGATGCGGTCCGATGTGGAACCCGATTTGCTTCACGTCGACGTCGCCGATGCATCGCCGACGTCGCCGATGCATCGCCGATGCATCGGCGATGCATCGGCGATGCGGCGCGATCCTCCGACCCCGTGTACTCCGACCCCAACTAGAAGGCCTCTATTCTCACAGGGTTCGGAAGTCCCCCTGCCTTCTGGGAAGTTTTCTGAGCCTTCCCCGAAGACGCAGAAAATCTCTCAGAAGGCCGGAGGCCTTCTGAGAAGTTCCGATGCCTTCTGATAAGGTCTTCTCCTTTTTCACTTGCTCCCCTCGCTCGCCGCCGATTGAGCGCGGTGGTACGGCTGAGCGTGCGGAGCAGAACGTTGGTCCCTGGAGCCGGCTAGGGGTTTGAGGTGGCCCAGCACTGGTTCTGGCGAGCAGGAAGGGGTGGGACGAGGTCCGAAGGGCTGGGTTCAATTGGGTCCTTTTCTTTTTTTTCCCAGGGGGAAGAGGAGGAGGAGGAGGAGGAGGAGGAGGAGGAGGAGGAGGAGGAGGGGCAGGGAGGAGGAGGAGGAGGAGGAGGAGGAGAAGGGAGGAGAGGAGGAGGGAGGAGGACGAGGAGGAGGAGGAGGGAGGAGGGGGAGGAGGAGGAGGAGGAGGAGGAGGAGGAGGAGGAGGAGGAGGGGAGGAAGAGGAGGAGGGCCGGTGGAGGTCTAGAGAGAACCATGGGGTATAGGAGGTGGAGGCCTGGGGGGTCCGCTTTCCTCAAACACGGATCCTCCTCCTCCTCCTCCTCCTCCTCCTCCTCCCTCCTCCTCCTCCTCGCTCCTGCCGCTCTCGGACGGACTGCGTTTGAGCGGGCTTGGCTTCACGCCCTTCTCCTGACAGATCCTCCCCAGACCCCCTCGAGTAATGAAAAAATCACGACGGGAGGTTTTTCCTCAGGTTCGGCCTCCGGGGGCCCTCACCGGGCCTCGGGAGCGTCAGAAAACGACTCAGGATGCAAAGCCGGTCATGGGGAAAGGGTCGGGACCTCTGGGGGTCGACGTAATGAAAAAAACATGACGTCGGGGGTCTGGGTTTGAGCGGGCTTGGCTTCCTGCCCTTCTCCTGACAGATCCTCTGGCGTCCTGACCCCCTGGCCGCCACCCCGGGAGGGGTGTTGGGACCGAGTTTGAGCGGGTTTGGCTCCGTGCCCTTCTCCTGACAGATCCTCTGGCGTCCTGACCCCCTGGCCGCCTCGAAGCTGGTCCTCTCTTGCGCCGGCCAGCACAAGCTTACGGCACAGTCCACATTCCACTTCTCTTCCTGGATAGCTCGCAGAGTGCTAAGAGGGTTTCAGATTCAGAAGCCTGAGCCGCAGGGGAGCCCCGGAGGTCGTTCTGGCGTCCGTGAGAACACCTCGGCGCGAGTTGCTTGAACCGGAGACGTGTCCCAGCAGGCCTTTTCTTTGAGCGTTTCCCAATACGCGTGCCCGGAAGCTCTCTCCAGGTCCTTCCAAGGTTCTTCGACAGGCCTTTCCACGCGCTTGTGGCGCCCTGCTATTCGGGTTTCTGGACCCCGCAAGTCTCGCTTGCAGGCCCACCCCCTCTTGTCTATCCGAATCTCGAACGCCTCCCCTCGGAGTGGATCGGCCCGGTGTGGATAGCTTGGGGCTCGTCAGCGCGTAGTATCGCAGCGCATCGCCAGTGGGCACAAGAGGTGTCTGAATTGGCACGATCAGGAGGGGAAAGCCACACACACAGACACCATTACTCGTCGACCCCTTGGAGAACATGGTAACATATGGGAAGTGGGGGGGAAGATGAAAACCCAAAGCATGTGGAAGCATAATGGAGGATGACGATTAATAAATGACCGGGGGTCGTATGCACGCGGCGGCGCCCGGGATGACGATTAGAAAACACCGGCCGCGGGCTGGAAAACTATGTTCTAAATCGTTCTCCTCCAGTCAGCACTTGTGCAGACCTAGCAGAAAGCTATGTTCTTAATCGCGCTCCCTCATTTATGTTGTTAATCGTCATCCCGCATTATGGGTCATCCTGGGTTTCCTGTCTGCTTGCCTGCGTGCCCCAGGGCCCCCCCTTGCACGAGAGGCGCCTGCGCGCCTCGTGGCGCCGGCACCTGGCCGCCCGCTGCTCACAAAAAGCTGCTGCCGAGGCGTGTCGGAGCGCAGCACGGGGTCGGCCCTCCTCCGCCCCGATCCCTGGCATACACCTTAGGCGATGCTTAAGAAAACTTAAGTTTTCGGCCAGAGTCTCGATTATTCTTAATGTTTCAACGTAAACCCTAAGATTTAATAGAAAATTTGGGTTTTTATTCAAGTTCTGAGACTATGAATTTCTTAACCCATGATTTCTTAAGCATTTCGCCAGGTGTACAGCGGAAGCTCCATCGGAGGCTCCTAAGGCGTTACAGGCCTCAGAGTGCAGTGAGCTGCTCGACCCTATGAGAGCGAGCTGCTGGATCTCCGCCCAGCACTTGCCAAGAAGCCCAGACCCTTCGAGCCGTGAGCGACGGAAGGTTGTTCCCGCGCTTGTCGGCCTTTGGGGGCCCCTCCCGGGCGTCGGGACCGTCAGCGAGACGATTCGGGACGAAACACCGGTCCTGGGGAATGGGTCGAGAAAACTGAGGGGCGACGTTACGAACAACTCGTTACGTCGGGGGGACACCCTGCTTGCCTCCAGGGTGCCCTGAGTTTCGTGGGTTTCGACGGCTCTGCTATGGAAAGCGCCACGTTCCCGCACCAGAAGAGTCACGTGGTGCCCGTGGGTCTCCGGGTTGGGCGTCTCGTGGAAGGTTTCTTGTGGTGGAGCTCGTGCTGTGTGGCAGGAGGCTCTGCGAAGGTACTCCAGATTTCGTAATAAAGGGAGGGGGGTCTCATTTCGGGGGGGGGTCTCTTCCAGGCTATCTTGGAGGGCCTGGGGGGGTCTGGGGACGATGTTTTGGAGGGTTCTCCCATAGGGAGGGTCTGACATGGCTTGTCTTGGAGGGTCCAGACCCCCTCTTATTACGAAATCTGGAGTACCCGCTCTGGCGTTGCTTCTGGCAGGCGTTTGCCACATCTCCTGCAGTCAGGCACAGAGATTGTCAGCAGCCCGAGTCCTGAAGGGAAGCGAGGCAACTCGTGCTATTGTAAAGTATTCCTCAGTGTGCGAAATACGGCTGCCCAGACTCAGCACGGCCCTATTCCTCCCCCTCCTCCTCCTCCTGTTTCCCCTCCTGTTCATTGGCAGCGCTTGTTGGCACGCGCGCATCTGCGAGAGAATGTGCGGTTGCCTTGCAGCACACTTGCAGTAGGTAGTACACCTAGCGCAATCGGTGACGTGTTGGGCTCGACTCCTCGTGCCCTAGCTCCTGCCCCTTGAGTTACGGGTACAGGTCCAGCTGTTCCACACCCAGTTCCAGAACTTTGGCTGCAACCAGGTGGGACCGGGGCCGGCGGGACGCCCCAGAGGGGCCACATTTGCGGCCCAGGAGCGACCGACACGCAGACCGTCTGGAATGCCAAGCAGCAACCACGGAGGCGACCCAGACACGCCCGCGTCGTGACAAACATCCCGACGGTGGGCGTTGGCCGTTGTCGGCCTCAGGGGGCTCTCGCGGGGCACCACCGCAAACAGAAACGATTCGAGACCGAACACCGGCCCCAAAAGGTCGGCATTCCCCGGGACCGCATATGGTCAAACACCGCGCCGCAAAGTTTGGGCCTCCAGGGCGCCACGCGGCACCTCCGGAGGTGAGCGCCCCGCCGGCTTGCGTGCTGCTCCGGCCGGGCGGGTGCTTGCTTGGATGCTTCTGACCAGGCCTGCGACGCAGCATCGTCCGATGGGCCCAGCATAGACTCGAGACAGCTGCAGCCCAGGGCGTTCCGGAACTCTCTCGGAGCATTCCGGAGCCGTCTGAAACGGCCGCGGCGCCAGATAATTACGTCCTCCAAACCCGCCGATTCTCAGACATTTTTTCCGACTCGGATCGGTCAGATTTTGTCCCGATTTTGCTTTCACCTTTCCTGCCCAGGCCTCCGACGCAGCATCGTGCCTCCTTCCGTGCCGGGAGCTCTCGAGCCCACCACTCGTGTGGAACTCGTGCCGCGAGTAGCTTCCGAGGGCCCCGGTGGGTCCAGCGCAGGCTGAGGAGCGGCCTCCCAAGAAGCCGTCCCCCTTCCCCCTGCCCCCTCCTGGGCGCCGCCAAATCGTGAGTTCCGCCAGGCGTCGCGACAAGCGCAGAGGCGAGGCCCCCCGCAGAGCGCCGCGCTGCTCCGCAGAGCGGCGCCCGCTCCGCGGCGGGCCGCTGCTCGTCGAGAAGCGCCCGGGGCCCAGGGGCGTCCAGGCGGGAGCCTCTTGGACACACCCCCGGCTCCCTATAGGAACAGCGGTCTCGGTACCTGTTGGTCTCCCCGTGTCCTGCCTTCGTTGTGCTGGACTCCGACGGGGGCAGGCGGGAGGTGGGGAGGCCTCCGCCGGCCCCCCTCTTCGGAGGGGGGCCAGTCGTGGCGCCGCGGCAGCTCGGGCAAGGAGCTCGGTGTTCGAAGTCTTGGGGAAGAAACCACATTAGATGCGAAGAGAAGGGAGACGTGATGATGATGGCGACGATGACGATGCTGACGACGATGACGACGATGACGATGATGCTGATGATGCTGATGATGCTGCTGCTGATGATGATAATGGTGGTGGTGATAGTGATGATGATGATGATGATGATGATGATGATGATGATGATGATGATGATGATGATGATGATGATGATGATGATGATGATGATGATGATGATGATGATGATGATGCTGCTGCTGCTGCTGATGATGATGATGATGATGACGATGACGATGACGATGATGATGATGATGATGATGATGACGATGACGATGACGATGACGATGATGATGATGATGATGATGATGATGATGCTGCTGCTGCTGATGATGATGATGATGATGATGTTGATGATGATGATGATGATGATGATGGTGATGGTGATGGTGATGGTGATGGTGATGGTGATGGTGATGATGATGATGATGATGATGATGATGATGATGATGCTGATGATGAGGATGATGATGCGGAGGAGGAGGAGGAGGAGACGGAGGTGGGACCATGAGGATGAGGAGGCAGAGGATATCCTCTCTTCTCGGGACACGCTTCTGTCTCGCATAAGGCGCGCCTAGGCTTTTTCACGGAAGCAGGAACGACCTCTGGGGCTACCCTGCGGCTTTGGCTTCTTATTTTGAAACTTGATGAGCTCGCAGAGAGCTATCCGGGAACTCTTTGGCCACCAGAACCCTCCATAATAAAACTATTCAGATGAATTTCTGTGTCTGGGTTGTTTGTATTCGCTCGTGTATGATCACTCTGGTACCGTATGCGTCGACGCACGCACCCGAGGGATGACGGCGCGTCAACTGCGCGTCAATGTTCGATCGCGTTCGTTCTGTCATGCCGACGTCGGTCGCATTGCATTGCAATGCACTGCAGGGCAGGGTCGCGAGGGGCGTCGCTTGCATGGGCGCGCGGCCAATGATTTTTGCCTTGTCTCAGAGCCCTGCAGGGGCACAGTTGCACAGTGCGTGATTAGTTGATCTGCTTCGCGCTTGTTATTTCAGGACGGAAAGAAACACACAGACACAAGGAATCGTCGATTCCCCAGAAAATATGGGAAACTATGGGAAGTGGGGGGGAAGACAAAAACCCCAACATGTCGGAACATAATTAGGGGAAACATTTTCATTCGTGTGTATTTATTTGTGTGTCCTGGGGTCCCTCCATTATTGTCGTGTCTGGGTGGCCCTCCCACTTCTTGTTCGCGCTCCCGCCCGAGATGGGGGCCACTGTGCGTTGTCCATGTCCGCAGCGCCTGCGTCGCTACCACACAAGCGCGTCGCCTGTCCCCACCAGCCCATCCCGTTGCCAGTGCATCGGTTGTTCTTTGCAGGGGCTCGCTCTCCATCACCCCGTTCGGTCCGCTGTGATATATTGCTTGAACACGCAGTCGAATTTGGCACGGCCGGGCATAGTGTCACATGCTCCCATCTGGCAGTGTTGGCCCGTTCGTGGTTCGGAGGGGGAGGAGGGGGAGGACGGGCGGGCTGGGAGGAGAGGGGAGGGTGAGAAGGAACGACGGAATGAAGGAAGAAAGATGAGGACGACGACGACGAGGAAGGACGGAAGAAGGACAGAGGAGGGGGAAGGAGGAAGGAGGGGAAATGAGAGAGGGGGGGAGGACGAGGATGTGGCGCGGTTTGTGCGATCGATTCCATCCGCGCGCCTGAGGGGTTCGCCCCCCCGCGCGGAGCTTGCATCTCTCTGGGCCGTCTCAGGGCTTCGTAAACGACCTTGGGCGCCTCTTGGGTGCCCCTTCCCCCCTGACGCCTTTGTTCGTGGCCTTTTGGGATGTCTTGGGCGTAGTTGAGCCGCCTCTGGAACTTTTTGTCTGGGCCGCGTGGGGAGTTTTTTGGGGGGAATGTTGGGGTCGCCCTGGGCTGTCTGAGGAGCGGCGCGGACCCTTGTGGATGCCTGTCGGGCGCCTCTTGGATTGTCTTGGTGGCCGCCGGGGCTGTCTTGAGGGCTTCTTGGAAGCGCATTTCGGGTCTCCTGGGCCGTCTTGGGAGTTCGTTGGGATCGCGAGGAGGGCGATTGCGAAATGCCTTGCTCCTTTGGGAGTTGCCTCAGAAGTTTGATGCGGCCAAACGTATTTTGCCATGGGATCGTGTTTACACGTTCGCGCCTTCAGCTTGAGGGGCGAGCAGTGAAGATTTTTTCAGCCGTATTAGGTGGCCTCTTGGGTCGTGCGGGCAGCCTGCCGAAAGCCATCCAAACCTTCGTGGGGCCTTCTCGGGGGCGTCCTGAGCAGTCTACCCAGACCCCCGACGTCGTCATTTTTTCACAGCCTCGACCCCCAGAGGTCTGGACCCCTTCCCGGGGACCGGTTTTTCGGCCTGAGTAGTTTTTTGACGGCCCCGAGGCCCGGGTAAGGGCTCCAGGAGGCCGAAAATCTAAGAAAAACCTCCCGTCGCGATTTTTTTCACAGCGCGAGGGAGTCTGGGTATGGAGCGTCCTGGGGCCTCTTGAGCTCTTGAATGTTGGGCAGCGGCCAGCGGCGGCCCCAGCGCAGGGCACATCCGAGTCGGGGGCAGTGCAGGCTGTACAGTCGGGGCGCTGAGGAAGGAACCCTTTTCGTTGGGGAGGGGCTTGGTGTTCCTTAGTTGTTTTGCAGTTCGCCTTTGGTTATGCTTAGGGTTTCGATGGGACATCGAAGTTAAACTTATGGGAAAAAGAGGCCTCGTTCCTTATTTAGGGTTCCTTAGGTCAACACCCCGACTGTAGGTGAGAAGAAACATGTGTTCCACATGCGACCTCCGTTGTTCGCCCGTGCTTAGGATAACGCTTTGCAGGGAATGTGCTGTGTATTCCAGACCGGGGGCGTTGGCGCAGTGTGTGCGCCCGCTGGCCCTCGAGTTGGCGATCAAATCTAGCCCCTGCGTGTTAGCTTCGAACCTTGTCCGGCCGCCTGAGGCCCCGCCCGCTTGTGCCTTGTCTCCCCGATTAGAGCTGTACCGGAAGAGGTTCGCTCTCGCCCCGCAGACCAAAAGTGTTAGTTTCGAACCCAGTGCTCAATGGGAGTCCAATCCAAATGCAAAGCAGCGACGGGGGTTCCAGGCTCCAGGGGCCCAGGATCTCGGACTGCGGTGCCCAGGGAGGCCCCGCAGGCGCCAGGGCGTCCCAGGTAGGCTCGGGGGTGCTGCCCCTTCGCGAGATGGTCGGGCCTTCCGGGTGGCGCCGAAGGTCTCCGGGGCGCCGGCGCTGGCGGACCTGCGTTGGGGCGGCGGTCCCCGCGTCTGAATTCCAGATGGGCCTTTCCTGAAGTGCAAACTGGGCTTGCACGGGTGATTGCACGACTTGGGTTTGCCTGAGTCTCTCCACGCCAGAAAACAAATGCAGATTGGCCCCTTTCTGAAAATCAGAGCGGCCCCTCTCTGAAATTCAGATTGGCCCTGTCTGAATTTCAGGCTGGCCTTTCCTCGAATTCAGACTGGGGGCCGCCGCCTCGGCGCCGAAATCGGCTTCGCCGCTGCTCCTGGGAGGTCGGGCGCGAGTTCGCGAGTGCCCACGAGCGGCGCCGGGGCCGACTTCCGTCGCCCTCGGCGCCCGCGGCGGCACGCTTGCGCGGGTGGCGCTGCATGGAGGGACCACTATCTTCGCACGAAAGAAGGGGGCAATAGTGATCTGAAGCTGAAAATACGCTTTTAGCGATCACCGAGCGGATTCCGGGTGACCCGCGCCCGCGGGCGACGCGCGTCCCCGCGGCGCGCACGCGCACTTGCCCGGAGGGGTTTGACGCGTGATTTTTGTTGAAGTCGCCAGTTTGGGCTGGGCCATGCAATTTTCATCCGGCTGGGAGAAAACAAGCTCGGAGTTCGATGTGTAATTTTCGCGTGCTTGTCGTGTATACCCAACGCGTACGATCGTCGCGCGGGCATTGCCGCGCGCGCGGCGGGGCGCTTGCATGGAGGGGCTTGCGCGGGGGAGGCCCAGCGTTCGCGCATGCAGAAAGTCGCCATGCTGCTCTGGGAACCAAGTGGCCCCCGCGCGCGCGGGCGACGCGCGTCACCCGCGGCGCGCGTGCGCGGGGCTGCGCGGCGCGTTCTGCGCTCTGGGCGCGCACAAGTCGCTGCGCTGGCGCGGCCAACAACGACTTGTGTTGCGTGCGCGCCGTGCATGCCCAGCGCTGCGAAGCCGTCGCAGCGCGCGCGCCGCCGCCGCCCCCCGCGGCGGCGCGCCTTCGCGGGGGAGCCCCGCGCGGATCGTCGTCCCCGCTTTACGGACGTCGCCACAGCCCCGTGGGAACCGGAGCGATCCCGCATCGGTCACCGATCGGATTTCGGGCGGCCGGCGCGCGCGCGCGCACGGCGCGTGTCAACCGCGGCGCGCCCGCTTCGGCGCGGTGGGCGCTCCATCGCGGCGAGGCGCAGAAGTCGCCACCGTGGCCGGGGGCGCCGAAATGCAGTTTAGCGCGCGGTGTTGTACGGTCCACCATATGCGCGCCCGTCGCGCAAGGCCGGCACGCGCGCGCGCCGCCGCGCGCGCGGCGGCGCCGAGCGGCGCCTTCCGTCAAATAGCCGAAGCGCGAAGCCAGAACCCTTGGACACCCGCGGATTCGGTGGCCGTGGGCGCGATTTACGGGGCGGGGAGGTGTTGTTCACCTTCCCCGTGAGGGGCCCCAGGAAGGCAAAGTGGCGTTCAGGGCGCAACTCGAGGTTGTCTGCAGCGCAGAGGGCCGCGGGGATTCTCTCTGCGAGGCCGCGACGTCGGGTTCTCTCTCGCGCCCAGAACAACGCGAAGAGGGCAGGGGCAGGCTCGCTTGGCACGGGGTGGCGCGAGAGGACGAGGTGGGGAGGGCTTCCCACCCCGCGTCTTCAGATCTTCTTGTGTTGGCGTTCCTCCCGCGTCTCCCAGTTGCCCCCCTCCCACTGGCCCCCGCCTCTTGCCCGCGATGCAAGTTTGGCCCGCGCCAGGCCCGCGCTTTGCGAAAAATGCGGCGATCGATTGCGCGTTCGGCGCGTGCTTCAGAACGTTGCGGTCGGGCGAGCGAGTGCCGTTGTCGCTCGAGTTCGCCGTTGCGCGGGCGCGCGGTGCGTTACCCGCGCGCCCGCAATTTTGCATCCAAGGCGCAACGATTAACGGTTTGGTTTCGAGAGCTGGTGCTGCCAGCTCTCGCGCTCAATCGGCATCGACGCGATGCCGCAAACGAGAACATGCTGGGGGCAGGTGTTTCACGTTTGGTGGTGTCATGCGATCATGACAGAGGCGCCCGTCCACGACTTTTGCACAGCCCCGTTGCGTGACGAAACAGGAGGACTTCAAGGGGCATGGGGGTCGAACCGATGATTTTGTTCACGCGGCCTGTGGTCCTTGATGGGCGTAGATTTTTCGGCAGCGGCCTCGGTCCAGGTTTTCCAGTCTTTTGATGTGTTTGGAGGTTCCCCCTGGTAGCGTCTAGAATCTAGAAAGAGCACAGGCTGACTTCTGGTGTGGCTTTCCGTTTGTTCGTCTTTTCTTGTTTTGTTGTGATGTTTATTGTGATGCCATGGGCGCGCTAGAGTCGTACCAGGGCCATGCTCGTGCCATATGATTGACGCTTCGCGTGTCCCCGCGCCAGCCCATCCAGCTACGATGCCCAGATGAGTTGCCCTGATCAGAGAAGTGGGGGGAAGTGCTGTTGCCATGCTGTTGGCATGCAGTTGCCATGCTGTTGCCATGCCTCGCCACGCCGTTGCCATGCTGTTGCCATGCCATGGCCATGCTGTTGCCATGCTCTTGTCATGCTGTTGTCATGCCGTTAACATACGTATACCGTGATGCTGCCATGCTGTTGTGATGCCAGTGCCATGCCGTTGTCATGCTGTCTCCGTGCTGTTGTTCTGTTTCTGCCATGCTGTTGCCGTGCTGTTGCCATGTCATTGCCGCGCCGTTGCCATGCCGTTGCAATGATGTCGCCATGCTGTTGCCATGCCGTTGCCATGCTGTTGCCAGGCCATTGCCATGCCGTGGGCATGCTGTTGCCATGCCGTGGCAATGCCGTGGCCACATGCCGTGACCATGCAGTGGCCATGCCAGTGCCATGGCGTGGCCGTGCCGTGGCCATGCCGCGGCCATGCCGTGGCCATGCCGTGGCCATGCCGTTGCCATGCCGTTGCCATGCCGTTGCCATGCCGTGAGCATGCCGTTGCCGTGCCGATGTCGTGCCGTTGCCGTGCCGTTGTTATGCCGTTGTTATGCCGTTGCCGTGCCGTTGCCGTGCCGTTGTTATGCCGTTGTTATGCCGTGGCCATGCCGTGGCTATGCCGTGGCCATGCCGTGGCCATGCCGTGGCCACATGCCGTGACCATGCAGTGGCCATGCCAGTGCCATGGCGTGGCCGTGCCGTGGCCATGCCGCGGCCATGCCGTGGCCATGCCGTGGCCATGCCGTTGCCATGCCGTTGCCATGCCATTGCCATGCGTTTGCCATGCCGTTGCCATGCCGTGGCCGTGCCGTGGCCGTGCCGTGGCTTTGCCTTGGCCGTGCCGTGGCCATGCCGTAGCCGTGTCGTGCCGTGGCCGTGCCGTCGCCATGCCGTGGCCGTGCCGTGGCGATGCCGTGGCCATGCTTTTGCCATTCCGTGGCCATGCGTTTGCCATGCCGTGGCCATGCCATTGCCATGCGTTTGCCATGCCGTTGCCATGCCGTGGCCGTGCCGTGACCGTGCCGTGGCCGTGCCTTGGCCGTGCCGTGGCCATGCCGTAGCTGTGTCGTGCCGTGGCCGTGCCGTGGCCATGCCGTGGCCGTGCTGTGGCCATGCCGTGGCCATGCTTTTGCCATTCCGTGGCCATGCAGTGGCCATGCCGTGGCCATGCCGTGGCCATGCCGTGGCTGTGCCGGGGCTGCGCCGGGGCCATGCCCGGGCCATGCCGGGACCATGCTCCCGCCAGGCGGGGGCCCAGCGCCGATCCCAGAATTCCGCGCGGAGCTCTCGATCCACGACAGGAGGAGGAGGAGGCGGAGGGAGAGAGGAGGGGAGGGGTGGAGGAGGAGGAGGAGGAGGAAGAGCAGGAGGGGGATGAGGAGGAGGAGGAGAGGGGTGGAGGGGGAGGGGGAGGCGGAGGCGGAGGCGGAGGGAAAGAGGTGGAGGGGACCCTCTGGCTTCGTGCTGGCCACCCGGCCGAAGGTGGAGCACCTCATCGGCATCTGCGAGGTCGGCGACAGCGGCGGCAGGGCGGCCGGAGGCGAGTTCGGGTGCGTCTCGGGGATCTCCGCGGGGCGGGACAGCAGCAGAGCTCTGACCGGCAATCCTCCTCCGCCTCCTCCGCCTCTCTCCCGCTTGGACCTCCTCTTCTTCCTCCTCCTCCTCCTCCTCCTCCACCTCCTCCCTCGCCCCCTCCTTCCATCCTTCTGCCTCCTCCTGCTTGTACTGTCTCCCCCTGCTGCTGATACCTCCCCTCCTCAGTCTCATCTCCTCCCCCCTCGCCCCTCCTTCCACCCTCTTGGCCCCTCCCCCTGCGCAGGCCCCTCCCCATTTGGTCCCTCGCGCCCCCCCCCCGTCCCTCCTGGTCCCCCCTCCCCCTCGTCCCTCCTTCTCTGCCCATGCCCACCACTTTGGAGACGTGCACTCCGAGGAGCTCGGTCAGCACTGGACGGAGCTGCCTCCCCTACCCCCGAGGGCGGGAGGCGTCCACAGCGAGCACCCCGCGAGATCCTCGGGGCACGCCCCCGAATCGGCGGAGAGAGTGAGGTCTTGGTGTGGGCCTCAACTTCCTGCCTATCCTCCTCCTCGCCCTCCTCCTCCTCCTCTTCTTCCTCCTCCTCCTTCCTCCTCCCTCCGCCTCTTCTTCCTCCTCCTCCTCATCATCATCATCCGCCTCTTCCTCCTCCTCTTCCTCCTTCTCCTCCTCCTCCTCCTCCTCTCCCTCATCCTTGCCCTCGTCCTCTCTCTTCCTCGTCCTCCTTTTCCCCACCTTCGTACCTTCCTCACTTCCTCGTTCCTCATCCTTTCCTCTGTTCCCCTCCTCTCGCCTCTCATCCTTCCTCCCTCCCTCCCCTTCCTCCTCCGGTACCTCCGTCGTGAGCACGACTCGCGCGTACACGGACCAGGACGCCGGGGGGGGCATACTGAAGCGCAGACGAGAGCATCGTGACGCACCCAACGATTTCTGCTGTCCCTCGACTCGCTCTGGGCCGTGCACGATTTGCTTCAGACTCCTTTTTGGAGGTCTTCGGGTTCACTTCCATTTGTCCTGATTTACCTCAGTTCACCTCGATGTGTCTGGCCTGATCTTGCCAGGCTTCGGCGTTGCGGACACACAGTTCCCAAGGCAGTCCCCAAGGCAGTCCCGGCTGGCCTCGGCAGGCTCCGAGCAGTCCTGGCTGGCCTCAGCAGGCCCTCCGAGTGGTCCAGGGCGGTCTCAACACTCTGGCGCCGCCTCCGGCGGCGCCAGTGGAGCGCCCCGCTCGAGACTCGGGGGGCTTGTTGAGGTCAGTTTGCTCGGGGGGCCCGTTGAGGGCAGCCGAGACTGTCTGGGGGGGCTGCCTCGAACTCCAAAGCCTGACCAGCCTGATCCCCCAACAGTGGTCCAGAAAAGCCGTCAAGTTTTCTAGGGGAAATCCTGCCATGTCGACTTCGGGGCGCAGCAGCGGCATGGCTCGTGCAATCGCGTCCCACGTCGCCACTCGAGGAACGAGCAATGGCATGATCAGAAACTTCCAGAGCTCTGGGCGGACTCCTTGGATCGGCTTGGGATGACCCCGGGGCGGCGCCTCCGGCGCTGCCCCCCGTGTGCCAGAGGAGGGGCGTCCAGCGCCGATCCAAGAAATACACGCGGACCGTCGAAAGCAGATGTTGATGTTGTTTGCCTCTCCTCTAGCCACACTTCCAACAGCACGACACGTGTGCACCTCCTGCACCGCTGCCGCATCGGCCCTGGGGGCGACTGGACGCCCCCGAGGAAGCTGATCTCCTCCGCCTCCGCTCGGGCGCTCGGTCGCGCGGGGGGGGAGAGGTGCGCAGCGGGGGGGGGGGGGCGAGGATTGCAGGGAGGTGGCGCCCAGCAGCCAAGCAGCCTCTAAGCCGACACCGCGGGCCCACAAAGTACTGGAAAGGCGCGCGCGCGTCTTCACCCTCGCGTTGCCTCCCCCCACCAACGCCCGAAGCGCCTTCTACGTGCTCCTCCGCAACCCTCCAGCACCTCCTATCCTCCCACGCGTGAAGCTGCTGCAACATTTCACACACGAACCTGCGCGGCGCCGAGGCGACAGCCACACTTGGAACACCACCCGCCCTCCAGAGAAGCGGCGCGTAGGTTCCCGCGCAAGGTCGCGCGTCAGCGCCCTCGCTTCAAATGTGGTGTGCTGCACTGGCGGCCCGCGTAAACCGCCGCGTAAGTTCGCTGTGCCATCTCGCGTAAGACCCGCTTTAGATCGCCGCTCATGTGAGAAGCTGCTGCACATGTTTTTTAAGGCGAGAGCGCTCGGCGCTGAGGCGAGATCCACGCTTTTAGAAGGACCCGCCCTCCATCCGTGAAACTGCTGCAGACTTGAGGCTTCACAGGGTCATACGTGATATGGAAGTCTCAGGCGAAACTCCCGGCATGCCCTTCCGGTACGTCTGGATAATACATATATACATGGATATGCATACATACATACATACATACATACAAACATACATACATACAAACATACATACATGCATGCATGCATGCATGCATGCATGCATGCATACATACATAAATACATACATACATACATACATACATACATACATACATACATACATACATACGTTTGTATTGATAGGACGAGGGGAGGATCTTTCCCCTGTCTGATCTCTCGAGTGTGCCCCCTCCCTCGCAGCAAAGGACAGCGACTGCTCCCTCATCGCTGGTGACAGTGCCTCGATGGCTGGGGCGCCGTCGGTGCCGGCGAAGGACCCGGTGGCGGACTCGGAGAGCCTGGTCGCAGAGCCGCCGGAGCAGGCCCCGCCGCTCGAACTGCCGTCTCCCTGCTCCGCCCTCCTTCCTGTCATCGCTTGGACGTGTGGGTTTTCGTTCTCGGCGAGGACCATCGAGGAGCGTCCTGGAGCATCCTGCGAAGCAGCACACGCACGAAGCCGACCAGAGAACACTCGGAGTGGACGTCCGAGCGCTGGCAGGCCTCCGCCTGCAGGCCTTCAGAGCCGAGCCCGACCGCCCAGGAGAAGCCCCGCCGAGCCAGGTCGGGCACTTTTGGAGAGCGGGTCGCTCCGCCAGTTCTGGCCCACCGCACTCTCGAGCGACACGCTGCAGTCGGGGCGCTGAAGGGACCCTTCTCGTTGGGGAGGGGCTCCGTGTTCCCTGGCTTGTTTCACAGCTTGCATTCGGGTTTCCTTGGGTCCTCGACGGGACATCGAATTTTCACTCGTGGAAGGAAGGGGCATCGTTCCTTATTGATCGTTCCTTAGGTCGACGCCCCAACTGTATCCACTTCCGGTCCCCCAGGCGTGAACGTCCCGAGCCTCTCCGAGCCTCCCGCCCCGCGGAGCGGAGCGACACGCTATCCGCTCGCAGGGGACAGCGTGTCGCTTGGGCCGCTGTGGCGACACGCTATCCAGAAGTTACCTGACCGTAGATCTTTGAGCTCTGGAGGCAACAAAGGAACTTCCCGAGCCTAATTAATCTCAGCCGATTCTCCAAGCGGGAAAGACAGGCAGGGGATTGGAGATGTCCCCCCCTTGAGGCTCCAAGCCTGCGCGGGGGAGCGCGGGAGACGGTCTTGGGCAACTGTCACCCCAGAGGGCAGGCAGCACGTGTCCTTCCAACCGCTCCCCCCCTCTCGCTGCTCTGGCGTGCCCGTTTCCCCCCCTCCTTACCCGCCTGCTATTCGTCATCATCATGGACACAATCTTCATTCACGTGCTCGTCATCATGAGCATCGCCCACTACGTTGTTGCCCGAAGCTTGAGGAATCTGGCCCGCCACGCGCCCCCGGGGATCACCTCTGGAATCCTTGCGACTCGCATCCCTAGGATGCGAAACGCGATCCCAGGATCACGTTTGGAGTCACTGGGGATCGACTCCCAGGGATGCGAAGAGCGATCCAAGGATCGCCCTTGAAACCACTTGGGATCGCAGCGGGTTTGCAGTCGATCCTCCCAGAGTCTCCCGGTTTTCGCCGGAATCCTGCAGGGTCGTGCAGGATCTCTCTCTCTCTCTCCCTCTCTCGCTCTCGCTCTCGCTCCCTCACGTCCTACTGCAAATTAGAATGTACTCGCGCTCCCGAAGCCAGAACCCTTTTGTAAACTAAGCCAGATCTGCGATTGATGGGCCTGTTTTCCACCACCACCACCATAAGCTGGAGGGGGGGAGGAGGAGGAGGAGGAGGAGGAGGTGGAGGAGGAGGAGGAGGAGGACCCCTTCCTCCTCCAACTTATGGTGGTGATGGTGGAAAAGAGGCCCATCAGCGATCTCGAGTTTGCAAATGGTTCGCGCTCCCGAGGGCCAGGCTCGCGCGCCCGAAGCCACAAGCCTTCGTAGACTGCAGGAGCTTCGGGCTCGCAGGGTGGTAAAGATACACCTCAGGCGATGCTCAAGAAAACTTAAGCTTTCGGCCAGAGTCTCGATTCTTCTTAACTTTTCAATGTAAATCCCAAGATTTTGATAGAAGTTCTGGGTTTTATTCAATTTCTGAGACTATGAATTTCTTAACCCATGATTTCTTAAGCATTTCGCAGGGTGTAGCACCGCCTCCGTGATAATAACGAGTCCCTCCCCCTGGGGTTGTCTGTGTTTGTTCTTTGCGGCCTGTATGTGGCACAAGAGGCGGGGAGGCGGGGAGCCCGATCCCTCATATCCGCAGGCGCATTTCCAATCATAGCCCTGATCTTCATGTCATGCATAGCACCATGGGCAATCCTCGTTATCTTTCGCCTAACGGTTCATGTCTCAATGTTGTGGGGAGGTCTCGGGCGAAACGCGTATGTTCGAGGTTTGGCCAAGTTCGCGTTCATCACCTTGGAGGTCAGTCAACACCGATCGAGACATCCCAACATGGGTATTTGCGGGAAGAATTGATTATCCGACCAGGACCCCGAACTTTACTAATTCCCCCCATGGGGTTATTCTCGCGGGCATGGGGTGAATCCTTCTTGCAATTGGCAAAGAGCCTTTTTGAACTTCTGTCGGATTCGCTCTTGTGAATCCAGGTTCGCGTTCAAATTGAACCAAGTGCACGATTCCCAAATCCGCATCTACTTTAGGCGCCTTCCTATTTCAAAGATCGAGCGTGTTTCCGTCAGTCTTCGTCTTCAGGGGGGCGAATGGAGATCCAATCTACTTCTAACGCCTTCCTACCTCACACTTCTACCAACGTTTTCCTCCCCCTTCTCCCTCCTCCTCCCTCCTCCTCCGATCCTCCTCCTCCCCCCATCCTCATCCTCCTACCTGATGGCGGTGACGATTACGATCCCGACGGAAAGTCACGATGATGATGATGATGATGATGACGATGATGATGCTGATTACGATGATGCTGCTGAAGATGATGCTGATGCTAATGATGACTATGATGGTGATGATGATGCTGATGATCCTCTTGATGATGATACTGCTGATGCTGATGCTGATGCTGGAGATGAGGATGCTGATGACGATGACGACGTGAAAGCGGATGATGATGCTGGTGATGGTGGTGATGATGTTGATGGTGGCGATGATGATGGTGATGGTGATGGTGATGATGGTGCTGATGCTGCTGATGATGGTGGTGGTTGTGATGGTGGTGGTTGTGGTGACGCTTGTGGTGGTGGTGCTAATGATGGTGATGCTGATGTTATACTTGTTGTCATGGTGGGGATGATGATGATGATGATGATGATGATGATGATGATGATGATGATGATGATGATGATGATGATGGTAATGCTGATGGTGATGCTGATGCTGATGCTGATGCTGATGTTGATGATACTGCTGATGGCCCTGCGTGCTGGATAATGTGTTCTTGAGTGTCTCCGTTCCGCTGCCGTTTTTGGGCCCAACCCCAAATCTTTCAGACGGCTGTGTAATGTTCGGCCCGCTCGCCCAAGTCACCTCCGCGTCGTTTGCTGGGAGCTGGCTGGGCGGTGTGGTCCGACCGTGCTTGTGCGAGTGCAGCTGCGCCTGTCAGTTCAACTCGGACGAGGGGGCCTTGAAGCTGCTGGAGAGGCAGCTGGATCGGTGCGGCCCAGAGCACCTTTGCCCGAAGTGTCCGACCTGCCCGTCGTGGCCGGCGCCGACTCCTTGCCCGCCGCACTGGCCGACGGGGCGGCGCCGACTCCTTGCCCGCCGCACTGGCCAACGGGGCTGGGCGGCTTCGTCGCGGGGGTGGCCTCCACCGCGCTGCTCGGCCTCTGCGTCAGGCGCTGCGGCGGCCGGGCGGGCGCGTCGGCCCGGGCAGCGCGGGTCCCCTCGCAGGGCTCGGCGCTCGAGCTTGGGGACGCGCCCCAGGCCCTGCCCGCCGCGGGCGCGGCCCCGCAGGCCCCGGCCCCGCCGTCGCCCGGCGCTTCCCTTGCGCCGGGCGGTCTCCGCGGGCGCGCGGCGCGCGGCGCGGGCGTGCTGACGCTGGGCTGAGGCGCTCGCCCGCCGGGGCAGCGCCATGGCGACGCTCCCGCCTGGAGCGTTCGCTTTCGTCCAGTATGATGATCCAGCCGACAATTGGCTCTGGCATGAACGTCTGATCATGGGCTGGATCTCGGGCGCGGAGTACGTTGTGATGACTCCCGATGGGGACGTCTTCATCGAGCAGCTCGACTCGGCCAGCCGCGACCTCTCGGGTGTGCGGTTCTCGCCCGTGACGAGAGGCCTCCCCGCAGGGCTTGCGGGCGCGAGGCTCCGCAGGTTCGCGGCCCAGCCCGCCGGCGCTGACCTCGCGGCCCTGCTCGCCGAGGGGGCCTCTCACGCTCGCGTGAAGCGCCAGGCGAGGGGCCTGGCTCAGCCCCCGGGCGCGGGCTCGGCGGGCGGCTCTGGGGGCGTCGCCCCGGTCGCGGCCCCTGCGCCCTTGCCAGTGGTGCCGCCGCCGGCCGCGCCAGGGGCCTTGCCGCCGCCGCCGCCCGCCCCGAGGCTGGCGCCAGCCGGGGGATGCTGGGTCTTCGACGTGCCTGGGGCCACTCGCGCGGTCGGGCAAGAGTTCATATATCCCGCTGGTGCGCTGGACTTCGGCGGCCGGGTGTTCGTGACCGTCGGGAGTGACATCACGACTGGCTCCTTCGTCGCCGCCGACGTGGACTTGGATGTGTGGGGGTGCGGAGCGGCAGCTCTTCCTGATGCGGGGCGAGCCCCGCCCCCTGCCGCGCCGACAGCCTGCTGAGCCCGTCCCCTTCACCAGCGACGCCCTGCTGCTGCGCAAGGATTCTCGCGTGGAGATCCGCCTGAAGGGGCCGCCCAGCATGGGCGACACGGTGTCAGCGCTGCAGGCTCGGAGCCCAGGCGGCTTCATGGCCTCGCACGAGCGCTGGCTGGTGGAGAGCGGCGTGCCGGCGTCCAGCCGTTCGGCTCACGAGCACAGGGTGACTCGAAGGCGCTCGAGCTGGCGCACGCCGTGGACGGGGTCAACTCGGCGAATCTGACCAGCATGGAGTACCTCAACCGGCGGCGCCAGCTCCTTGAGGAGGCGCACAAGTCCGACCCGGACAAGCCGAACTTCGAAGGGGCCCACTACTTCTCGGGTGAGGATGACACAGGGTCGGGCACGCTGGTCGCCCCGAGCTTGCGCTCGCATGTCGCGGGCGAGTTCGCGAAGGATGCTGCCATTGAGAAGGAGAGACGGAAGGCGCGTGAAGCACGGAAGCCACCCCCGAAGGGTGGCACTAAAGAGTGACCGACTTGAGCCACAGCGGCTCCTCAGCTGGCGGAGCCGCTGCGGCTAGGAAAGACCAGCAAGTTTTTAGAGAGGAATCGGCTCCAACGTGGGTCTGGCCGGACGCCCAGCCGCCCGGTTTCAGGCCTCCGCCGGGACTTGTGAGACCGCCAGGCTGCTTGAGCGACCTCTTCCCCCTCCCGCTGCAAGCTCGGCAAGCAGGAGGCCGATTTTGCTGGCGCTGGCCGTGCCCGCTCTGGGCAGCGCCGGAGATGCATCCGTCGGGACGTGTTGAGTGATGTGAATGACTCGCTGACGGGCCTCAATGCTTTGCATGGCTGCGAGCGCTCCTCGGTCAGTGCGCCCACCGAGGCGCAGAGAATGACGCAGCGGAGGCTGCCCCGTGCTGCTCGCACTGTTCGGCAAGCTTTTCCCGACATATTGAATATGAGTCCCCGCGCAGCTGCTAGTGAGCTTCTGGGATCGCGCTTTGACTGCCAGGTCTCGGTCACTTCGGTTGTTCCGCATTGCGCCGACGCCCTCTCGCTGCCCCCTGCAGGACGCCAGCCCGTCAGTCTTCGAGGCGCCCTTGACTCGGACGCCGCGCGCACGTTGTCGCACTTTCAAGAGCTCCTGGCAGAGCCCGAGGTCAGACAGGCTCGCCGGGAGGGGGGCCCGGTCCGCCCCTAAATGGATGAGGTGCTGAAAAAAGACCGATCCCAGTATGTGCGTTTTTTGGGGCAGCTCGCAAGCTGTAATGTGCTTACCGCCACCTCGACTTGGAAGGCGTCTGTCACCCCGTTTTTTGTAGCTAGGAAAACCGATAAGATCAGACTCGTGCTTGATTGTCGCGAGGCAAACCAGCATTCGAAACGCTCTCCTTTCACCGAGATAGCTGCGGCGGAGAGCCTCAGCGCGTTAGAGGTACCTGAGGGCAGGCAGTTGTACAGTGCATGTGCGGATATCCAGTGCGCCTTCTATCAGTGTGGTGACATCGGTGATCTGCGTCAGTACTTCTGCCTCCCGAAGGTCAGCCGAGCCGAGGCTCTCCGCGCGGGCATCCCGGTGAAGGATCTGAATGACTCGAGCGACTTCGTCTACCCGGCGACGCAGGTATCGCCGATGGGCTGGTCTTGGGCGTTCAGGTTCGTTCAACGTTTACACCTCGAAGTTGTCCGCAGGTCTGGGGTTCCCTCGGCCATGGTTGCTACTGGGTCTTGGCCTCTCCCGTCGGTCGTCAAGGGCCCGATCGAGGTCCCCGACTCGGACAACGTTAACGCGTTTGGTTGGATCCTGGATCCGCCCGGGAGACCCGGGGCCGCATCGTCGCCCAGTTCGAGGCCGAGGGTTTCGCCATGCGCGATATCGCAGAGGCGTCGTCGGAGGGCGTCGCTCTCGGAGCTGATGTCGGAGGACTGGACCCTAGTACTCGTCGGCCCCTCAAGAAGTTATTTGTCGTGAGAAAAGCTCTGTTCTGGCTCGCGTCGGGGCCCTATGTCAGTGGTCGTCAGCTAGAGGTGATCTTGGGACACTATGTTGCCGCCTGCCTCTTCTGTCGCCCTGGATTCGAGTTCATGCGTGCAGTATATGAGTTTTCGAGGTCGTCCCACGACAAGTCCAGGGTCTTGTGGAGAAGCTGTCGCTGTGAGTGCTGGGTGATGGCGGTCCTCTGCATCCATGTCCAGTCTCCCCTGTCTTTGCCCTGGGCCAGCGAGGTGGTTGCCACTGATGCGCCCGCGTCCGGGATGGGGGTCGCCGAAGCCTCGGTACCGCGGGAAGTTGTTGCCCAGGCTGGGAGGTGGAGGGAGAGGTGGAGATGCCGCAGGTTGGAGCCCTGAGCCCACGAAGGTCTCGACGAGATCACGTTGCCTCACACTGCTTGGGGGAACCCTTCGGAGCGAGGGTGGAAGCGCGCTGTTGGTTTCCCCGAGGTGTCCCGCGAGATCCTGGACGCCCGTTTTCGCGTTGTATATGCTGCGTCTCTCAAGTATTCCGAGCGCATTGGTGTCGAGGAGGGTCGCGCCGTTGTCTGGGCGTCGCGTCGCGACGCCAGAGATCCCCAGCGACGCGGCCCCAGGAGGTTGCATTGAGTTGGCAGCTTTGGGGTCGTGATGGCTCTGGGGAGAGGCAGGGCCACATCACATGGTCTTCTGCAGATTTGTCGACGTGTGGCCGCCTTGTCCATAGCCTGTAGCATTTCGGCTCGTTTTCGCTGGATTGCTTCCGAGTTGAACCCCGCAGACGCCCCCGGTCAGATCTGGGACCGCCGCGGGGCGCAGCCACCGTGCGGGCCGTACGCTGGGCCCCCTCAGCGTGGCTGGAGGGGCTGCGCCCTGCCTGGCGGAGGTGCCCGCTCGCGCCTTGCGGGTCCGAGCGGCTCGGCGCACGGTGGTGAAGGCTCGGCCGGCCGCGCGCCCGGCCCCAGCTGCAGCGCCTCGGCCCCTCGGCCGAGGCCTGCCGCGGCGGCGCCGCTGCGGCGCCCAGCCGCCGCGGCCGGCGAGGGAGCGCTCCGCCCACGGCTGCAGGCGGCGCCGGCGGCCCCGCGGAGGTGACGGCAGCGAGCCCGCCCACGTGCGAGCAGGCCGCAGTGGGTGCCTCGGCCGGGCCCCCCTACCAGAAGTACTTCGAGGCCTTCGTTGAGTTCGCGGGTCAGCCGGCGGAGACGCTCGACGAGCTCGAGGTGCAGGCGCCGTCGGTGCTGGGCGCGTTCCGGCACGCGGGCTGCACGAAGGGCGACGCCGACTACCTCGTCGCCTCCGCGAAGGACGCGCTGCCGATGGCGACGGGCCCGAAGACCCTTCCCCGTGTGCAGCGGGCGCTGAAGGGGTGCGCCAAGAGAGTGCCTCCTCGGTCGCGGGCCCCAGCGCCTCGCGAGGTCGTGGGCTCTGCGATCTCGGGGCCCCTCTCGCTGGGCGAGCGGGATGCCGCGCCCCAGGCGCTCACGATGTTCAGCGCGTTCACCCGCCCCGGCGCGCTGAGGAAGGCGCTGGTCAGGGACCTCCTTCAGCCAGCGCGTGCCGGAGGGGCCATGGCGACGTGGTCGCTCCTCCTGGCGCCGATCTCGGCGCGCCCTCTGGCCGCGTCCGCGGAGGGTGCGAACCCGCCTCGGTTCCCGACAAAGACGGGGACATCCCACGAGGCGGTGCCGCTCGACAACCCGCTGTGGCTGGGGCCCCTGCTTGCCCTGCACGCTCGTGGCCGCCAGGGCCGCGAGCTGCTCTTCGCCGCGACGGGGGTCGAGAAGGCCGTCCTGTTCCGGAGGGTCACCGAGGCGCAGGGGCTGCAAGACGTGCGCCTGTGCCAGCTGCGGCGCGGCGAGGCGGGCGAGGACGCGCTGTCGGCGCATCGGGCGCTCGCCGAGGTCAAGACGAGGGGGCACTGGAGCCAGGGCAGCAGTTTGAAGCGGCATGCAAAGCCGGGCATGGCACAGCAGCTGCTGTCGGCGCTGTCGCCCGCCGCCAGGGCTCACGGCGAGGTCCAGTGGACGAGGCTCCAGGACCTCTTCGGCGGGCGCGCGCGTGCCTCCTGGCCAGCGCGGTAGCCAGGCTCGGGCCGCTCGACGACTGGGGCCCGCGAGGCGGGTTGCTGCAGAGGCCTCGAGTCACAAAGTTTGCCGATCAGATCGGGGTCGAGCTAATGGCAGGCAGCCGTAGACTCTCAGCCGCCTGTGTCCGCGCTGGACTGGCCATGCGTTCTTTCGAGTATGCCGACTCAGAGCTAGAGGACGCTCTGCATCCTCATGTTTCTCGGCTCCTGCTTGGGCTTGCCAGGCGAGGGCTAAGTTTGTATGCATTGGCCTGGTCTGTTCGTCGTGGTCTCGAGCCAGACGGGATCCTCGCCCTGGTGGTTGGCCCGGCCCAATTCGCTCTCGTGATTGCATCTTGGGACTACCAAACCTGTCGGAGAATGATCAGCGTAAGGTGCAGTTGGGCAACCGCCAGGCCACATGGGCTGCTAGTCTCTTCCTCCAGTTGGCTGCTTTTGGGACCCCCGTCATCGTCGATAACCCTCAGGGCTCCTTGTTGTGGGTCCATCCTCGGCTTCAGAATCTTTTTTCCCAATATAATGTTGTGGATTGGGACCATTGTGCATTCAAATCGTGCCATCGTAAACGTACCCGTTTGTTGTATGCTAACTGTGTGCTCGACCCCCATCAGCTCTGACAAGTGCCGCGGACATGGTGTGTGTTCGTTTACTGGCCATCCTCATACGAAGACTGCAAGGAAAGATGCCAGCAGCACGTTTCTTCGGAAAAGGCTTCCGCCTATCCCGTCGAGTTCTGTGAGAAAATGGCTCATCTTCTCCGCTGTTCGTAAATTCGTGTTGTAAACTGCCGCCTCAGGAGTGACTCCATAACATTTGTTTTTGAAGTTGCCCACCCTCCCTCCCGGTTCATATATATAGATATGGGCTTGGGGCGTGGAGGCGGCTGCTTGAGCAGCGCCGGTCATGTTCGATAGCATGCTTTATCGTTCGTTG